>SJYX01022866.1:492474-505223 GCA_006410675.1 Oreotragus oreotragus | reverse complement strand
CCAATTAGAAAAGGGAGAGAAGGCATGAACAGACATTTCACTGAAGAGGATACACAGATGGCAAATAAGCAGAAGACAAGGTTTTCAGCATCACTAACCCTCAGGGAAATTCAAATTCAGACCACAATGAGAACAACTCAAATAAAAGACTGACTGAACCGAACACTGACAAAGATGCAGAGAAACTAAATCGCTCACACATTGCTGGTGGGGACGTGCAACGGCACAGCCACTCTAAAAACGAGTTTGGAAGTTTTAAGAAATATTTAAAATACTTATCCCATGGTCCTGCAATTGTACTCCTGGGAATCTACCCCAGAGAAACAGAAACTACTTCCACACAAGAACCCATACATGATTCTTCACAGCAGCTTTACTTGTAATAATCAAAACCAGGTAACAACTAAAACATCCCTCAGTGGGTGACTGGCTAAACACAATGCAGTTTATCTAGACCCCAAATGACTATTCGGCCAAAAGGGTTTAAGCTAGTGATACACATTGACAGTTTGCATGGAACTCATGGGCATTAGGTTGAATGAAGAAAGCCAATTTCAAAAGGCAACATCCGTACACTTCTATTTAGGCACGTTTTTCAAAATGACAAGACCATAAAGATGGAAAACAGATCGTTGGTTGCCAGGAGTGAGGGATGGTGAGGGGAAGGAAGTACAACCAAAGGAGATGTTTTGGGTGGTAATTGGTTTTGCACCTTGATTTCAGTGATGTCCTGGTGAATTAAGCATTATTCCAAAACAAACGGTTTTAAAAACCTATTTTCAGGGCAGGAATAGAGATGCAGATGTAGAAAACAGATGTGTGGACCCAGTGTTGTGGAGGAAAGCGGGGGGGATGAATTGGGAGATTGAGATTGAAATATATACACCACCATCTCTGTGCTGCTGCTGCTGCTAAGTCGCTTCAGTGGTGTCCGACTCTGTGCGACCCCATAGATGGCAGCCCACCAGGCTTCCCTGTCCCTGGGATTCTCCAGGCAAGAACACTGGAGTGGGTTGCCATTTCCTTCTCCAATGCATGAAAGTGAAAAGTGAAAGTGAAGTTGCTCAGTCATGTCTGACTTAGCGACCCCAGGGACTGCAGCCTACCAGGCTCCTCCGTCCATGGGATTTTCCAGGCAAGAGTACTGGAGTGGGGTGCCATTACCATCTCTCTAGGTAGATGTAAATAAATAGCTAGTGGGATAGTACCGTACAATCTGCTGTACAGCAGGGAGCTCAGCTCCACAGCTCTGTGATGACCCAGATGGGTGGGATGGGGCGGCTGTAGAGAGGGTCAAGGGGGAGGGGCTACAGGTGTACATACACTGATTCACTTTGTCGTACAGCAGAAACTAACGTCACGTTGTAAAACAACTCTACCCCAATTAAAAAAAAACAAACGTTTAACTAGCATCAGATCAGCGATCACCCAGCCAAGCTTTCTAGCTGGAATAAACACAACTCAAGCAGGAGATAAAATGTCCCCAACCATTAAGCCTGGGATTTTAATATTTAAGCCTCATTTTGATTAGCTGAAATCTGCGGAGGAACACAGAAGTTTGTCGGTAAGCCAGCTAAGGGGATCACAGGTGATAGACTGTTACTCTCCTTGTTGGGGACAATACTACTGGATTTGTAATTATCCTTCCTTCCTCCCAGCACCTTGGAGCTCAACTATTTGTCACTACGTATGAGTCCCAGGCAAGCCCAGCACAGACAGATGCAGGCAGACCCGGGTGTAGGCTGAGGAGGCGCCCTCACTTCCTCCCTGGGGCCTCCTTCCATCTCCCGGGGCCCTGGTTGCTACATTAACACCCCTCTTTGCATCCTGAGATGTGTGTGTTTTGTTCCCACTTTGAAGCACAAGTATCTCTTGTGTGGTCTGGGCCAGAACAAAGGGAAACCATGGCCCCACAGAGGGTCGGTCCACAGGCTTCCGCGCCCCGCCCCTCCGTGTCAGAGTCCATCCCACACCTACATCAAAGTGGTCAGCTTTTGCCCCCAGGTCTCCTTCTGGAAATTTTTTCTTCCCACATGCCTTTTGCTCATAGAATATTTGTGTTAAAAATTTTTTCCCTGGATACCTGGGTTGAATTTTTCAAAGATATTTCACAAACTTTAATGTTATTTGAACTGTGATACAAGAAGGGAAAAAAAGAAGCTAGACTTAAAATACGGCTTCAACACTGATCTGTTTGATCTTCCTCAGATGAACTTCCTGCCCTTCTCTCCTGCCCTGACAACGGTCTCCATGAAGGGAAAAGGAAGGGCGGTGGTCCCTAAATCAATCGACCACATCGGTTCTTGCTCTTACGCAGTGGAATGTTTTCCTACAGTCTGAAAAGCTTCCAGGACTATAAACTCAACTATAACCTCAAATGTATCTCTGAAAAGAGTTTTCAATTAAAAAAGGTAAATGGTGCCTCATGTATATGCATCCTCAGATGGGAGGGAAAAATATAATTTTCATATCACAAACTACAAAGCAGAACTCTCATTGTAAAAACTTTTAGGATTTGCACATAATCAGGAAATTTCAATTACAGGTATGCCCCTGGGGGTCACATGGGAAGGTCCCAGGGAGTGTAATACTTTAATTTCTATGCAAATAACAAGATGGGTTTAAAGGTTATAAAATTCTGATCTGTTTTACAGCCTGGTTCTGTGGCTGATAATAATAAATCAGGTTTGCAGCCTTGAACCCTCTAATAAACCACATTAAAATGATGTTATTTTTCATGAATGAAGAGCAATTTTACTTAGAAAAGAAAGTAGGAGTTTAGAAGCCCACAGTTTGCATTCTTGAACAGTCTAAGAATTCTCTTCAGTGTGCGCTGTGAGACATTTCTGTTAATCATCTTTGCTTCCCATCTTTGCTATTCTATTCTGTTAGCTCGTATATTATATATGAAAGTGACAATGAAAGTCGCTCAGTTGTGTCCGACTCTTTGTGACCCCATGGTCTACACAGTCCGTGAAATTCTCCAGGCCAGAACACTGGAGTGGGTATCCTTTCCCTTCTCCAGGGGATCTTCCCAACCCAGGGATTGAACCCAGGTCTCCCGCATTGCGGGCGGATTCTTTACCAGTTGAGCCACAAGGGAAACCCAGGAATACTGGAGTGGGCAGCCTATCCCTTCTCCAGGGAGGCTTCCTGACCCAGGAATCGAACCAGGATCTCCTGCATTGCAGGTGGATTCTTTACCAATTGAGCTATCAGGGAAGCCACACAGTAGTTTAACCCAAATTTCCCCAGGCCTTAAACTCACACACACAAAAAAATCCTTTTCTTAAAGCAAGAGAGAATGCATAAAACCTTTCCCTTGAAGTTCTCTTCTCACATATTAAAAGCCTACCTTTGAAAAGGGCAAAACCATGACTCTCAAACAGATAAACTGGATTGGCCAAAAAGTCCGTTTGAGTTTTTCCATATGATGTTGTGGAATTAAAATGAATTATTGTTGTTTAGTGGCTAAGTCATGTCCAACTCTGCAACCCCATGGACTGTAGCAGGGGTCATCTGTCCATGGGATTTACCAGGCAAGAATGCTGGGGTGGGTTGCCATTTCCTCCTCAGGGGGATCTTCCAGACCCAAGGATCCAACCTGAGTCTCCTACACGGTCAGGCGTATTCTTTACCATCTGAGCCAGCAGGGAAGCCACATAAAATGAATATCTATAAACTATATTATCTAACTCATTAATGAATGAAGTAATCATTAAATGTTAGTATCACTTCAAAGGAAAATTCAAAGAATTATGCATCTATGAGACCATCAGGAACACTGAAATAAATTTGCTTAATAGATACAAAACTGGCAAAACAGTGTCACAATCCACAGGGATATTAATCATCTCGCTGACACTCCATCTCTGCCAGACAACATTTGCATTTCAACGGGAAGAATTAAAGATTTCAATGTGACCAGTTCACAGAAAATGATTTTGTAAGCCAGATCCCAAAGGTCCTAAACTATGACCATGACCAATTACTTGTGAAATGAACACCTGTTATTCTCATGGTATAAAAGCCATTTGAGATTTTTTTTTTTCCAAGCCCCCATGTTTCTTCCACACAAGGCTCTTACTTAAAGATAAACATCTTCCTGATCTGGCATAGTACTTTGCTAGAATTTAGCAGCATTGAATCAAAAAGCATTTCCAAGAAAGGAAAAAAAAAAAAAAACACTTCTCATTTGTCATGATGTAAATATGACAAAAAGGAAGATGCAAATGTGAGTGCACAGGACAATGAAAGAAAAATCCAACAGACGGCAGTGAGGAGGGGATCCGGTCGGTGGACACTCTTGGTTCCACTGTGACAGCGGCGGTGCCACGAAGAATGTCAGAAAGGCAACTGCGAGAAAGACTGGAAACGATGCTCTGGAAAACCTACGCCCTACGGGGGAGGCCTCAGTGCCTCAATCTGAGAGAGGGCAGGCCCAGGCTCTGTGCATGCGAGGGGACCCCGTGGCTGGCGGAGTATCCCCCGAGTGAGTTCTGTGCTGTGAACGAGGGCGCAGCTCAGGGAGCGCTCAGTCCCCCACAGATCAGCTGGTCTGGTGGGTGATGTCACAACTGTCCTTCACCCCTCCAGAGGCTCCGATGATCCCCTAAAGAGTTCATGAGACCGTCTTCCTGACTCGATTCCATAAAGCCACCAAGAAAGGATAGCGCCCTCGATTCCCAATACTTTGGATGCTTGGCATCTGCCCTCACACCTCTCGGTTTCCCCCGACTTCACTCTAGTGGGTCTCCCCTCACTCTCCCTCTCTCTCGACAGCTCCACGTGACCTGGGTCTAGCTGATCCATGTACCTTCACCTCCTGACCATTCGCCGAAAGGGAAGCCAGGCGGCCCCGGAGGAGGAAAGCCCTGGAAGCGTCGCTGGCTCGTCTGTGATGGTGAACAGGGGCAGTCACTCTGCAAAAGACCAGCGCTCCTGCCCCAAGCGGAAGGTGTGCTGAGCCCAGGCGCAGACGAGAGAGAGGAATGAGGAGTGACTGCCGTGGTCAGTGGAGTGGCAGGAGGCTAGGAAGGAGCGCTCCCAGAACAGCTCAGGACCCCCGCCCTTCCGGAGCTGAACTCGGTGCAGGCTCTCGGGCCCTCCTGCAGCTGCAGCCCCACCTGTCTTCCCCCAGCCCTTGAGCCGGCTTCTGGGATGAGACTCAGCTGGAAGGTGAGCGCTGGGCGGAGGTGGCCACCTCCAGAGGGCATCACTTATAGGCAAACTTTTCCAGCATGTGGTGTGGGCAGTGACCTCCCTCAGCTCTGCTCCTGGGATCCCTCGTCCCCTCCGGACACCTTGTCTTTCTTGGTCTTATCAACAGACCCCAGGAGTCATCTGGAAGTTCTCAGATCAGCACTCACCAGGTCGGGCTACGAAAGATGAGATTTCTGCAGAGATGTGAGGAGGAGGCGTACTCAGTGTGAACCATTTAATTAAAAACTGCTGGGTGAGATATGGGTTTGGAAACATCCTTTGAAACCAGCCTGAGTCCCTTCTCAAGTGAGTATCATTTCATTGTCCCAGGCATCCTGGAAAAGAGAAGCCCCTCTCTTCCCTTCCATGTTATTTACTCGCTAAGTCATGTCCGACTCTTTTGTGAAGCCCACCAGGCTTCTCTGACCATGGGACTTCCCAGGCAAGAATACTGGAGTGGGTTGTCATTTCTTTCTCCAGAGGACCTTCCTGACCCAATGATCAAGCCCGTGTCTCCTGCATTGGCAGGTGGATTCTTTCCCACTGAGCCACCAGAGAAGTGCCTTCCTTTAAATAGCTCCTTATTAGTGAAGAAAGGTTAAGAAGCTTTAGAAATTCAGACATTTACTGCTGCCCCAAAGATCTTACATTCCAGACAAGTCTATGTTGTTACTCAGCCTTCCCAGTCTGTTTCAACAGAGGATTCTCGATGGAAATTTATCATTTAAATACAAACACCCAAGTTCTATGTCAAATCAGATTGTAGAAAAGACAGTGAGGTATGCCAGCAGCCTTTGTTGGACTCTATTGAAAGAGACAAGGAATTCTCCTTTCCTGGGGTGTATCGGCAGAATCCTTAATGGTACACTGGTACGGCCTCACCAAGAAGACCGCATCCTCCAGCTAAACATAGATGGTGACATCAGAAGTGGAGGACCCTGGGAGTGGTTCACAGCCCCCGGAAATCTGAACTAGAAAATCCAAGTCAAACTGTAGTTGGAGCAACCCCAGAACACCTGGCCCGCCCAGTTCACAGCACTTCCCGCCACGAACGCAGCCAGTGAGCCTTGAGAACTGCATTGATGATGATGATGGTGGTGATGATGGTGATAATTCTTGTGGAAAAGACAAGAGGTCTGCTGTTCTATTGTGTAACGGGCCACCAACAGCCACAAGTGCAGTGCCGTCCCAGATGTTGTTTTTATTGTTTAGTTGCTAAGTCTTGTCTGTTTTGTGACTCCATGGACTGGAACACACCAGACTCCTCTGTCCATGGGATTTCCCAGGCAAGAGCACTGGAGTGGGTTGCCATTTCCTTCTCCAGGGGATCTTCCTGACTCAGGGATCCAACCCTCATCTTTTGCACTGGCAGGCGGATTCTTTACCACTAGGCAACTGGGACTTGCTAAATGCCCAGCTTTCTGCAGAAATNAGACTCCTCTGTCCATGGGATTTCCCAGGCAAGAGCACTGGAGTGGGTTGCCATTTCCTTCTCCAGGGGATCTTCCTGACTCAGGGATCCAACCCTCATCTTTTGCACTGGCAGGCGGATTCTTTACCACTAGGCAACTGGGACTTGCTAAATGCCCAGCTTTCTGCAGAAATTCTTGGAACCTCGTGGATCCAATACATGCTCCAAATACCTTGCAAATGAAGCATCTTTGCCTAGTTTCACAGTGACGAGACAGAGCTGAAGCAGTGGGTGGATACCTTCCTGCACCACCCAGGGTAACCTCATAAGCCCTGACTTACTTCAGGCCTCAAGTGCTGGCTCTGGTCTCCTCCTGGTGCACCTCCCACTGCTCAACCTCCCCCTGCTCCACCTCCCCAGACACCTCTCCTTCGGGTGACAGACTTTCGGTCTCACCACCAGCCCCAAGCAGAAATGTAGCCAGTCCTTGGTGAGGGGCTCACATCTTGCTCTCATCCAACAGAGCTGGGTACCAGACTCAGCTTCACTCACAGATGTCCTCAGGGGTGACCCTGGTATCACACCCAATCCACAGAGCATGTGTCCTCCACATGTTATGCCATCTGGTCAGCCTCACGGTTATGCCATGTGGTCAGCAGGAAGGGCAAACATCCCTACCCAGCTGCCACCAGAAGCCAGCTCGGTTGACACCTCCAGGAGCACCTGATCATTTTGGAGGGGGTGCGTGGANGCATGTGTCCTCCACATGTTATGCCATCTGGTCAGCCTCACGGTTATGCCATGTGGTCAGCAGGAAGGGCAAACATCCCTACCCAGCTGCCACCAGAAGCCAGCTCGGTTGACACCTCCAGGAGCACCTGATCATTTTGGAGGGGGTGCGTGGACGAAGGCTATGTCTTGGTTACAGTCGCATCTAACACAGAAAATACTATGATGAGCATTTCATTCCCAGCATTTCGGACCACGAAGAGAGTGAGGGAGGAGCAGATGTGCAGGTTAAAGAAAAGCTCATGAAGGCAGACAAGTGTGGGGGGTGCAGCCATGCAAAACCACAAGGGTGGACTGGAAGTGAACGAGTGATGCTGAGAGCGGGCATCAGGGCTGAACCTGGCCGCTGCTCCCTCCTGAGAGCCCCTGACTCACCAGCCAGTTCTGCCACACCTGCTTCACACCTGGGGCTCACATAGCCCTCATGCCTGTCTGCAGACAGCATCACGGCTTCCGTTGGACACAGGGGGAAACTGAGAACGGAGACCTCTAGCAACCAGCTCAAGGTCACACAGTAACCTATGACAGAGCTGGAACTTCAACATGGGGGTTCGCTTCAGAGCCTGCACTCAGCTGATGAGGAAAGCAGTGGCCTGGCTTAGCCCCATGGAGGATCTGGAGGAGGACAAGGCAGCCGGCCTCCCCACTGCACTCTGAGCGCCAGGACTCTCGGCAGAAGGAAGTGCAGGAGAGGGGCCAAGTGGAAGGGAAGGTCTGGGTCCCTTCACAGCCTCAGGGAGAAGAGAAGGCAGGTTCTGCTGCCCGGGCCCAGGACTACAGACCTGGTTCTGGATGCCCTCGAATTCAGGTTTGTCCTGTGCTGTGCAGAAGAGCCATACCAACATCTGAAAGTGATTTCATCCTGCCCACAAATGAGGATGAGAACCTCTGATGTGAGCTACAAAAAGTTCCTGGATCTGCAACCTATTATCATTGTGGAGTGAGTCACTGATCTGAGCGTCAGCTGGGATGCCTGGAATGCCTCCACCCTACAAGTTCAAGGAGCCCAAAGCACCAGCATCTCTCTCCAGGGCTCCAGCCCAAGTACTCTCCCATCCCATCTCATTGCTTCCTGGAGGTCGGGGGCTCAAACCCAGGAGGGTCGGGTGAGCCCCGGGCACATCTGGGCTGCACCAGAACTACAGCTGGGCTCCGAGCCCAGAGGATGGGTGGCTGTGCCTTCCCAGCCAGCTGCAGGACAGTTGAGGGAAACGCCCTCCCCAGGAGGGGAGACTCCCAGATGACCGGGACTCCCCACCCAGGGTCGTCTCTGCCCCCATGCAGTCTCAGAAAGGTCACTAGTCTTGGACTGAGCCTACGTTCACAGACTCCCTCTCAGCAAACAGGACACACAACCCTAGTGCCAGGTGAGGAGCAAGACAGAGGTCTGTGACAGATGAACATCTGTTCTCCATGCAGGGAAAGGATCTCACTGACCACCAACAGTGACCACACGTCCCTCCTGGGAAGCTGGAGTTGCCCCGTGACTAAATGCTGATGGGTGGACACACTGCATCAAGGTGTCAGGAGCCTCCTGCAGAGGAGCTGATGGAGCCCCCAGCCCCACCATCTCCCCCGACGCCGATGTGTGATGTGGGGATGACAAGTGGAGACCCACCCCCTGAGAGAGAAACAGCCTGCTGTTCAAGCCACTATCATGGGAGGTGGTGAGGACTGATGAGGATGTCACGTTGCTGCTGCTGCTGCTAAACTGCTTCAGTTGTGTCCGACTCTGTGCAACCCCATAGATGGAAGCCAAAACTTCTCGCACTGGTTCATTGCCTGCCATGAAGCACGGAAGTGGGGCACGCATGGCATCACCCAGAACGTGGTGGGAATGCCCCTCCCACTGATGCCAGCCTCTGTCCGCAAAGACGAGGATTCCTGCCCTGACTCAGCAGAAGGACGCAGTTGGTGATGAAGGCAGAGCTGGCCATTTCCACCTCTCACAGCTGAAATCCCTTCTGCCTCTGCCCCTCCTCTTATCAGGGCTGCTGACCAGACAGACCCCAGTCATCTCAGCTTCCATCCCAGCAGCCGACCAGGGGTGGCAGCCCTGGAGAAGGTCCCCGGAAGACCCTTCACACAACGAACAAAGTGTGGGTGTGAGGGCTGGGCAGTGGCAAGGGGCTCACGGGAACCACCAGTGCCTCCTAGCTGTGGGTCTCTTGCCTTTCACGCCCCAGGGAGCAAATGGGAACAGGTACAGTCACCTCCTGGGCATGAGAGCATGTGGCTGATACCGACATGGGTCTCCTCCAGGAGTGTCACCTGTAACCCTAGTGTTACGCACACACCTGACTACAGAAAGTGACACACGCGCCCTGAGGTGGCCGTGCACTGACATACCCATGGCTGTGTTGTGCCCACAGAGGCTGTTGGGCAGCACAGGACCAGCACTGGGCTCATTCAGCCATCTTTCCTCCAGAGGGTCCAAACACTAGGCCCCCTCCTGTTTTGCCTGGTCTCAGAGACAGGTCCTGACCCACTCAGCTCGGCACACCTACTCCATCATCTCCTTCCCAGAGTCGTGGAAGTGAATGAAAACAGACGGGAGCGGTTTATATAACAGCAGAGAACTCAGATGGTAAAGAATCTGCCTGTAGTGCAGGAGATGCAGGTTTGATCCCTGGGTCAGGAAGATCCCCTGGAGGAGGGCATGGCAACCCACTCCAGTCTTCTTGCCTGGAGAATCCCATGGACAGAGGAGCCTGGCGGGCTACAGTCCGTGGGGTCTCAAGAATCGGACACGACTTAATGACTGATCAACAATAACAAAGAATACGGTCCTGGCTGCTTCTGGGGATGCTAAGGCCTCAGCTGACGCTTGTGCGCCTCTGTCCCCACCCCAGGCCTCCCCCAGCTCCACCCTTTGCTTGGCTTTGGGTAGACTCAGGAGACTTGGAGGCCCCCAGCTGAGAGCAAGAATAACGAAACCACGCTCCCAGGGAGGCAGGCAGTGGTAAGAGAGGAGACTCCTCCACTCCCCGGCTCTCCCTAACCCATCCCCTTCACGTACGGAGCCAGAGGCCACTCAGCTCAGACAATGCCCTCACCAAGGGAGGCCGCCCCCAGCCCCGAACTCTGAGTTTTCCCCAGCACAGCTGGTGACTGGAACTTCCGTGAAACTGACCAGTTTTTAAATGTCCCCAGCTAAACCAAATTATCCATCTGACCGGAAGCCGTCATGTCAAACTGTGGCCTGAATCCTGCCCCCAACTTGCTTGGAAGAAACGCAAACTCCAGACTTTGTGCTGCAGAACCGAACACGTGCTCAGGACATAGTTCACCCACATTCCGTCCTCCTGCTCACTTAAGTCTTCCCATAAACAAGGAGCTGTCCCCCCAGGGGCCCCTCAGACAGCACGAGGTGGGGGGACATCCCTTATACATGGCAGGTATTTCCTTCAAAAACAAAACATCTTCAGTTTGGAAAGTGATTAATGGGAACTTTTTTTTTTTTTTTTGGGCGAATGGAAAACATATGAAGTCAAAAACTACAATGCATTTTTTCTTCAACCTACACATCCATCATTCATTCAACAAACACTTATTAGATGTCTGCTATGAGACGAGACACAGCAGTAAGCAAAATGTCTATTTCACACCTCCATGGAATTATTTTTCTAGTGCAGGAAGACAAGACAAATGTATGAAATACATAATATTTAGAGTCTGTTGTGTGCTATGGAGAAAAGTAAAACAGAACATGGCAATTGGAAGGGTGGGAATGCGAGGGTTAGCTGCCAATGTTTGAAAATAAGACGATTCCACGCAAGCCTCTGGCCCTTGCAGCCCCTTGCAGCTGTGACCTCAGATGGGCCATGTCCTTTGAGTCATCTCCCCATTTGTCATCCCATGCCTGTTAGGGGTTCTGGCCCCTGACACTGTCCTGGAAAGCCTCTGTCTGCTGGGTTGCCCTTTGCTGGGCACACACTCCCACCCCCAGCAGCTTCCTCAGCCTCTCGCCCTAGCTGGCGTGTCCTCACCTCCCCTTCCATCTTTGACTTCATCACTCAGTCATAACCTGGGGCTCAGGACTCCCACCAGCCCCAAGGAGAAGCGGTTTCCAGAATCCAGGTTAATGAGCCAAGGGGGCAACCTGTCTGCCTCCCACCCCACCCTGGTCTGGTCCCCTCTGAGCAAGATAAAAGTGCGGGAGGAGCCAAGGGCCAGAAAGAGGACTTGTGGGTGCCGCTTCAGGCTGCCCTGGGGCCTCGGAGGTGGAGTGCAGTGAGCACAGCCCACTCTCTTAGAAGTCCAGGCCCTGGGGGCTCTCACATGAGGGAAAACAGACAGATCCTTAATTCAGCCCAAGGCTGCATTCTCAGACTCACCCCCACAGGAGCACTGCCCCCAACTTCGTATGCTGCATGAAGTCCCTGCTCCCCGCTCCCGCTCCTGGTTACTGCACATGGAATACCCACCCAGAACCCAGGAGGGCAGCCCCAGGAACGGCCACCCTGCTGACCGAGGTCATAACTCAGGGGTCCACAGGGCCGGCCAGTGGGACGATGCAGCCACCACCCAGCTATCACTCAGCCCCACCATCCCGCCAGGCAGCAGGGCCTGCTCGGGTTTCTGGAGAGAACCGGAAGTTAAGATGTTAAGGTTGAAAATCCCCTGATTTTGATACTGGCAGGGGTTTCAAAACTGTTTGAAACAGGGCCCAGGTCATCTATGGGCTGAAGGTGGTCCGAGGGCCACCACTGTGCAAGCTCAGAGCCAAGTGTGAACACAACTCTGCAGGTTCACGGTGACATTCGCCTGTGATGGGGCCTGCCAACTGCCCCACAAGGCTGGAGCAGACATTACTACTGTGCTCGCTGCCCTGCAGGCAACAAACTCCCACAGGTGCGCGATTTATCCCAAATCACACCATTTGCCCAAAATCCAGGGGTACGTCGGGAATTGTCCAGGGCTGTCCGAGCCCCGAGTCAGCCCACAGCTTCCCGAGGGGCCGGCCGTCTACCACGGGCACCGCAAGGTGCTGTCAGGTCCACACGGGGAAGAGAAATGTCAGCATTTTCTATTTAATAGTAATATATCTCCGGGTATATTTGAAAAATGTTGGCCAAGCACAAGATGTCATGGATGTTAGTGCTTAAGATTTTACCCTCGCCTTAAGAATTAATGTAAACCTATTTTACTAAGTAACTGAAATATACATAATCACACATCAAATCCATGATTCACAAGCAGATTCTTTTTAATGAGAAAGTGTCAGCTCCTTCTGAATGAGGGGGCGGAAGCAGAGGAGAAAAAGCGGGAGGACAGGGAGGGAGGAGGAGGAAGGGGAAGGAGGGAGAGGATGATGGGGAGGGGGAGAGGAGAGACAGGATGTGGG
>SJYX01022866.1:449592-476512 GCA_006410675.1 Oreotragus oreotragus | reverse complement strand
AAAAAAAAAAAAATGTAAACCTCTACAAAATGTCCAGCAGCTGCAGCAAGTCCAGCAGAAGCTGGAATTCAAGCTCCACAAGAACGAGAACATGAATTTTTGGAGGACTGAGTCCCCCACCACCTCACTCCCTTAATGCACGCCACTTTCTGAACCATTCCAGTGATAAGAAGGTGTCAAGAGCCAGGGAGAAACAGTGTCACCAGGAGCCCCTGCCCAGAGCCTTTTAGAATAAAGGGATGCTTATCCAAACATCTCTCCTTAGCTGCTGGAGTCTGGAAGGGTGGTGTTCTTAAAGAAAGGGAAAAAAAAAAATGTTTTCAAAAAGCACAGCAACACTCAGTTGTATCTGGTGTTGCTTCTCCTGCCACACCTGAAAGCCAGTGGCTTTTTGTTGGTTTTTTAATTAGAGGATAATTACTTTACAATATTGTGATGGGTTTGGCCATACATCTACATGAATCGGCATTGGGTACACACATGTCCCCTCCCCCTCAAACCCCCCTCCCACCTCCTTCCCCATCCCACCCCTCTAGGTTGTCACAAAGCCTTGGCTTTGGGTTCCCTGCATCATACAGAGAACACGCCTTGAAGCCAACCCCCATCTCCCTCCAGCCAGGCCCCGGGTCACACAGCACAGCTCAGGCACAGCTATCTGCACCTGCTTCCCACCCACACCTTCTGGAGCCTCTGTGCTGGAGGCCAGGAACACTCTGTCTCTATGGGGCGGCTAGTTCCAGGCTCTGCTGCTCCCTGCACTGCTATTCATCTGGGTCATGTGGATGATAACCGTAGTGAGATATTTAATCTGTGAGACCTATTCTATATCACCTGTGGTTGACAGCTCATAATGCTGCATTTTCAGAAATTAATTAAACACAGTCATGCAGATCACCAGAGCAGCCAGGAAGAAGGAATCTGGCTGGCAGCATCCATTCTCAAAGTGACTTCCTATGTAGAGATTCAGCTCTTCCCATTGTCTCTGTTACTTGTCACTCCACTGCCCCAGAACAGCCAGAGGCCATGATAGGGGAGGAGGGAGCAGCCTGGGGTCTATTTCCAAGTAGACACACACTTTCCCAAGAGCCTAGAATAGAGGCGGTACCGCTCACAACAGGAAGATGCACACGGTCTAACAAACCGCTTTCACTCTAACAAACCGCTTACAAAATACCGGAAACAACTCAAATGTCCATATGCAAGACAGGAGTTGATAACCACAGGACGGTTGAATAAAGCCACACAAGAGTACTGTGCAGCAGAAAGGGGAAAAAAAAAAAAAAGATGTGAACAATCTCCAAGAACTGGTTTAGAGTTATTTCCAGGGTAAACTGTGAAGTGAAAAAGCGATCCAGTGGTTAAGAATCTGCCTGCCAATGCAGGGAACACAGGTTCGATCCCTGGTCTGGGAACTAAGATTCCACATGCCGCAGAGCAGCTAAGCCCTTGTGTCACAACTGCTGAAGCCAGCATGTCCTAGAGCCTGCGCTCCGCAATAAAAGAAGCCACTGCGATGAGAAGCCCAAACACAGCATCGAAAGGTAGCCCCTACTCGCCACAACTAAAAAACACACACACAGCAAGGAAGACCCTGTGCAGCCAAGAATAAACGAACAAATCTTTTGTAAAAACTGTAAAGTTCAATAGAGTTTTTATATTCGGGGGTTGGGATTAACATAAACACACTATTATATATAAAATAACCAACAAGGACCTACTGTATAGCACAAGAAACTATACCTAATATAAGTATTCTTGCCTGGAAAATTCCATGGACAGAGGAACCTTGTGGGCTACAGTCCGTGGGGTCATAAAGAGTCGGACACAACTGAGCAACTAACAGATTAACAGACAGATATGAGGAAAAAAATCTGAAAAAGAATATGTGTGTGTGCATATAGACATGTATACATATATATATACACACACATATCAGTTCAGTCACTCAGTCGTGTCCAACTCTTTGCAACCCCATGGACTGCAGCATGCCAAGCTTCTCAGTTCATGGGGTGGCAAAGAATTGGACACGACTGAGTGACTGAACTGATACATGTGTGTGTATATATATGTATATACATATGCACACAGACATATTCTTTTTCAGATTTTTTCCCCATATCTGTCTGTTAATCTGTTAGTTGCTCAGTCGTGTCCGACTCTTTATGACCCCATGGACTGTAGCCCACAAGGTCCCCCGCCCAAGGCCAGGGCGGCAGCTGGGAGGAGCTACCCCATGCCCCAGGTCAGGGGCTGCGGCCGAGAGGAGTAACCCCACGTCCAAGCAGCAGTGGCTGTGCAGGCACAGGAGGGCCTAGAGGAGCTACTACACGTTCAAGGTCAGGAGGGGTGGCGGTGAGGAGATACCCTTCCTCCAAGGTAAGGAGCAGCGGCTGCGCTTTGCTGGAGCAGCCGTGAGGAAATACTCCACGTCCAAGGTAAAAGAAACCCAAGTAAGATGGTAGGTGTTGCAGGAGGGCATCAAAGAGCAGACACACTGAAACCATAAACTAGTCAATCTAATCACACAGACCACAGCTTTGTCTAACTCAATAAAACTAAGCCATGCACTCGCTGTGGGGCCACCCAAGACGGGCGGGTCATGGTGGAGAGGTCTGACAGAATGTGGTCCACTGGAGAAGGGAATGGCAAACTGCTTCAGTATTCTTGCCCTGAGAACCCCATGAACAGTATGAAAAGGCAAAAATGATAGGATACTGAAAGAGGAACTCCGCAGGTCAGTAGGTGTCCAGTACGCTACTGGAGATCAGTGGAGAAATAACTCCAGAAAGAATGAAGGGATGGAACCAAAGCAAAAACAATACACAGTTGTGGATGTGACTGGTGATCAGTCCATTCTGAAGGAGATCAGCCCTGGGATTTCTTTGGAAGGAATGATGCTAAAGCTGAAACTCCAGTACTTTGGCCACCTCCTNTTGCAGCCATGAAATTAAAATACACTCCTTGGAAGAAAAGTTATGACCAACCTAGATAGTATATTCAAAAGCAGAGACATTACTTTGCCGACTAAGGTCTGTCTAGTCAAGGCTATGGTTTTTCCTGTGGTCATGTATGGATGTGAGAGTTGGACTCTGAAGAAAGCTGAGTGCAGAAGAATTCATGCTTTTGAACTGTGGTGTTAGAGAAGACTCTTGAGAGTCCCTTGGATTGCAAGGAGATCCAACCAGTCCATTCTGAAGGAGATCAACCCTGGAATTTCTTTGGAAGGAATGATGCTAAAACTGAAACTCCAGTACTTTGGCCAACTCATGCGAAGAGTTGACTCACTGGAAAAGATTTTGATGCTGGGAGGGATTGGGGGCAGGAGGAGAAGGGGACAACAGAGGATGAGATGGCTGGATGGCATCACTGACTCGATGGATGTGAGTTTGAGTGAACTCCAGGAGATGGTGATGGACAGGGAGGCCTGGCGTGCTGCGATTCATGGGGTTGCAAAGAGTCGGACACGACTGAGCGACTGAACTGAACTTGCAATGTGATTGCATATTGAAGTCTTTCATCAATTTTGTTGCTCCTGTTATTATAGTCAAGATATTTAGATCATTGTCAGATTTTATGTATTCAGTGTAAATAATCTGTAATAAAAATTGATCAGATGTCACCAAATAACTATCTTCAATATTCTAAAATGTTAGTAGTACTAAGGGAAATGGAAGACTGGACGGACAGAAATTTAGAAAAATGGTACCTATGTGCAGGGAAGGAATGGAGACGTGGGCAGAGAGAACAGATTTGTGAATACAGTGGAAGAAGGAGAGGGTGAAATGGATGAACTGAGAAAGTAACACTGACTTATATAAAGGATCATGTTTAAAAGAGACAGCTAGATGGAAGCTGCTATATAATATAAGGAGCTCGGCCTGGTACTCAGTGATGACCTAGAGGAGTGGGATGGAAAGGTGGAGGTTCAAGTTATGACTGTTTCAAGCCTTGTATGGCAGAAATCAACACAATATTGCAAAGCAAATATCCTCCTATTAAAAAAAAAGAATACATGGATAATAGTTTCACTAGCTATTAGCATACCTAATCTATGCCAAATTTCCTGAAAAGAAATATTAATTTCTTTATTTCAAAAATTACTAAGTATATGTGAAAAGCAAAAAGTTGACTTTGGTCATACAATTAATAAATTTAGTCCAGTTCAGTTCAGTTGCTCAGTCGTGTCCAACTTTTTGTAACTCCATGAACTGCAGCACACCAGGCCTCCCTGTCCATCACCAACTTCCAGAGTTTACTCAAATTCATGTCCATTGTGTTAGTGATGCCATCCAACCATCTCATCCTCTGTTGGCCCCTTCTCCTCCTGTCTTCAATTTTTCCCAGCATCAGGGTCTTTTCCAATGAGTCAGTTCTTCACATCAGGTGGCCAAATTAGTGAGTTTCAGCCTCAGCATCAGTTCTTCCAATGAATATTCAGGACTGATTTCCTTTAAAATGGGCTGGTTGTATCTTCCTGCTGTCCAAGGGACTCTCAAGAGTCTTCTCCAACACCACAGTTCAAAAGCATCAATTCTTTGGTGCTCAGCTTTCTTTATAGTTCAACTCTCATACCCATACATGACTACTGGAAAAATTTTAGGTTTCACTAGATGGACCTTTGTTGGCAAAGTAATGTCTCTGCTATTTAATATGCTGTTTAGGTTGGTCATGAGTTTACTTCCAAGAAGCAAGCGTCTTTTAATTTCATGTCTACAGTCTCCATCTGCAGTGATTTTGGAGCCACCTCTCCCCACCTCAAATTATATCTGTCACTATTTCCATTGTTTCCTCATCTATTTGCTATAAAGGTATGGACAAGATGCCATGATCCTCATTTCTGAATGTTGAGTTTTAAGCCAACTTTTCACTCTCCTCTTTCACTTTCTTTAAGAGGCTCTATCATTCTTGTTCACTTTCTGCCATAAGGGTGGTGTCATCTGCATATCTGAGGTTATTGATATTTTTCCTGGCAACCTTGATTCCAGCTTGTGCTTCATCCAGCCCAGCATTTCTCATGATGTACTCTGCATATAAATTAAATAAGCAGGGTGACAATATACAGCTTTGATATACTCCTTTCCCTATTTGCAACCAGTTTGTTGTTCCATGTCCAGTTCTAACTGTTGCTTCCTGACCTGCATACAGATTTCTCAAGAGGCGGGTCAGGTGGTCTGGTATTCTTATCTCTAAGAATTTTCCACAGTTTGTGGTGATCCACAAAGTCAAAGGCTTTGGCATAGTCAATGAAGCAGAAGTGGATGATTTTATGAAACTTTCTTGCTTTTTCGATTTTCCAACAAATGTTGGCAATTTGATCTCTGGTTCCTCTGCCTTTTCTAAATCCAGTTTGAACATCTGGAAGTTCATGGTTCATGTACTGTTGAAGCCTGGCTTTGAGAATTTTGAGCATTACTTTGCTAGCATGTGAGATGAGTTGATTCCAATTGTGCAGTAGTTTGAGTATTCTTTGGCATTGCCTTTCTTTGGAATTGGAATGAAAACTGACATTTTCTTGTGACCACTGCTGAATTTTCCAAGTTTGCTGGCACAGTGAGTGAAGCCCTTTCACAGCATCATTAATAATAGTGAGTAGGCAAATCAATTTCAATGTGGTTGTTTCAAAATATGTATGCAGGGAAAGAGCAAAAAGATTGCATAGTTAGCCTCTCTCATCCCATGGCTTATGTCTCTTGCCCCACATTTTGAAAATAATGATTAGAGGCAGGAGGAGAGGGTCAACAAAGGATCAGATGGTTGGATGACATCTCCAAGTCAATGGACGTGAGTTGGAGCAAGGACAGAAAAATGAAGGACAGAAAAGGCTGACAAGCTACAGTCCATGGGGTCACAGACAGTTGGACACAAGTCAGCCACTGAAGAATAAGAAAGAGCTGAGATAACTTGTAGCACTACACAGGCCCATCATGAGGTACTCACTTGGTCATGTGCTCCTTTTTGCGGCATGCCTGTAGGAGCCTCACCATGAAAGCCCTGGCTGCTGCTGCATTGGAGCTAGATTGGATTGCCATTGTAGTTATGTTATATGAGGTTATGTTCTGGCTACGTCATGGCTGTGTTATGATTATACTGTGGCTGCTAGTTGGCTGCTGCATCAGCCAGGAGAGAGGCTGTGTTGAAGCTGCCATGCCAGCCAGGTCTGCAGGTCTTACGGCTCCTTGAGTCTCCTTCCAGCCTCTTAGCTCATGCCTTGCCTACCCTGGGTTCAGCGAACAGTGTGAACTGTGTAAGCAGCAAGACAATTGATGCTGTGAGCAGGATCAGTGATACAATGTCTTAGGAAAAAACATTTAGGCATTTAAAAATAACCTTCATAAGCAATTCTTACTAAAAATTATTCTCTGACAGATGATTAGAAGTAAAAAAACCTGTGAAGAATGAAAAAATAATCCATACAATTATTTTAAGAGAGAATCAATTTAGCATTTTAATATATAACTATTTGTTTGCATGCAAAGTCTTCCTAAGATACTCTCATAACAAGCAAGATTCTTAATAATAATAGTTTTTAAATAAATATTTGATAATTGGTACCTTTCAAATCCATTGAAAAATAAACATTTGTAGATTTTTCTTGTCATGTATGAGCTCATGAGTTTTAATCAGTTTGTAAACACATTGGGAAGGGCTTATTATTCTCACTTATTGATGAGGATACTGTCATTCACTAAGGTTAAATAATAAGAATAAAAACTCATAGCCAGTAAAGATTTGGACTTCCAAGACAGACAAATTGATTTGGGGAACTAGCACATTTTTAATCTAGAGTATTTTTGATACTATTAATGTAGTGTTTTGATCAATATGATTTTTAAAAGCATTTTTCTATTATATCACATGATGTAATTCTTTAATATATTTGTTATAAGTCATCTGTGTGTGAATGGGACACCATATCACCTTTTGAAAATGTTTGTTATTTAATAAAATTAGTCTTTGAAGACCATCAATGGGGTTAATTAGTGGTATCTCAGAAGAATTTATTATAATAAAACTTTTCCCATTCCCATTGTTTCTGTGGATATATTTAACAGGTCAGATGAGTAATCTTTTATTGTGGGTTACCATTTCACATTTTATATTATCACACACAAATTATCCAGCCAAAGGATTCAATTATTAAAAGGAAATCAAAGCACACCAGTGTCTGTGTGCTTTGAAAGAGATGATTTTAACTACATTATAAGTGAAACATTAAATTGCAGATGTTTTTGTAAAAAAGATAAGTTATCCAAAGAATGTGATAAAAGTATTTTTGATTTTAGCTCTTTTCTTTGGTATCTTGATGTGTGTTATAAAAATCCACTTCAACTGTGAATGTGATATATGGTGAAATCATCTTAAATGCTAAAATTTGCTCTCTACATAAAACAAATTGTATATAAATATATAGCGGCTTTCCTGGTGGCTCAGAGGAAGGCAATGGCACCCCACCCCAGTACTCTTGCCTGGAAAATCCAATGGACGGAGTAGCCTGGTGGGCTGCAGTCCATGGGGTCGCTAACAGTCGGACAGACTGAGCGACTTCACTTTCACTTTTCTCTTTCATGCGTTGGAGAAGGAAATGGCAACCCACTCCAGTATTCTTGCCTGGAGAATCCCAGGGATGGGGGAGCCTGGTGGGCTGCCGTCTATGGGGTCACACAGAGTCGGACACGACTGAAGTGACTTAGCAGCAGCAGCAGAGGTTAAAGCGTCTGCCTGGAATGAGGGAGACCCAGGTTTGATCCCTGGGTCCAGAGGATCCCCTGGAGAAAGAAATGGCAACCCACTCCAGTATTCTTGCCTGGAGAACCAAATGGACGGAGGAGCCTGGTAGGCTACAGTCCACGGGGTCGTAAAGAGTCGGACACGACTGAGCGACTTCACTGTCACTTATATATATATGCTGCTATGCTGCTAAGTCATTCTAGTTATGTCTGACTCTGTGTGACCCCATAGATGGCAGCCCACCAGGCTTCCCTGTCCCTGGGAATCTCCAGCAAGAACACTGGAGTGAGTTGCCATTTCCTTCTCCAATGTATGAAAGTGAAAAGTGAAAGTGAAGTCGCTCAGTCCTGTCCGACTTTCAGCGACCCCATGGACTGCAGCCAACCAGGCTCCTCCATCCATGGGATTTTCCAGGCAAGAGTACTGGAGTGGTTGCCATTGCCTTCTCCAAATATATATAACAAATTTTATATTAATATATAACAAATTATATATTAATGTATTTTATATTAATATATAATTTGTTATATATATATGTATATAAATTTGTTTAACTAATGTGATAATAGTCTATGAATCCTGGCAGAGGGTTTTATATATTTAACTTAACTTTCTCCACTCTGGGTAAGTAATTACATCAATAAACCTTATTTGCTTGCTTCTAAGTTTACATTTTTTTTTCCAAACTCAGATTAATCTTAATTCATTAAAAGTCTCAGGAACTATAAGGCTGATTGTTGGAAACATATATACAACAGAAGTAGTAGAGCATATAAGGGAGTTTGAGTATTATAAATCCATGGAGATGGGGCAAGGGTGTCACTTATTAAAACCAGCAAGCCATTTAATACGCAGATTGATTCCTAAAACTGCTCCTTCCTACTCCCTTCCAGTGGGTGATGCCACCAGCCCTTCTTAAAATTGTCATCTATGTTAAACTGCATCTTACCAAGTTGATTTCCAGGGAATCCAATCTGTAATACTACCACAATAGCTACTGATTTGTCTTATCTATATTGTCTCCCCTCATCTTATTGTAAGTGAACTCTCTGTAATCTATTCAAAGACTCATCTCCCCTTCCAACATCATCAGGAACATTCATACTGATACTGCTCCACAGTTTAAAAAAAAAGGAGGAAGGAAAAATTGTGTATCTCTTTGACCCCAGCTTTCCCTCTAGGTACAAACTCTTTCTGTTTACCTCCTCTGTAAACAAACAAACAAACACACAAAACAAAATCCCACTTTAAGTTTCTCAAATCAGGCTGTCTCTCTACCTCTGATCAAAAATTACTGTGAAGGTAACCAATTACCTCAATATTGTTTCATTTAATGATCAATGAGTAGTTTTCATTTATTTGACTTATCATCAGTAGTATGGAGTTGATCATACTCTCTTCTGAAAACAGCTTCCTCGCTTGGATTTCTCTTCCTTCGTTGTGCCCTCCCACTCACTTTCATTAGCTTTTTTTTTTTTTTTTTTTTTTTTTTTTTTTTTTTTTTTTTTTTTTTTTTTTTTTTTTTTTTTTTTTGTGGGAGGTGGGAGGGGGGTTCATGTTTGGGAATTCGTGTAAAAAAATAAATAAATACCAAAAAAAAAAAATTCTACATCAGATGGATTTTGACATCTCTAATTGTTCTTCTATAGTAAAGTCACCTTGAAAAGATTGCATTCAGACTGAGCAACACAGCAATTCAATTATATGAAATGTCAAACCATCCCCACTCAGGACTTTGGAAGACAAAGCTTTCTGACCTCAAATACAATAGGGTATCCTCTTTCGATCTGGCTCCTTAGTTTTCAGCAAAGGCCAAACCTTTGCTAGAATAGATGGCAAATAAAATAAATAGATAGATGGCAAAATAGTAAAATAGATGGCAAAATGAAAAACACAATCAATAAAACAACCCTATCATTATAGGTATTGAGTTTGTCTGGAAGAAAATGAGCAATTTATGTCTTGAGAGACTGTCCCATGAGAAGGAGGGTTGTGATGAAAAGTTATTTATTCTTTAATAATTTATTCAATGAAAAAGTATTGCTTGCCCATAGTGACCTAGCGATTCCAGAAACAGAGAGAATGGATAAAGCCCTGGTCATCATGCTCCTTGAAATCACAATCTGAGGGATAAAGATGGACAGGGAAGGGGCATTTAAATACCCTGAAGACTGCTAGAGCTGCCTTTTCTCTCCAGTATCTGTGTTTTGTAACATATGCTGGATGCTATCTCAGAACATCCTCTCACCCTGCACCATCAGTGGTTACAAATGCAGGAGCCATGCCAGATTTACAAGGAAAAAATAATTATCAGATAAAAAGCTACCTCTAGAACCATTATCCCTTTTTTTTTTTTTTTTTGAATAAAGCCATTCAGTTCAGTTGCTCAGTCGTATCTGACTCTCTGCGACCCCATGAATCGCAGCACGCCAGGCCTCCCTGTCCATCACCAACTCCCAGAGTTCACTCAAACTCATGTCCATCGAGTTGGTGATGCCATCCAGCCATCTCATCCTCTGTCGTCCCCTTCTCCTCCTGTCCCCAATCCCTCCCAGCATCAGAGTCTTTTCCAATGAGTCAACTCTTCACACGAAGTGCCCAAAGTATTGGAGTTTCAGCTTTAACATCATTCCTTCCAAAGAAATCCCAGGGCTGATCTCCTTGCAGTCCAAGGGACTCTCAAGAATCTTCTCCAACACCACAGTTCAAAAGCATCAATTCTTCAGCGCTCAGCCTTCTTCACAGTCCAACTCTCACATCCATACATGACCACAGGGAAAACCAGAGCCTTGACTAGATTGACCTTAGTCAGCAAAGTAATGTTTCTGCTTTTGAATTTCTCTATCTCATTCAAATATTGCCCCTGCTATAGCCATTTGGGCTTTTAATATTTTTTACACCCACTTATGAGCAAATCACCAGTGTGACCTAATGGTATAGGCTTGACCTTAAAAGAAGGTTTATGATTCCTAAAGATTTACAAAGGCAACTCCTAAATAAGTGAGGAATGTGTTTTTGTCAACACCAGGGTCTTCATTTATCCCCTTTGCCTTGTAGTCTGTATAAAACATGTTATCTAACCACTACCTGACCTGACCAGTAAGCCATGGTACCACTGGGATTATTTTTTCTAAGTCAATTTTATTTAGGAATAAAATATACTCACTTTTCGACAAATGAATATACCCATATAACCACCACAATCACAGAGCCTAAAACATTTTTCCATCATACCCAAAAGTTTCTTCATGCCTCTATTCTCTGATTCAGGCACTCATTATATTAATTTGCATCCTCGAGGAAGTAGATGCCAAGAGATAATTCCACATTTAATAGATCTAGGGTAAATAATGTGAAGGATAAAGGGAAGAAAACCAAGGTGTGGAGAACCTACAGACTAATGCAGCTCTGATACAAGCGAATAAAATGAGAAGGCAGAAGGAGAGGGTAGAGAATACTCAGGCAGCACAGTGCAAGCCCAAAAAAGCATTGGCCAGGTCCAAGGGGCATCCTCCAGTCAGCCTCCCACAGAAGAGTCCTGTGTCTCTTAGGAGAGGGCTGGAGTCAGCACCTCCTCTCTGTTCGGGCATTGTGTAGGGGTATCCCATTGTAGGATGGACCACCATTATGCTTGCATCACCTAGTGCTGGACATTTGGACTGTTTCCTGTTTGGGGCTATTATAAGTAAAGCTGTAGGTTTATGGACAACTCTTTGTGTAAACACTTGCGCTCATGTATCTTGGGTAAATATGTAAGAGAAGAATTGTTGAGTTCTATGGTAAGTGTAGTTTAACTTTGTAAAAATCTGCCAAACTTTATTCCCAAGTGTTAGAGTCACTGCATATTTTTACAAGATGTCCAGTTGCCCCCATTCTCTCCAACATATGGTATTATCAGAATTTTTAATTTTAGCCCTTCTAATACTCTTGCCTGGAAAATCCAATGGACGGAGGAGCCTGGTGGGCTGCAGTCCATGGGGTCACTAACAGTCGGACACGACTGAGCGACTTCACTTTCACTGTTCATTTTCATGCATTGGAGAAGGAAATGGCAACCCACTCCAGTGTTCTTGCCTGGAGAATCCCAGGGATGGGGGAGCCCAGTGGGCTGCCGTCTATGGGGTCTCACAGAGTCAGATATGACTGAAGCGACTTAGCAGCAGCAGCAGCAGCAGTGAATACCTAGTGATATTTCATTTTGGTTTTAATTTGCCTTTCCCAGTGATGAGGCGGGGAAGGCAATGGCACCCCACCCCAGTACTCTTGCCTGGAAAATCCAATGGATGGAGTAGCCTGGTGGGCTGCAGTCCATGGGGTCGCTAACAGTCAGACAGACTGAGCGACTTCACTTTCACTTTTCTCTTTCATGCATTGGAGAAGGAAATGGCAACCCACTCCAGTGTTCTTGCCTGGAGAATCCCAGGGACGGGGGAGCCTGGTGGGCTGCCGTCTATGGGGTCACACAGAGTCAGACACGACTGAAGTGACTTAGCAGCAGCAGCAGCAGCAGCAGTGATGAGGAACATCTGCTCCTATGTTTGACCATCCCTTCCAAAGGGGCTCCCATTAGAGTACCAGGTTAAAATCATTTAAATCAGGTCCAGGTGTTCATGAGGTTGTCAGGTGTAACCTGTTAAGTACCGATCATGATTTTTCAGTGTTCCTTACTGAAGGAAGCATAGTAAAAATACAAAGAAAATAATCTGAAGAGGATTTTAAGTCACTGCTTCGAATATACACATACTCTTTTCACCTTATGTCACCTAGATATTATACTTGGTCAGTGTATAATTACAAGTGCATCTAGCTGCTAAAAACAGAGTTACAACCACAGGACTTAATAATAATTCTTCTCACATAACAGTAGTAAACCATTGGTGACACTGATTCAGTTCAAGAATACTAGTGCTTACCTACCTGAGACTCTTGACTTTTTTTTTTCAAGGTCCCACAGTGGTTGCTCTGACTGCTGGCATCTCATCTCCACCTCAGGAGGGTAGAACTGGAAAGGGGAAAGGACTCCCAGCTGAGGCAGCCTTTTTAAGTGGCTCCCTGGAAGCCCCGCCCAATGGCGTGCGCTCATACTCACTAGCCACCCAATGAGGGAGGGAGAGGGGAGAAGCTTGATTTTTTTATGTCTGGTATTAAACTGGGCATAATACTGTGATCAATCATATAAGAGTTCTGTGCCTCAATGAAAAGGACAAAGCTGATATAAAGGATGCAACTAGGAATCTTTATGGGCTTCTTCCGAGGCGCTAGTTATGAAGAACCTGTCTGCCAGTGCAGGAGATATGAGACACCCGTTGGATCCCGGGGTGGGGAAGATCCCCTGGAAAAGGTCTTGGCAACCTACTCCAGTATTCTTGCCTGGAGCATCCCCGTGGGCAGGCAACAGAGGAGCCTGACAGGCAACGGCCCATGGGGTCGCAAAGAGTTGGACACGACTGAGGCGACTGAGCAGGCAAGCAGGAGTCTTTACAGTCTCCTTCCCTTTACCCTCCACGGTCTGAAAAGAACAATCTTAAATTACTGCTCCCTATTTGATCACTTTTAAATCGGTGCTTAATTCATGGAGCATCTTTCAATCTAATGTCTCTGTAATTGTCTGCATTTGATCCTTTCAACATATTAGACCCTTCTACCTGGAGTATTTATCTATAATTAAATCCTTTCTTTTTGAAACTCCTTCCTTGCTTTACAAAACACTATTTAATGCTGGTTACCCACTCACTCACTCACTGCCAGGTTGCTCCTTCTCAGTATCCTCTTTGGGGGTCCCTTCTTTACTGGGGTCCCTCTTCCCTTCTTGTTTCCATACACTGTCTCTGGCAATGTCATTTACAACTGTGACACCAATTTTAATATGCCCCGCTTCCCATCAGCACCTTCTTTTATGTCTCTTTTAAATTATAAATCACCTGCTAGATATATCCTTGAATTGCCAACTACCTATTAGATACTTCCATATGGGTATCTTACAAAAAATCAGAGTCTAGATTTTCAAATTGAAACTGTCTCTCTCCCCATCTTTCATCCCAAATCTCCCATATGTCTTCTTTTAGCTGATGTTCTAGAATTAATAATTAGTGGGGGAAAGATATGACCAAAATATTATAAATCCCTTATATGGATCAGAAGGTTAAAATATTTTTATCCTCCATATTATTTCACTGTCACTACAGCCTTATAAGAAAGATACTTTATTGTATCTATTTTACAAGGAGGAAACTGAGACATAAAAAATTAACAGTTAAGACCAGAGAGATAATAAATGATATCCTTAGTCTCAAGTCCAAAAGCATTGCCTTGGGCTGTTTCACATTTTTTTAATCAAAATATCTGACATAACTTTCCTGTATACCTACTTGCCTAAGGAAAGTGACTTCTACCTCAACTCACAAAACTCAGCAGTATACTTTTTTTTTTTAATTTTTATTTGTACTTTATTTTACTTTACAGTACTGTATTGGTTTTGGCATACATTGTGTGGTTGAACTAGTTTGCATTCCCACCAACAGTGTAAGAGGGTTCCCTTTTCTCCACACCCTCTCCAGCAATTTACTCTTCTGTCCCACAGCTGTCGCTTTTAATGCAATGTCTTAGCCTTCCTTACCCACACTCATACAGACAACTTTCAAAGTCCTCTTACTAGTGATACCAGATTTTTTTCATCTCCCCCCCCAAAAAAACCAGATATTTGCAAAACTAAATTCTGTGCATGTCAGCATTTTGTTAAGATTCCATTAGTGATCTGTTACTATGTAAAGAACAAAGGCCAGTTCCTTAGTATTATAAAGTGTGCTATGGTTAGGCTCATGTCTGTTCCTCCCTGTCATCCCACATTTGCCTGTGGAATTATTTAATGACTGCCTAACTTTGCATAGGCTGGCCCCTGCCCCTAATTTGATAACTTTTCTTTTATTGTTTAACATTTGGATTCTCTTGGAATTTCCTGGCATTTCTAAATAGATATAGTATGCCATATTCTTTCACAGGTGTTTCAATCTCATACATCACAGTAGTCTTACTGCAGGTCCCAATGTCTAAACAACAACGAGACAACCTACTCTGACCTCTTTGATCTCAACAAGTATGTCATCTTAGTCTCTACAGGTTTAGTCCCTAGAATAGTACCTGTTCCTAAGAGATCAATGGTCCAGTTTGAGATACATTAAATAATATACAGTAGGGTTTCTCCTACCACAGGATGGACTCAAAATGCCATATTAATATAGATTTTGTTACTTATCTGTAATTTGATTTGTTCGTGTGATTTCTTCTTCCCCACAGTTAGCGAAAATGAAGATACAAGGTAACCCAGATTCTGTAAGATGTTAGTCACATAAGAAAAAAAAAAACAACCAGTATTATGTCCTTTATACAGCCAGAGAAATGCAGAAAATGTTTTCTAAATGCACAGTACTTTTTTCTTTTCTTTATTCTACAACGCATGGCATACTTGTTCCTGAGCCTCAGAATATTAGTCAGCTTTGCTAAAATAACAAACCACCCCAACTTTCAATGACTTACTATAACAAGTGTTTCTTCCTCATTAATGTTAACTGTATCTGCATTCCTACTCTAGGCAGAGGAACTTTTCCATGGGTCCTCTGATTCTAGGACCAGGGATGGAGTAACAGTACCCTCTGGGACTGGCTGTAATGGTACAAGCACAAGCCGCCCTACATAAGTGCACTCCATGACTCTGCCACATCACTCATTTTACCTCAGCGAGTCATGTGATCAGGCTACTGGATGGAGTAGGAAGTGCAGGGAAGCGCTGAAAATTGCATGTTGTACAAAGTCCATCCTAAAGGGACTCAGTCCTAAATATTCATATGAAGGACTGATGCTGAAGCTGAAACTCCAGTACTTTGGCCACCTGATGCAAAGAACTGATTTATTGGAAAAGACCCTGATGTTGGGAAAGATTGAAAGCAGGAGGAGAATGGGATGACAGAGGAATGAGATGGTTGGAAGGCATCACCAACTTGATGGACATGAATTTGAGCAAGCTCCAGGAGCTGGTGACCGATAGGGAAGTCTGGCGGAGAAGGCAATGGCACCCCACTCCAGTACTCTTACCTGGAAAATCCCATGGACGGAGGAGCCCTGAAGGCTGCAGTCCATGGGGTCGCTGAGGGTCGGACATGACTGAGCGACTTCACTTTCACTTTTCACTTTCATGCATTGGAGAAGGAAATGGCAACCCACTCCAGTGTTCTTGCCTGGAAAACCCCAGGGATGGGGAAGCCTGGTGGGCTGCCGTCTATGGGGTCGCACAGAGTCAGACTCGACTGGAGTGACTTAGCAGCAGCAGGGAGGTCTGGCGTGCTGCAGTCCATGGGATCAAAAGAGTCAGACACGACTGAGCAACTGAACCGACTGAACTGTTGTACAAAATAGTTAGTAGTTAACACAACTAAAAAGCCTAAAGGAGGACTGCCTTCAAGGATAGCTTGATTTGATGAGTAAAAGATTTCACCAAGAATCTGTCAGTTTAAGGTAACTAAATGGTTGCCAACTGCAACTGGATACACGTGTGCTTTTCCTGTTACTCAAAGGGAGAGTGTTTGCCATCCTAGCTACTGACTAAAAATTCCCGGTTTTCCTCTGAGTAGATCAACTTTTTTTAAGTTCTCCAAACCAGTTACCAAGATATGATTTTGCTACTTGGCTTCTGCCTACCCAGAACCCTATATATGCCCAATAAGGGAGAGAAAGTAACAGCTAGAGAGACGCCTGATCATGTCCACAATGAAAGTCAGAGATTTAAGGAGGATATTTTAGTTACTTCTTTGTAGACTTTATAAATTTTTAAAAATATATCACTATCATATAAAGAGATGAGAGAATACAATAAAGAACATACCACATGTATGTATCTATGAGCATATTTTTACGCTTCTAATAGAAACTATGGTAACTAATTCTAATCTGGATGTAAATTTACAGTGTTTTTCTACTGAGTACTTATGTTGAAGAAAGTTGAACTACCCAATTTGTAAGAGCTCCTAAAATTCTTTTTGAAAAAAAAATAATTTTTTTTATAAATGGCTAAATATTTATGGGTAAAAATATAAATCCACTATATCACTTAAAGAAATTACCCCAGATTCTTTTAGCTTGCATTCAAGGTTTTAAGTGTATCACAAACTATTTTGCTTCATTAACTCTTTTGTTGACAGGAACAGGATATTCTTTCACATGTGGAAAGAAATAGAAGAGCGCTGCCTTTGAGGGATAGGAGTCCTACATTAAAACACAAAGCACACCACAAATACTAATCCTATTTTTGTTCCTTTTTATTTCAATAAATAGCTTCCCTTACGCCTAGAGAAATTCTCAGGAAAGCAGGCCACATGGGTAGTGTGTGGAGGGCTAAACAGGAGGGCAATTTCTGGCTTCTGGAGAATCGGGTCTTACAGATATGGTTTCAAATTTTTGTATGAAATATTAGAAATTCCTAGATCATCAGTCACACTTATTATTCCAGAGAAAATGCCAAAACGTATTCCAAACACAAACATAAGTGATTTTTGGATTATCTGCTTGTGTTCCTCTCCAATAGCTTGGAAAATTGAGTCAACTGCATGTGATCTTCTTATTCACAACTAGTCAGAATATAGCCTCCTCTGAATTATTCATGCTAATTGTGGGGAAGAAGAAATGTCATGAATAAATTAATTTACAGATGAAAAAATCTGGATTGCTATGGCATATTGCATTTATCATTGAGAGAGAATATTTCACAACATATTATAATTATTTAAAAGGTTTTGTCTATTACACTTGGAGTTTTGAGGGCATCCAATGATAAGGAATTGAGGCAGGTGTAAGAACTATAAAAATGAGCAACTCACAGCTGGTCATCTCAAAGAATTTAGTGTTTCATGAAAAACATAGATAAGAATACTAAGATTTACAAAACAGTAAGAAAATCACATGGAAACACAGGGACAGAGAGAGCTTGGAGGATTTGAGAAATTCCATGGGTAAGTTAGCAAGCTGAGTGTCAAAGGATGAGCTATCTAGACAGTTGTGAAAGGGCATAAGTGAAAGAAGAAGAGCTCAGAGCTTGCAAAGAAAACCAAGCAGTTCCATGGAGCTTTGGCCAGCTCCAGGCAGCAGTGGACACCTGGGCTTGGCTGCTATCACAACTCGACTGGCATCACAAGCAGCTATAGCAATCAAGATCTAAGTATAATGCAATGAACCCAAGAACTTAAGGACTTATTTTTTAGAGGTGCAGATTTTTGGACACTATACCTGATCAATGGATGTGAGTACTACAGTTGGCCCCAAGAATCTGTCTTGATAACAAATTATCCAGATATTTTAAAATGTTAACTAAAATTTAATAATTATTGTTCTATGACATTAGACACACATTATAATCACCTAGGAAGCCTTAAAAGATGCCAATGTCTAGACCCATCTCAGATATTATAATCTGGGCATCATTTTTTACAGTTTCCCTGGTGACTCTAATGTAGAATCAAGTGTAGAAATCACTTATCTAAAGGAATTATCAGCGCATTGTTATTCCTTTTTTGCTGACATATTTCCCCAGGGACATTTTGGACTGAAAAGTCCATTTCTCTAGGTACTAAAGGTCACTTTTACTAGCACCAGTGTAATGACCATCTGGTTTCTATGTTTGTGTCTGCCACAATTTGAAACAGACCTTGTAGAATAATATAAACACCTAACTATGCCTTTATCCAATACAGAAGCGGAATAACTGAAAGAGTATTAGAGGACACAGAATCTTTAGAGGTGAAGTATCTGGTAGTCTCAAGCACTGTGTATTGAAATTAAATGTTCTAGGAGCTGTATTTCCGGCAGCTCCAGAACCTTACCTTCAGAAATGTATTTTGACATTGAAATGTATCTTTCTACACATGTGAATATACCAACTAATCATTGTGAGGTTTCCACTATAAATGGCTTCTTTCATGGACAGAAATTTCTTGTAAGATAAATTAAGGGACACATTCAGAGCATTTCTTAAATTGTTTTCCTGTTTTATCAATATATAATTGACCTATACCATTGCATTAGATTAAGTTATACAATAAAATGATTAGATATGTGTATATGTTGTGAAATAATGACCACAATAAGTTTAGTTAAAATCTTTCTCTCTGATTTATTTTAACACCATACCGAGGTCCTTCCATGCTGCCACAAATGGCAGGATTCCCTTCTTTGCTATGGGTGAATAATTTTAACTTATTCCTTCACACATATACACACTATATACAAAGGTACAGAACCAATAATGTACATTATTTGTACCCCCACATCTAAAGATAAGTTCTATTGTTAAAAGGAAGGAAACCTGTATATGGGTCTTCATTTTAATGACCTATTATATCATCAAGTATATCATCACCTCCACTACCTTAAGGTCGACTTGATAAATTTTTAGGAATTTTTACTACGACAATTTCATAACGTGAGTTATACAGTCGTTTAAACCTTTTGAGTCGTCACCGGTGTCCTGACCTTTTCCAGTCAAATAGTAAGGTTAAGGTTCCTCCCGTTACGGTTTCCTACAAGTTTGATGATATGTTAACGTGAGTAAAGTGTACGATCATTCCAATACGAGTTTTATGAAGTTCGATCTGAAGTCGTCATACACTTGGTTCTTGAAAGTCTATACGTTCCACCCAGATCTTTTCTGTCTCCTTGGTCTCTAGTTTAACTGTTTTAAGCGACCTGACACCTCTTTCGTTCTCTTTAGGTCTTTTTGTAGATGAAAGGAAGTAACTGATACACTTTCGGAAACTGACACACCTAGTGTTGTTTGATACCTTTTAAGAATTTCTCTATCTTTATAGTCTGGTGGGATGGACAGAGGACTCTTTGGACATACGTCCAGTTCTTCGTTATCAATTTTGGTCTATACCTTGTTACTTGACCAAGTTTTAACCCTTTCCTCATACTGTTCCGACATACGACAGTGGGACGAATAAATTGAATATACGTCTCATGTAATGTACTTTATGGTCTGACCTACTCAGTGTTCGACCTTAGTTTTAACGACCCTCTTTATAGTTGTTGCAGTATATACGTCTACTATGGTGAGATTACCGTCTTCAACTTCTCCTTGATTTTTCGGAGACCTACTCCCACTTTCTCCTTTCACTTTTAAGACCGAATTTTGAGTTGTAGGGTTTTGTCTTCTAGTACCGTAGACCAGGGCAGTGTAGTACCGTTTATCTACCCCTTTGTTACCTTTGTCATTGTCTGAAATAAAACCCCCCGAGGTTCTAGTACCATCTACCACTGACGTCGGTACTTTAATTTTCTACGAATGATGAATCTTCATTTCGATACTATTTGTATATATCGTATAATTTTTCGCCTCTGTAATGAAACGGTTGTTTCCAGGTATATCAGTTTTGATACCAAAACGGCCATCAGTAAATACCTACACTCTCAACATGGTGTTTCTTCCGACTCGCGGTTTCTTAACCACGAAAGCTTGACACTACGATCTCTTCTAAGGAATCTAACAAGTACCTTCCTGTCTACGACTTCGACATCGAGGTTATGAAACCGGTGGACTACACTTCTTGACTGAGTGACTTTTTCTGGGATTACGACCACTTCTAACTCTTGTCCTCCTATTCCCTCACTGTCTCCTCCTCTACCAACCTACTGTAGTGGTCGAGTTACCTGTACTCAAACTCGTTCAAGGTCCTTTATCATTCATGTCCCTTCACACCGTACGATGAGTCTGTGGGGTCACAAAGAGTCAGAAAGGAATCAGCAACTGAACAACAATAATGTTATTCTATTTTTTCTTTAATTTTTGGGGAAACTCCATGCTGTTTTCCATAGTGGTTGCATGATTTTCATCCTCACTAACAGTGCACAAGTGTTCCCTTTTTTCCACATCCTCATCAACACTTATTTATTGTCATTTTTGATGATAACCATTCTTACAGGTGTGAGGTAATAGCTAATTTTGGTTTTGATTTGTATCTCCCTGATGATTAGCAATGTTCACTTTTCATATATCTGTTGGTTATTTGTACATCTTGGAAAACATGTCTATTCATTCCTCTGCCTAATTTTTAATCATACTGTTAATTTGTTTGCTATTGAGTTGGGCTAGTTCTTTATGTACTTTACGTATTGACCCTTTATCAACTCTATGATTTGCTAACATTGGCTCCTATTCTGTAAGTTTCCCTTTCGTTTTATTGATGCTGTCCTTTGCCATACAGAGCTATTTTATCTCCTTTATTTACCTGCTTCTTTTTCCTAATTCCTACTGGGAGCAATACCTCCCTGTAGTCCTCGTTTATAGTGAAGCCATGGCAGGGCAGTTCTTTTTAAATGTACCCCTATCTCTAATGCCTATAGTGTGTAGTCACTACTTGCTAGGCAGTACATGCCCCAACTTTTGAGAAGAAGGAAGGAGCCAAACTCAGTCACTAATTTAATTTCCAGCTTACCAGAAGGCAATAAGAATCTGTTCATTATTCTCTACCTGTTTGGGGTACAACAATGGTGAGAAAGATAAGAACATCAGAAAGATGGATGTTAGAGGACAATGCCACTCATTTCCTGGTTGAAATAATGAAAGTCCCAGAAATTTTAGCACATGTTAATCAAGAAATAATGAGAGACGAGAGGAAAAGAAAGCATTAAGTTATTCTTCTTTATCTTTTGCTGAAAATAGTTCTCAACTCTTTGGAGTTTAGAGCCAATGTTACTTACTGTGGAAACAAAGGTTCCTGAACAAAGACCAAGATCATGCCTGATTCTGTGGATGGTTGAGTGGTGAAGCCACAGCCCTTCCCCACTTTGCTGTCTCCAAACTATTTCCACTTAATGACAGGAAGGGGAAAGGAAAATGTGCAACCCATCCTAAAGTCTCTCTTTTGTCACTTTCCAAACAATGTCTAGAGGCCAAAATGAGTTTTCATTGTATTTTGTCCTGGCAGGAAATGAACCTAAAATGATCCTCTTTTGTTCTTGGCCCTTTACCATCACTATCACCAAAAGCAATGATGCTTTTGCACAATGTACTATATATAGGAAACCAAATACATTTACTCCTTGTTTTCATGGCTTTAAAAATCAAAGCCAAGTAATTCTATGGTGGAGCCAGGCAAATACACAGTTAGCCTGTAACATCTTGTGTCAAAAAGGAAGGAAGGATTTTTTAAAATGGGGCATGTCAAAGAGATGAGGGAGCCCACCTGCAAGAGATTTCACTGATGAAAGCTAGAATAACTCAGACAAAAAATAATTAATGGAATACTGGGTTATAATCCAAAGTATAAAAGAAACATCCCTGAGTCCATACAGATATGAATAAATGACTGAATAAACAAATAGAGAAGAAGAGACCAATATTTCTTCAAGAAGAATTCCAAATAATTTATGGGAGTATGCTCCCCTCCAAGAGATGGAGCTTAAGTTCCCTTACTGTTTGAATGTAGTGTGGACTTGGTGACTTGCTTCCAAAGATAAAATAGGGAAAGGAAGAAATAATAACTTTACAGTGGAGCAATGTGGCACATGCTACCTTGGATGAGAATCAAGGTTAACATCATCAGTGGTAAATCATGTTGATAGCATGCACACCCCCAATATGATGTGATGATAAGAGCATTTCATCACAGGATCTTCCTTGCCAAAATCAATGACCCCAGTCTACACAGGAGAAAAACATCATACAAACTCAAATTCAAGGACACTCTACAAAATACCTAACCAATGCACCTCGAAACCATCAAAATTGTGAACAACAAAGAAAGACTGAGAAACTATCACAGACTGGAACAGAGTGAAGAAGCAAGACAACTAAATACTATATGGTATCCTGGATTGGATCCTGGATCAGAATATGATAATGACGGGAAAACCAGTAAAATCCTGCCATTCCAGTTAATACTAATATACACGTGTTGGTTTCTTAGTTTTGACAAATGTGCCCTGGTAATATAAGATGTGAATGATAAGAGAAGCTAGGTGAGATGTATGTCCCAAAATAAAAACTGTATCTCAAAATAAATACTGTATTGAAAAAAATAAGACAAGTAAACATTATAAAAGCATGTGGAATGAAACTGTCAAAAAAGCATTTATTTTATGCATGTTATGCAGGTAAGGTTTTTTAAATGTGTGAATTAGGTGTGTTCTAGAAGAAATAAGCCAAAGATACATGATGAAATTTTTAGGCATAAAATTTAAATGTTTCCACATTTTTTTGTGACAATTCAGGAAGGCTTTCCCTATAACAACTTACTTCTTTTCTTAAAACAAAAATTAGTGTCAGTTAAGTATTTTTAAGAGTAAGTTTTCTATAAGTTATATCAAACCTGAGATCATTGTGCAATAGGTTAAAAGCATCAAAGATTTTGCTCCAGGTACTTACCTGACAAGGGATTCCCTGGTGCTCAGTGGTAAAGAAGCCTGCAATGCAGGAGATGCAGGCACGGGCTAGATCCCTGGGTTGGGAAGCTCCCCTGGAGGAAGACATGGCAACCCAGTCCAGTATTCTTGCTTGGAGAATCCCAGGGTAAAAGGCACCTGATGGGCTCCAGTGCATAGTTTGGCCAAGATCGGATATAACTGAAGTGACTTAGCAAACACTCACTCTCACTTGATATTCATTATTACATCTCTAAGTCACCCAAGGTATCCTTACTTTTCCAGTTAATTCGTAGTGTTCTGTGCACTCCTCCTTCACTGGTGCATGCTTCAGTTCCAGGTAAGGTCTTGCAGACTCATTAACTGCTTCTGTTTCCCCACCATCACTGCCTTTTCTTTCCTCTGTTGCTTGGACACAACAACAGAATTTGGAACAGGGGTTTATTTCCCACATTCATTTTATACATTTTGATTAGTATCCGTAGTCTTCAAAGTTATTTTGATCACCTTAGTCCTGTTTCTAGGTCAGTGTTTCTTAAAGAGTGGCATGAAGACTAGCTACATCAGAAATACCCAGGATATTGATTCTTGGCCTATACCTACAGACTTAGAATCTCTGGGGTAGAGCCCAGAAACCTGATTTTAACAGTGGCTCCAGGGTAACTTTTGTCCACCACTATTCCCTAGTGGCTCAGACAGTAAAGAATCTGCCTGCAGTGTGGTAGACCTGGGTTCACTCCCTGGGTTGGGAAAATAACCTGGAGGGGGATATGGCAACCACTCTAGTATTCTTGCCTGGAGAATACATAGGCAGAGAAGGCTGGTGGGGGGTCACAAAGACTTGGACATGACTGAGAGACTAAGCACAGCACAGTATAGGAAGTTACAAGTTTCTGGACATCCTTAGTTTTCTCTTCCATTTATGGAAGAACTTGAAACCTTTTTAGCAGTGTCAAGATTTCAAGTAAATACTGGTTGTTGTTCAGTTGCTCAGTCGTGTCTGACTCTTTGCAACCCCATGGACTGCAGCCTGCCAGGTTTCCCTGTCCTTCACCATCTCCTGGAGCTTGCTCAAACTCATATCCACAGTGTCAGTGATGCCATCCAACCATCTCATCCTCTGTCGTCCCCTTCTCCTCCTGCCTTCAATCTTTCCCAGCATCAGGGTCTTTTCTAATGAGTTGGCTCTTCACATCAGGTGACCAAAGTATTGGAGCTTCAGCTTCAGCATCAGTCCTTCCAATGAATATTCAGGATTGATTTCCTGTAGGATTGACTGGTTTGACCTCCTTGCTATCCACCGTTGGACTCTCTCAAGAATCTTCTCCAACACCACAGTTCAAAAGCATCCGTTTTTCACCATTCAGCCTTCTTCATGGTCCAACTCACATCTATATATGACTACTGAAAAAACTATACTTTTGACTAGGTGGACCTTTGTCGGCAAAGTAATGTCTCTGCTTTTTAATATGCTATCTAGGCTTGTCATAGCTTTTCTTCCAAGGAGTATCGTCTTTTAATTTCATGGTTCAGTCATCATCTGCAGTGATTCTGGAGCCCAAGGAAATAAAGTCTGTCACTATTTCCATTGTTTCCCCATCTATTTGGCATGAAGTGATGGGACCAGATGCCATAATCTTAGTTTTATAAATGTTGAATTTTAAGCCAGCTTTTCACTCTCCTCTTTCACCGTTATCAAGAGGCTCTTTAGTTCCTCCTCACTTTCTGCCATAAGTGAAGACTGGGGAACTCCAACCTTTGTTCTTGACTCTTTACTTGGATGAATCTATCAGTTCTATAGCAAAGAAGTCTGAAATAAAACTTCTTGTGATTTTTTCTCAATTTCAGCATTTCCAGGGGCTCTTTTCAAATAAGACCCCTTCCAAGATCCAGCTACAAAAGGCTATATCGAGAAATGTTCTTAAATGTTATTTCAATTCACTTTCTTCACTTTTCTTGATGGACTTCTTGCATCATTTCTAGACTAATAACACAATACCAAGAGTCACATACATAATATAATAAACAGTGAATTATGCTGAATTTGTCTGGTGAATAAATCATTTATGCTAACAACACTTGGTTAAAATATTTCCTAAAAAGATGTTTCCTTTCTCAAAGTTAGAATAATGTGAAAAGTGTATGTGGTTTATACTTGTTCTCCTTTTCCTTCATGGCTTGAAATTTCCATTGTCTGCCTCATCGTAACACATTATTTGCATTTTTTTCTCATTTCATTTAAATTTATCAAGTTGTCTTTCATGTTAATTAGCTTTAAACACGAAAAAATATCTCTGTGCGTGTAATACCCAACTCCAAACAGCCATTATTTCATTAGCTTCATGCTTTGGAGACATAATGGCTGCTTGTTACAACACAGCAGAGCTGGTATAAATTAAATCTTAATGGGTCACTCATTTAAAAAGTAGTGTAAAATGTCCTGAAAACCAAGGTTCTTTAGCTAAACTTAATGATATCTTTTGCCATAAAATTTTCCTAATGTTGCTCTTGTAGTTTAAACACACATCCATTTTAATCAGTTTCTAAATTCTTTACTCAGGAATATCTTAAGAAAAGAAATTAGTGCTGATTAGATCTTCTGACAAAACAAACCTAAAGCATCAGTATTGATGTTTCTAACCAAATGCTGTGAGAACTGTAGATATATTTTTGTGCATGGATTCTATATTTCCTAAGGAAATGACATGCAAAAAGCTGATAATGGCTCCTGAAATATCAAATTTAATGATCTCATACATACAAGTGATTTTTAAAGCAAGTAATCCATTCATTTAATATTTTGATTCAGAAGTAACAATCTCAACTAGGTTAAAATGATTAACAAACTCCTCTAGACAAGAACTGCAGAAGGAAATGGCAACCCACTCCAGTATTCTTGCCTAGAGAATCCTGTGGATGGAGGAGCCTGGTGGGCNAAGTGATTTTTAAAGCAAGTAATCCATTCATTTAATATTTTGATTCAGAAGTAACAATCTCAACTAGGTTAAAATGATTAACAAACTCCTCTAGACAAGAACTGCAGAAGGAAATGGCAACCCACTCCAGTATTCTTGCCTAGAGAATCCTGTGGATGGAGGAGCCTGGTGGGCTGTGTCCATAGGGTCGCAGAGTCAGACACGACCCAAGAGACTTCTCCGCGGCGGCAGACAAAAACTCTTCATGTTCAAAAATACTTCCAACATGTTTACTCCTGCTGGAAGATATATGTGTGTGAATGATATTGGCTCTATTTGACTACAGTTAGAAAGCCTTCCAGTTATAGAGCATACAGAAGTCTAGTTATGACTTTTAAGCTAAAATTCTTCTATTAATTATTAAGAAAAATCATCTCAAGACTTTTGTATGTTAGGCACTATATCAAATCCACTGAGAACAAATGTGAATAAGGCAGACATGTTCCCTGCTCTTATGGAACTTGAAAATTAGTGGTACTATTTTATTCCTAAAAATATAATGACTTTTTGTCAACTGCATGCTAGTTGGACTCACCTCATATTAATCGATTAGATTTTATAGTACCTAATTGTTATTGTTTCAGCAATACAATAAAATAAATAATAGGGAATTTTAAACATTGTATAAAAGTAAGTCACACATTACACATAAAATAATTATGTCATCAAGGTATTATGGGTTTTACAGAATTTGCAATCATTGCATTTATGATATAATTCAGTCAAATATATGGTAAGTTAGAAAACAGAAAATTACCTGAGAGGATGCTAATTCTGTGCAACAAACTGCACTTCCCCTCCCACCCCCCCACCCC
>SJYX01022866.1:422769-448187 GCA_006410675.1 Oreotragus oreotragus | reverse complement strand
TGTCTTTTCACCTTGCTTATAGTTTCCTTTGTTGTGCAGAAGCTTTTAATTTTAATTAGATCCCATTTGTTTATATTTGCTTTTATTTCCAGTATTCTGGGAGGCGGATCATTGAGGATCCTGCTGTGATTTATGTCGGAGAGTGTTTTGCCTATGTTCTCCTCTAGGAGTTTTATAGTTTCTGGTCTTATATTTAGATCTTTAATCCATTTTGAGTTTATTTTTGTGTGTGGTGTTAGAAAGTGATGTAGTTTCATTCTTTTACAAGTGGTTGACCAGTTTTCCCAGCACCACTTGTTAAAGAGATTGTCTTTACTCCTTAAAGATGAAGTAGAAAGGTACCTTTTCATCTTGAATTCCTTGCTTCTACTAAGAGAATGATGGGATTCAGCACATGCCATACAAAAGTACGACACCTTGGCATGTTGAACATTTTAAGCTGAAAGAGTTTGAGAAAATAGCAAAAGCAGGAAGGTCACCCTGACATTTCTCCAACCCTTCTCCTCTGACATGTTGTAAAACCCTCCTGTGAGAGGTATCCTCCCTGTACTCAGGGAAAGGAGCATTCATATCTGGGAAGACAAGGGGACAATCAAGAAGAATCTGAACATCCCTTGCCAAGTTCCCCCCAGTTTACTACACTTATCTCATACTCTTTAGCCTACTTCTCCACGCTGCCCTACCCTTCATCAAAGCTAGCAAAATGATACTCAGATTTTCTTTGGGTCTTTGTTTCCTTATGAGGGCTCCTGTGTCAAGTAAAAATTATTTTAATTAATCTGTATGCTTTTCTCCTGTTCCTCTCTCTTTGTCAGTTTAACTTTCAGACCCAGCCATTGGTATTAGGGGAGCAGAGGAAAACCTTTTTCTCCTCTGTAAGAGATATATGTTCATACCTCCCCGAATTGATTTTTTTCAAGTGTCCTTCTTACTGAATAATTTTACAACTAGAGAAGTCTTAAAGGCAGTTGTTAACAGACTATCTAAAAGGTTAAAGATTTAAAAGGAAAGTTCAAAATCCTCTGACAGATTTTCTTTAAAATGAAGATAGGAAAGGGAAATAGAACAATGTAATGTGCCGAGGGTTTTTTTTTTCCCCCTGGGATAAAAATGTCTCTTCCAAAAGTAGGTTTGATGTCCCACTTAATTTTCAGCTACTAGTTTCAATTGCTATGTGGAAGACAAAAATGATGAGCTACACCTCAGCTACCTTGCCCCTCAATCCACAGTGCTCTGGGCCTCAGTGCTCTCTGAGTCTCCTTCCTATTGGCGGGCATCCTTTCCTATTGGTGGGCATCCCTTCCTATTGGTGGGGCTGTGAGCACACAGAGAGCACTGTCCCAAATTCATGACTGAGTTATTGTGCACATACTGAATCATTACTATTTAGTACTTAGTTTCAATTTTTTAATAGAAAAAAGTAGACATTTAGTGATTTTAAACCTAAACAGTCATGCAAATATGTATAGTGTTTCATTTATAAATTAATTTTACAGAAATTTTCTAATATAACCAGCTTCCCTGGTAGCTCAGATGGTAAAGCGTCTGCCTGCAATGCAGGAGACCTGGGTTCGATCCCTGGGTTGGGAAGATCTCCTGGAGGAGGACATGGCAACCCACTTCAGCACTCTCGCCTGGAAAATCCCATGATGGAGGAGCCTGGTAGGCTACAGTCCATGGGGTCACAAAGAGTGGGACACGACTGCGNTCCCTGGTAGCTCAGATGGTAAAGCGTCTGCCTGCAATGCAGGAGACCTGGGTTCGATCCCTGGGTTGGGAAGATCTCCTGGAGGAGGACATGGCAACCCACTTCAGCACTCTCGCCTGGAAAATCCCATGATGGAGGAGCCTGGTAGGCTACAGTCCATGGGGTCACAAAGAGTGGGACACGACTGCGTGACTTCACTTTCTTTCTTTTTCATATGATCATGTATAAATCACTAAAGAAGACCTTCCAGTTATTATCTTCACTGGGCAGCAAATGGAACTCTGACTTAGAGAAGGTTTAACTTGTTGCAAAGAGCTGGACATGACTCAGTGACTGACACACACAATTTGTTACAAGTAAATGTTTTAACTGCAAGTGCATTCAATAATGCTTAGAAGAACCAGTCATTCATCTCTTAGAGATTCCTCTGTAAAATTCAAGGTGATCCTTTGATGGATGAGAACCCACATTTTAAACCATATGTTGTCTCCTACTTTTGCTATATTCAGTGATGTGAAGAAAAAGATTCAATAATCTAACCAGAAATCCAATAATAGCAATGCCTACCCTGAAAGGTTTTAATCTACTTAAGGTACAACTTAATTTTTGGTGTAACTAAAAAAGTAAATAAGTCAAAAGAATTTAGTATGAATATTTTATGTTCAATTTGAGATCAAACTATTATTAAGTGGGGGCTTCCCTGGTGACTCAGACGGTTAAGAATCAGCCTGTAATGCAGGATACCTGGGTTCGAACCCTGGGTTGGGAAGATCCCCTGGAGAAGGGCATGGCAACCCACTCCAGTATTCTCGCTTGGAGAATCCCCATGGACAGAGGATCCTGGAAGGCTACAGTCCATGGGGGTCACAAGGAGTCGGACATAACTGAGCNTGCAGGATACCTGGGTTCGAACCCTGGGTTGGGAAGATCCCCTGGAGAAGGGCATGGCAACCCACTCCAGTATTCTCGCTTGGAGAATCCCCATGGACAGAGGATCCTGGAAGGCTACAGTCCATGGGGGTCACAAGGAGTCGGACATAACTGAGCAACTAAGCACACATTATTAAGTGACCACGGAAATAAACTGTTAACACTCTTACCAGAAACTGCCTGTTACCCTCTAAGCTACATCCAGAACGTATACAATAGATAATAAGTTTCCTTTTAACAACAAACAACAGTTTTCATTGCTATGACAAATATTCTACTAGTAAGTGTCAAAGGATTGGGAATACTTGTTCGGGATGATAAGAAGGCCATCATCCTGAAAAAGAAATGGTCAACTACACTGGAAATTTTCCTCCTTAAATTTCCCTTTATAAATTCCAGTTCAGCACATCATTCTCTTACAATATAGATAAAATGAGAATATTCCTATTATTCTTTCTGCATCAACCATGACAAATTACATAAACAGATGAAGAAATTTATGTTACACATCTGTATTTCAAAAATAATGGTATTATTTGAAACATGAATCCAATGTTATTTACACATATGTGTACAAACCTTGGAGTTCAGTCCTGAAGGCCCCATTGGGAACATTTTTCTCCCAAATGACACAGGGGCTTTGGGTCACAGATTGTTTTCCTTCATTTTCCCTCCAGTCCTCATCAAGATCCAACGACACCAGCAGGGAATGAAATCAGCAGGACGCCTGGCAGCCACTTTGCAGAGGCCACATCTTCACTAATGAGGCCCTGAGAGAAGACAGCCACAGAGTCGGATGAAATTCTGCTAGGAATCTTTCGATGCTTCCAGGTACGTTTTCTGCTCGAATCTGATGAAAGTAAGGAAATATATAAGATCACGAAGAATAATACAATAGAACTATCATAGCCAAGTGTAGTCACAATGTGGAGACATAGATTTGGAACTGATGAGCTTGATACAGTTAGTACTCCAATGTTGTGACAGAGTTAACATTTTAAACTATGCTGCCCATTACTTGAATTTTCCAAAAAGTTGCCTTAAAAACCAAATGAAAATCACTTTCTGACTTAAAGATTCATTACTAACAAGATGAAAATATTCTGACTAAAACAGAAAACTGATGATCTGAAGTCCCACCAGAACACACAGAATAACAGAATGACTTCAGGCTGACAAATGCCCTGCTGCTGCTGCTGCTGCTGCTAAGTCGCTTCAGTCGTGTCCGACTCTGTGTGACCCCATAGACGGCAGCCCACCAGGCTCCCCCGTCCCTGGGATTCTCCAGGCAAGAATACTGGAGTGGGTTGCCATTTCCTTCTCCAATGCGTGAAAGTGAAGTCGCTCAGTCTGTCCGACTGTTAGCGACCCCATGGACTGCAGCCCACCAGGCTACTCCGTCCATTGGATTTTCCAGGCAAGAGTACTGGGGTGGGTGCCATTGCCTTCCCCGGACAAACGCCCTGAGGAGAGCCTATTGTGAATACAGGTACTGTGGTGGGAAGAGGCACACATCTGTTTGGAGTGCTGTGAGGTAAGCACCCACCTGTGGGGAGAACACAGATCAGTGAAGACCAATCCTGAATCATAGGTCTGCGGCCAGCCTGGGGTCGGGGTGGTGATGAAGGTGATCCAGAGCATCCCTTTACCGTTTGTTTTGTAAATTTTATTATTATACATCTATTCCATACTTTCAATTAAATAGAAATTCTAAACCAGAGAGCTTTAAATTTCAAACCTTGAGTTCAGACAGTTTAAATGGGGGCAGGGATTTTCAGTGATGTCTCTATGAGGGTTCAGACATGGGGACTCACTGGAGGACGGCTGGAGCTGACCAAGAGGCCACCTCGCCTGCACGGCCTCTTGGGGAAGGTGTCATCACCTGGCTGTGGGCAAGAGAGAACCCTCGGGTTTGCCCTGGCTTCACTGTCTAGTCAAAACCACACGGTGTTCTATAAACGTCATACAAGAGCTCCTACAAGAAAAATAAAATAGATTTTACAGAGAAAATATTGTGATACACTGGGAACACAATACTGAGTGGTCTGAAACCAACTAAGGTTCTCAGGGCCCTGATAAATATGTCTTTCTGGAGCACTGCACACAGCCCCTTAACAGGACTACAGGGGTATTTGAAATACTCAGAAATACCCTTCAAACGTGATTTTTACCAAAGTCTTTGTCCTATATAGGAAATTACTGGAAAAATTGGAGAAAATGCAATGATGTCTAAGGATAAGATATTATTTCCACATTTGGATGGTTCCTCTACATTTGGATGTTGGGTGGTTGTATAGGAAAATGTCTCCATTTATATGAAATACGTACTAAAGTAGATGATGTGATAAGACTTTAAGTTAACAAGTTACTCTCAAGTGGTGGAGGAAAATAGAAGTTCTTGGCACCAAATTTGCAACTTTTTGTGAGTTTGTAAGTTTAAGATTGCTTTAAAAATTATATATATAATTATATATATTACTTATATATAACATAATATATATAATTATATATGTTCTTATTATTTAGTTGCTAAGTCATGTCTGATTCTTTTGCAACCCCATGGATTGTATCCCACCAGGCTCCTCTGTCCATGGGATTTCCCAGACAAGAATACTGGAGTGGGTTGCCATATCTTTCTCCAGGGGATCTTCCCGACCAAAGAATGAAACCTGTGTCTACTGCATTGGCAGGCAGATTCTTTACCACTGAACCACTGGGAAGCCCATAGCACTCTCCATGACCTTGCCTAAACCTACCATTCCAGCATTTTTACCCATTATTCCTCTGCACAAATCCTGTACTCCAGTTAAACTAGCTTATCAGCTACATCCTAACATAACAGCCTGCAGACTTCCCCACTAATATGACTTTTGCCTTACCTCCACCCAAGAAGCTTTCCAAAAAACAAGAATCTAACTGTCAAATTCTACTCCTTCTTGAAGGCATTTCCTAAATGACATCTCATTCATGAAATTTTCTATCAGAGCCTAGAGTAGTGCCTCATACATAGTTTGTGTTCAAAATACATCTAGTGATAAGAGTTCAATCACTTAAGACTGGAACAGTTAGAGATATGTTCATAGACGTACATGAGCTGGATCTTTCAAGGTCAGCAGAAGTCAGCAGTTCAAAGGTAGATAAAGATTTTTTTTTTCAATAAACAAAAAAGAAAGATGGAGATCCAAAAAGAAGATATAAAAGTTTACTTGAAGGTAAATTTGGAAATGCAATGTAATGATCCATGGGAAAGAGTATAGAAGAAATTCAGATTATAGTAATTGGAAGTATAGAAAGCAAGCCTTGCTCTATTTAGGGCTGGCTGATAATACAGACAACAGGGGACAATAGAGGATGAGATGGCTGGATGGCATCACCAACTCGATGGACATGAGTCTGAGCAAGCTCCAGGAGTTGGTGATGGACAGGGAGGNAGAAAGCAAGCCTTGCTCTATTTAGGGCTGGCTGATAATACAGACAACAGGGGACAATAGAGGATGAGATGGCTGGATGGCATCACCAACTCGATGGACATGAGTCTGAGCAAGCTCCAGGAGTTGGTGATGGACAGGGAGGCCTGGCCTGCTAAAGTCCATGGAGTGGCAAAGATTCAGACATGACTGAGTAACTGAACTGAATAATCTAGAAAGTAAATAAAACCAAACAGAAATAAAGAGAGTTTTCATATACAAGCAATTAAACAAAGCAAGACAAGATTCTTTTTAAGTATGGGGATTGTGTTCAGATTTTATTTTGTTCAGTTGCTTGAAGGAACAGAGTATTAGGTCACAGGCAAAAATGAATGATTATCCTAAAACACTGCAATGGGAAGAACAGCCAGCAAAGAATTAAATCTTCTGGCTGTATATTCCCTAAACCACTTTCCTGGGGAAAAAAAAAATGCTTTATATTGAAAATACATTATTAGTCACAGTCATGAGAGGCCAAGTATGTACCTGCTAAAGAAACAAAGCATTCCTACTTTTCCCTGAATTTCCTAAATAATAAAACCTGAAAGACAATGATGTGTAATTCCTATGGACCTAGAATATTTCATCAAAGAACTACCAAAAATTCTGCAAACAATACTGACAACTACTTTAATATGAATTTCACATTTTAAGAAGATTTTCTCATGGAAAAGGGATATAAGTGATTTTTATTTTCTCCAATATAAGAAAAATATTGGAGTAATGCCATTTTGTAAGAATCAGCTGTTTGGCAAATGAAGCTCTCACTCAGGAAACAAAAAGAAGCAATTTCATAATAAAACAAAGTTGCCATCATGAAACAGTTGTCACTTCACCCTTAACCCTGCACTCTTCTCTATGACAATCTAAGGAGTGCAATATTTCCAGTAAGCTCTGGTTCACCTGTGTTTTTTCAATACTTTCACTGCACTAAGAATTTCACTACAGTACCAAAGAAAGAAGTCTCACAAGAGCCTCACAAAGGAATACATTTTTGCAAAGATTTCCTGACTCAAAGATACTGAAATTGATCCTAGTATGCCTGGAACGTCTCCATTCCTTTCTGCCTTCCTCCTTTCCTGTTTGCAGCCTTTCCCCCAGACTGGTCCCTTGTTTTCCTGACAAGATCTCTCTCTCACACAATAGTCTGAGACCAGTGTGACTTCAGTAGGAGATTCTCAGATGCCTTCCGACCCTGAGGTTCTGTCATCTGTGATTATGAAATGTTCAGTTAGAATTAACCATAGCAAGTCTCCAGTCCCTTTAGCTTTTCCTTTTTAAAACCTAAAATTAAACTTAAACTCATGAGGCAAAAATAAATCATGTGTTCATTTTTTGCAAATTATCATTCCCTTGGAGTCCAAATGAGAGGACTCATTTGCACTCTAGGAATGAATAATAATAGCTTATAATGACATGATAATAAGCTGATGGGATCTGGGGCTCAGAATACATCAAGGTTTGTGAAACAGGGGTCAGCAATTCTAATAGGTGGGAGGCAGAGGATCTAATGAGAAATACGATGATTTCTGTCTTGCCTTTCCATTAATTTGTGGTTTGCTCTCTGTGGTATTGATTGATTAGGAGCTTTAAGACATCTCTTCCAGATGCATGTTCTTGTTCTCTTATCTCTTGATTTGGAGATCAGTTAGATGTAGCAAAGACCAAGAAGAATAAACTGCAGAGCAGTGCAAGTCGCTCAGTCGTGTCCGACTCTTTGCGACCCCACAGACTATACAGTCCATGGAATTCTCCAGGCCAGAATACTGGAGTGGGTAGCCTTTCCCTTCTCCAGGGGCTCTTCCCAAACCAGGGATCGAACCCAGGTCTCCTGCAGTGCAGGCGGATTCTTTACCAGCTGAGCCACAAGGGAAGCCCAAGAATACTGGAGTGGGTAGCCTATCCTTTCTCCAGCAGATCTCCCCAACCCAGGAATCAAACTGGGGTCTCCTGCATTGCAGGCAGATTCTTTAACAACTGAGCTATCAGGGAAACCCTACCGCATATGAAATGTGTGAAGACCTGAACAAATATTCAGTTTATTTAGTCTATTTGAATGAGTACACTAAGCCTAAGAGATTAATAATTGTTGTTGGAAGGGTTGTATGGAGACACTCAGCAAATTATACTAAATTCCTATCAGCATAAAGCATTTCCTGAACCAAATTCTGAGTAGTAGTGTAGATACATTTCATATTTAAGAAGTTGATGATATCATCTCATCTTCCCAAATTCTTACATAAAAAAGGATAGGTCACTCTTTCATCAATAAATTGGAATATTTAAAAGACAGCCATGTCCAGAAAAACAAAACAAAAAGTTCTTAAATCATGTGGCCTCTTTTTTGAAAAAAGAGAACTTGAAAGCAAATGTTAACATTTTAAATAGCCAGTTAGAAACTGGTTAGCTGTTTGGTTGAAAATTAGCTCTTTGGTTAAAACAAGTTGTATGTTCTATAAAACAATAATTGATTTCATTATATCTTTGAGAAAAAAAAAAACTTCAGAATTGGTTCATTCGTGCTTAGAGTTGAATATTAAGTAAGTAAATTGAAGGGGAAAAAATATGCTAAAATTCACAGAACTGTGCAGCACTAGATCAAAACTTGGGCTTCCCTGGTGGCATCAGACAATAAAGAATCTGCTGGCAATGCAGGAGACTCAGGTTCCATCCCTGTTTCAGGAAGATGCCCTGGCTACCCACTCTAGTATTCTTGCCTAGAGAACTTCATGGACAGAGGAACCTGGCCGGCTACAGTACATGGAAACATAAAGAGTCAGACATAACTGAATGACTAATACACACAGCACATATCAAAATTTACTGCATTTTCAATTGTTCCAATTACTAGCAAGTTTTTATTTTTAGTTATTCCCAATGAAATTAGTTAAGACAGTAAATAATAGCATATTTGTAGCAAGTGTTTCAAAGTTAATGAGAATTATTAAAGCTAATTTTTATCACATGCCTTCTCTACAAAACCAGGAGATTTATGACTAAATAGGGACTTTACCCACAGTTTAGCTGCCAGGAAGAATTATATGTGCTAATTAACAAAAGACCTTGGAGGAAAGTGGTCTCATTTACAATCTTGATAAAAAGGAGAGGAGAAAAGATACCACCGAGGAAAAGATAAACAGATTATTCTATGAACTATTATTTCATTATAAAATATATCATAAATAAAGAGGAAAAACTAATAAAATATATTCAGGAAAAGATGAAATTGAAAAGAAACATAAGGAATGAATATTCAGGACTGATTTCCTTTAGGATTAACTGGTTTGATCTCCCTGTAGTCCAAGGGACTCTCAAGAATCTTCTGCAATACCACAATTCAAAATCATCAATTCTTTGGTGCTCAGCTTTCTTTATGCTGCTGCTGCTGCTAAGTTGAGTCAGTCATGTCTGACTCTTCGCCACCCCATGGACTGTAGCCCACCAGGCTCCTCTGTCCATGTGATTCTCCAGGCAAGACTACTGGAATGGGTTGTCATTGCCTTCTCTGCAGCTTTCTTTATAGTCCAACTCTAGCTACATATCGTAAATATTGAGTGCAAATAGCTATTGAAAAAAAACTGCATAGATGTAGAGAATAGAGAAAAATGTGGAAAAGGAAAAAAAACTTTGAGAGAAAATATTGCTAATTTTCAACCTAATTTTTATCCACATTTTGTTATAACTTATTTGGGGAGAGAAATAGAGTAAAAGATTTCTCAGGGTTCTATTGGAATTCAATAATCTCAAGATAGTTAAATATAGCTCTTCAAGTTAAACCTATTTTGCCATTTATTTCAGAAACCATATCCTTAAATTACATGTGTGCTATGGAATTACATTCAATACAATGTCTGGTCAGTGCTATCAATTCAGGTATGGAAGGTTTGATGAAATATTTCACTGAATTAATTGACAATGTTTTGGATTCTAAAACAAGAGATTGAAGTTCAGTGCAGGCTGATGGCAACAGAAAAGGCAATATAGACAGAACCAGGAATGTTCTAACTAGAAATCATTTCAAGGTGCTTAGTGAGGAGAAACTGAAAGAGACACAAGGACTCCCCTCAATATCCTTTGTAATTTTATCCTGTATATACAACATCCTTTACAATTTTACCTGTATGATTATGTTAAAAATTGCCTCATGAATTTCATGAGAACGCTCAGTCTGCCTGCACAAATCCTTGTGGTTGCTTTCATAAAGACCTAAGTTAATGATTTGTCTCTCTGGATATATATAAATATACATAAACCAAGCATTAAATCAGAGAGTCAAAAGCTAAGGACCTGGAGGTTAAAACTGACTTACATTTATGTTCAGGTGGACACAATGTTTGGGGAAGGCAATGGCACCCCACCCCAGTACTCTTGCCTGGAAAATCCAATGGACGGAGTAGCCTGGTGGGCTGCAGTTCATGGGGTCGCTAACAGTCGGACAGACTGAGCGACTTCACTTTCACTTTTCTCTTTCATGCATTGGAGAGGGAAATGGCAACCCACTCCAGTATTCTTGCCTGGAGAATCCCAGGGACGGGGGAGCCTGGTGGGCTGCCGTCTATGGGGTCACACAGAGTCGGACACGACTGAAGTGACTTAGCAGCTTAGCAGGACACACTGTTGACAAAAGTTTGAGCTGGAGTGTAGTATGGTAGAACAAATAGTCTGGACCAATTCAAACATTTTTTGTCATTTACCTGGATCCCAGAGGTGTTTTGAGTTTACACAGTTGACACCTTATCAATAATGCCAACATCATCAAGTTAGAATATTTTTGCCTTACAATTAAGCGTGACTGAGAGCTACTTCTCTCAATAGGAGGTAGAAAAGAGGATAAGGGCCTCCCAGCTGCTTTCTCAGGAGAAGGCAATGGCAACCTACTCCAGTACTCTTGCCTGGAAAGTCCCATGGACGGAGGAGCCTGGTAGGCTGTAGTCCATGGGGTCCCGAAGAGTTGGACATGACTGAGCGACTTCACTTTCACTTTCATGCATTGGGGAAGGACATGGCAACCCACTCCAGTGTTCTTGCCTGGAGAATCCCAGGGAAGGGGGAGCCTGGTGGGCTGCCATCTATGGGGTCGCACAGAGTCGGACACGACTGAAGCGACTTAGCAGCAGCAGCAGCAGCTGCTGCTGCTTTCTCAACTTACCAGAGGCTGACTGATTCCAAGCTTGCATTGATTGTTTGACCCCAAGACAACAGCTCCAAAATATATCAGGCCCTTGGGCTGAGGGAACAAAGAGCAGGATTGAGGCCATTCCACTTCCCAAACTTCAGCAACCTCAATGCTTTCAGGAAATCAACATCAGTAGCTACAGCCCCATGCCTTGATGGTAAAATTGAGCTGGGGCCTATTCATAAGACTTTTTAATCCACATTCATTTTCCCACTAGTTCTGGGTCCAAACATCTGTATCTAACACAGGTGTCAACTGTGTAACCTCAAATGCCTCTGAGAAAGCAGCTGGGAGGCCCATATCCTCTTTCTCTGCCTCCAACTGAGAGAAGCAGCTCTCAACCACCCTTAATTGACGATACAGCAAAAATATTCTAACATGATGATGTGGCATTGTTGATGGTACAGGGAGAATCTTTTACTGTATTTAAAAATAATACAATGATTGGAGCATATTGCAATTAGCCATGAATTTCATTTAATATCTTTCACCTAAGAATCTCAGAGGTTGATAGCTATTAGATGGTTAACCTTTACTGAATAAGGTATTTTTATTCTTAGAGCCTGCAAACCACATATAAAAAGCATAGCTGGAATTTTTTAAGATGTGAAAAAAAAAAAAGAAAAATAGAAATAAAATATATTGTTCTTTCAGGGGCTTTAAATCCGTCCAATAGAAAGAAACATTGCATTTAATTGATATCAGTTGGGCATAGTCTATGAAAAAACACGTTTTCTTCTGCTAGCATTTTTTTCACAACTAGCAACCCACTCCAGTATTCTTGCCTGGAGAATCCCAGGGATGGGAGAGCCTGGTGGGCTTCCGTCTATGGGGTCACACAGAGTCGGACACGACTGAAGTGACTTAGCAGCAGCAGTAGATTCAAGTAACACCTCTTCTGTGTAATAAAGAACATTTGCTACTCAGGCATCTTTAACTTTTTGGCGACATCTACTGGACAAATGGGAAAATGCTGCAGAATCATTCTGAACACAGAGATAGTCTAGAAATTATTTTATTTTTAATTTAAACACTACAGCCTTTTTTATTCTTTCCTTCAGTATAAGCAGGCCTCCTTTTTAAAATTTAATAATATTTAAGTAATTTCCCTATCTATTATTGCATGCATGCGTGTGTGTGCTCAGTCATGTCCAACTCTTTGTGACCCCCATGGACTATAGCCTGCCAGGCTCCTCTGTCATGGGAGTTTTTTCAGCAAGAATACTGAAGTGGGTTGTCATTTCCTCCTCCAGGGGATCTTCCTGACCCAGGGATCGAACTTGAGTCTCCTGAATCGGCAAGCAGATTCTTTACCACTGAACCATCTGGGAATCCTGTATTAGTGCATGAAAGTGAAAGTGAAGTCGCTCAGTCATGCCCGACTCTTTGCGACCCTGTGGACTGTAGCCCACCAGGCTTCTCCGTCCATGGGATTCTCCAGGCAAGAAGGTGTATGGGGATGATCTGGAGGGATGATGTGGGGCGGGAGGTGGGAGGGGGGTTCATGTTTGGGAGTTAGTGTAAAAATATAAATAAATACCAAATAAATAAATAAATAAATAAATAAATAAAACATAATGTTGAACATCTAAAAAAATAAAATAAAATAAAATATCAATTTAAAGACTTTGCTAAACTTCTGTTTAAATATTAGGAAAAAGATTAAAGAGAATATTTTAAAGCATTCTCTTATTTCTAAGGGCTCAATTAAATATCATTATTTAAATGTTATGTATTTAATTAAATAAAGTATTATTAAAATTAATATTATAACTCCTGGTGGCTCAGCAATTAAAGAATCTGCCTGTGGTGCAGGAAATGTGGGTTCAATCTCTGGGTCTGAAAGATTTTCTTTTCTGTCTTGGAGAAGAAAATGGCAACCCACTCCAGTATTCTTTCCTGGAAAATCCCATGGACACCAGAGCCTGGCAGGCTACAGGCCATGGGGTCACAAAAGAGTCAGACATGCCTTAGCAACTAAAACCACTACCCAAAATTGAACTACCCAAGTAGGACTTGACTTTTAAAGGAAATAAAAACTCCAAATCTGTCAACTTGACTTGTCATTTTTCTAGCTATAAAAATAGAATTATCTGGTATGTACAGCATCATTTACCCTCCTAAATTATGCACAACCTGTTCACAACAGGTGGTTTGCAAGACTCAAACTATATCACAGCTCATGATTATAACCAAGATATTCTTTCAGAGGTATTTGGTAATTCAACAACAAAGCAAATAATTTTTTATCAAGTATATATTACAGTAATATGCTAGATTCTTTCACCAGTGTAACACGTGAGGAAATGGTATGCTGTGCCGTGCTCAGTCACTTCAGTTGTATCTGACTCTTTGCAACTCCATGGGCTGTAGCCCATCAGGCTACTCTGTCCATGGGATTCTCCAGGAAAGAATACTGGAATGGGTTACCATGCCCTCTTCCAGGGGATCTTCCCAAACCAGGGGTCAAACCCACATCTTCTGCATTGCAGGTGGATTCTTTACCACTGAGCCACCAGGGAAGGCAGTGAAATGGTACAGCTCCCAAAGAAAACCTCACAATATGGGAGCCCCATGTTCCAAGGAAGGAGCTATTCTCACCCACTCTGGTAAGCAATGAGAAGACATCTCTCTCATTGGCTATGGTCCTCCAGGTCACAAAAAAAGGAAAAGACTATTTTTTCAACCTGCTGTTGTATTCCAGTAGACAGACACCTATTTAAAGTTAGTTATAGTATAAAAACTAGATATGACTGAAGTAAATAAGCCTAGAGTTTCACTTAATGTTCTATGAACAGATTTAAATTATTGAGCAATTCCTTCCATATTGTGATTTCCTCTCCAGTTCTCAGTATCTTTTTTTAAAGTAATGACCTCAAGGCCCAATAATCTGCATGAAAAAATAACCCATTTTGATTAATAATTTTAATTATGTGGTTATCTTTATAATTATACTAATTTAATAATTACATATTAAATTGTGAGTTAATTATCCTGCACGTATTTATTGGCAAGGCTGGCTCACCCTGTGAAAAATAAAATACAGACTGATCCTCAAGAGTTTACAGCCTGGAAAAGGGATGCATCAACATACAAATCAGAAGGCCCTAAGTGACCAGATGAGATCTATAGCAATGAGATTAGGATTGGCTCAGACAGCAAACAATCTGCCTGCAATGCAGGAGACCCAAGTTCGATACCCCGGAGAAGGGAATGGCAACCCACTCCAATATTCTTGCCTGGAGACTTCTATGAACAGCGAAACCTGTCAGAATACTGTCCACGGGGTCGCAAAGCGCTGGACACAGTTGAACGACTCACTTTCACTTCACTTCAGGAGTACTTCCATGAAGGAATCAGCGGGAGAGGTATAGACAAAGTGACCCATGCGATTAAATAAGAGGAGTCTGTGCATTTTCCAAGTGCTGGTGTGGATGTTCTAGGCAAGGAGGAATTCAAGAGCCTGGACCATCATCACTGAGACAGGAAGGGCTAGACAAAGGTCTGACATTGAGCAGCCCTAGATGTCTACTCATTGAATACACACTGGCTGATAAAGGATTAACAAGAAACAGAGGCTGAGACAACTCACAAAAGACCCTGACTTGCAAACTAAAAATTTACCAGGAATGCTGAGTGCCTTACCCTAGTGCCCTAGATCATGGAAGAGAAATACCTTCAACTCCTGAGTTTCAAGTCAATTTCCTTTTAGTTGCATCTCAATGCTATTGTGCCAGGCTGGGTTTCCCCAGCTTCATTCTTCTTATACTTTTAAATTCTTCCTGATCTAAGACTATGGCTTTTTAGCAAGTTGCCATAGATCTTCCACACAGATTAGTCTATACTTTCCATTCTGAAAAAATCATTGTTTCCCCCACTTCCTCTTAAAGTTACAAATTACAATCACCATCTTTCCCTGGGAAATTACTTTTATGCTATAAATTTTTAAATACTTTAGATGTTCCTCTCCAAATACATTTTATCATAGTCAGCCCTAGAATGTCCCTTACCACATCTGGTAGGTAAAAGCATAGTCCAGGAACATATCATCATCTCCTCTGACCACAGAAGGTAGGAAAGTAATAGCCTAGAAAAAGGCAGAGATACATGAGGAAACCTCACCCAACTTAGTTGCCTTCATCCACCTTCCAAAAAAGAAAATCTTGCTTTAATTTATCTTAAAGTCTGAAATTTTCTGACCTGTCAATTAAGTATATAAACACCATGTTTGAAATGCCTGATATATAAGTACAAACATATTCAGAGATAATTAAATTCAGTTGACAACTCAACTGCAAATTATAAATACATAGAGGTTGAAATTCTGCCTAGAATTTAATTTTCATCCTAATTCTAGAAGTAACGAAATCTTTTTCTACTACATCAAGTTTGAGGTTCTCAACTCTGCCCTAGACAAGTAAGATTTTGAGTTTCTAGTCCATGAGTTCATAGTTTCTTTTTAATCAATTATCACTTTCTACTAAGCTCAGCATATGGTAAAATTAAAACATCATCCTTTCTTTTCTCTAGTGGCTCAAATGGTAAGGAATCCACTTGCAATGTGGTAGACCTCAGTTCGATCCCTGGGTTGGGAATATCCCCTGAGAAGAGCACGGCTACCCACTCCAGTATTCTGGCCTGGAGAATTCCATGCACAGAGGAACCTGGCGGGCTACAGTCCATGGGGTCGCAAAGAGTTGGACGTGACTGAGTGACTTTCGCTCATTAACCTCAGCATATTGGTAAAATTGAAACATCATCTTTCATTTTTCATTTGTAGTTTCAGTCTAACTTCACACAACCTATAGAAGAAAAATGGGACAAATTCAAATGACAGAAAGAATTATAAAGATAATTTACACTTCTTTGCTAATCTTTAAATGTCTGCATGAATCAAGCAGCTTAACTTCAGCTCTATACAGATCTGTGGTAAGTAGATGAAATGGCTACAAGGATCTCTGTAAGCATACATATGAACTAAACTGGTTTTTCCCACAGGCATGATTGTTCCTTAAGTAAGGCATCAGGACTGCCATCTACTGACAGAGCAGCTGCATCTCAATGTGATGATTTAAGAATGACCATGTCCTTCATCCAGATTAGGCCACCTTTGAGAGTAAAAACTATATATCTTTTGCATATTGTTCTCAAAACTTTACACATTTTTTTCTAAAAATAAAAACTACATATCTGTATAATCTAAGATTAAAATTTTAAAACTTCATATTCATTATCAAAACATTAAAAGATATGATCACATAACATAGATTTAAACATATAATCTATGTGTGACCAGACTAGAATCAAGATGGTGGAATAGAAGAATGCAGAACTCACCACCTCCTACAAACACATTAAAAATATACCTGCACTGGAGACAAGCAAAAAGAATCCTGTACAGTCAAGGCTGTAAGAAAGATCCACACAGAATCAGGTAGGAAGGGAAGAGAAATGATAGGTCGGAACCTGGCCCCCAGGGAAGGGACAAACTCAGAGAAAGAGATCACACAGGTGGAGATCTGCCCTGGGGAGTGAGAAGTTCAAGCCACATACTGGCTGCCCCGGTCCTGGGTTCTGACAAAGGGAACACAAGCCCTCTTGGCCGGCTGGGGGGCTGGTGGGACTAAGAGGAGAGCTGAGGGAAGCCTGGACTCAGCTCATGAGATGCACATAAATGCTTTCTTTCTGCTAAAGCAGGGCAGAGAGGGCAGATTGAAACCACGAAGGTGGCTGACTGATTTTCCAGGACCACCGCAGGGTACGCCCCAACCTGAGCCAAGCAAATGCTCCAGCGCTGCCTGTCTCATGTTGCGGCTCCACGTGACTGCAAGGGCTGCCACTGGAGAGGAAAAATCCTACCTCGGAAACACTGAAGAGGCTCGTACCGTATGTGAGGTCTCAGCAGGGACGGGGCGGCCATCACTGAAACACTGAAGTGTGAGGTCTCAGCAGGGACGGGGGCGCCATTACTGCTGCTGCTTAGGGAGAGCATCAGAGGCAGAATGGATCTCGAACAGCAGCCAGACCACCACAGCCGGGGCAGCAGCCCCCACTGAATACGCACACCAGCCCCTCTTGCTCCTGCACTGCTCTGGGGCAAAGGTGCTGGAGGAAGAACACACACATAAATGAAGCTGAATCAGCTCAGTCCTGAACCAAGGGCTTCTCCTCTAGCAACTTAGGACCTGATTCTGGCCCCCTTGGGGGAGTGATGGCCACTGAACAGAGGGGCAGCCCTGTCTCATGCCTGGCTCAGGCCTCAGCCCCTCCTCCGACCACGGTGACAGCTGCCCGCATACCTGAGCAAGGACGTGACTTGTGTTCACAGCAAATCCAGCTCTCTCACCGAAGTCACTGGGCACATACAGACTCTACAGGAATGCTCCGACGTAAGGACACCTTATCAACATCGACATAGGTAACTGCTTCACCTCATTATAGAGACAGAAAGAAAAGTAAAAAGAGGAGACAGGGGAACTAGTTTCAGTGGAAAGCACAAGGGACCCCCTTGGGAAAAAACTAATAAAAAAGAATTCACCAGATAGAGTTCAAAGCATTAGTAACGAGAATGCTAGCTGAATTAGGGGAAAGGATAGATGAACACATCGAGATTTTTAACAAGAGACTAGAAAATAAAATATAGAACCAGTTAGAACTGTTTTAGAACTCTTTGCAACAATTTTTGAGTGTGGCGTTTCACCTGTCATCTAGTTTTATTGAGGAAAAAATTTGTGTTTAATTTTATCTTTCTTATGTACTTATGATTTCTTAGAGAAGGAGAAATAATACCATATGCTTCCAATTTTAAACTGAAAGTCCTTTTTAAAAAATTTTTTATTCAACTCAATGTATTTCTATAAATTAAGTCAAATCCTTTGTAGGATGACAATATAAATGTATAAACACAATTATTTTGATATATAGTTACAAAGTTTTTTTAAAAAACAACACTCAATTTCCTTTGATCAAAATACAGGTTGATTTTTTTCAATTATCTGTTAAGGCTTTGTCCTTTTAAAATTAAGTTGCACTGCAACANACAATATAAATGTATAAACACAATTATTTTGATATATAGTTACAAAGTTTTTTTAAAAAACAACACTCAATTTCCTTTGATCAAAATACAGGTTGATTTTTTTCAATTATCTGTTAAGGCTTTGTCCTTTTAAAATTAAGTTGCACTGCAACACTGTAGATTTATACATAAACTTTTATATCAATTTCAAAAAGTTCAGAGAACTCATCAGGACTCCTAATGCTTGCATGACCTATTTTGAGATTAAGAAGGAAGTTGAATGTGAGAGTCTTATATTCATAATACAAAATCATTTAGGATAAAGAAGAAAAACTGGCTTTTGATGTTACCACCAAAGCATGGAAATTAAAATGCCAAATAAGATATGAACTATTTTAATAATTCATCACAAATATTATATAAATGGCTATTTATTTTTAAATAATCATGGTATATATGATTCAACCTAAAATATTACTATTTCCAAACAGGAATATGAATGTGCTCAGCAAATATATACTCAACACAGTTTTAAACAGATGATTGACTTACCTTTAAAATCTTTGGTTAATGTAGAAAGTCAATTATAATCAAATTTCTTTATAGATAAAAGCTTAGCCAGACTATACAGACTGTACAGTAATGTCATGGAAAATAAAAATTAGATACAAAATGTAAAATGACATTAAAATGGCACTTCATCTGCTTAGTTTTACATCAGGCCACTGAAGCCACCTGCCCTCCATTTCAAACCATCTTGTTAAATGATTTATACAGGGTATGCAAAGGAGGCAGTCCAAAATATTTTTGCATTTGTTGATTTATTATCNTAAAATGGCACTTCATCTGCTTAGTTTTACATCAGGCCACTGAAGCCACCTGCCCTCCATTTCAAACCATCTTGTTAAATGATTTATACAGGGTATGCAAAGGAGGCAGTCCAAAATATTTTTGCATTTGTTGATTTATTATCTAATACAGGGATATGTAAGTAGTTGGAAAAACCTAACAAATGAAATCATTTCTTTAGCACAAGTTATCCAAATACAGTGGCAATTTACCTATCCCCCACTCTTGAGGTAGAGAGGAAAAGTGCCTCTTCCTCACTTCAAAGCTACTAAATAAATTAAACAAGGTACTGCTGGGAGAATTGAATGTTTGTCTACTAAAGTTTGGAGACTATAAACATCTGGTACTTGACTCCCACCTGAGAAATGCCAAAGGAAAAGTCTGAACCTGAGTCCACAGAGTAAAGAAAGAAGGTTATGCTTTCCATAACTGGTAAGTCAGATGCAGATTTTGGAGAAAGGAGCCACACAAGGATCATTTAAGGGGAACATCATCTTCAAGAAGGTTTACTGTCAGGAACAAGGAGCCTTTAGCAGGAAGAGAGCAAAGATACTGTCCAAAGAAGTAGCTGGGAGACCAGGGGGACACAGGGAACAACTACAGGAGGAACATTCCTCACAGCGTAAGAGCTGAATTTGATGTGTTCATTCTCCTTCAAAGGGAGAATACCTAAGAAACCCACAAAAATATTTTAGGGAGAAAGAATGGACTTTGGGAATCTGCCATACTCAGAGGGCAGCAAACATCAAGTTTCATCTGCCTCTGTCAATGGGGATTTTTTTTTTTTTTTCATGCCTCCTTTGCTTCCTCCAGAACCAATTCAGGATGTGACAGCTGGCAGCCTACTGGGAAAGTGATGTTGAGAAGGACTGGAACAAGGTGGGGAAGTGGCCACACTCTCTTTCTCTGCTCTGATACTTAATTTTATGTGTCAATTTGGCCGGACTAAGGGATGCCCAGATAGCTGGTACACATTGTTTCAGGCTGTATCTGTGAGGTGTTTCCAAAAGAGATTATTAGCATTTGAATCAGATTGAGTGAAGATCACCCTTACCAATACAGGGGGCATCAACCATCTGTTGAAGCCCTGAATCACAGCACAAAAAGTCAGAGGGGGGCAAGAGGAGAAGGGGGTGATATAGGATGAGACGGTTGGATGGCATCACCGACTCAATGGACATGAGTTTCAGTAAACTCAAGGAGGGGCAGGGGGAAGGGACCGTGAGATTAGGTCATTTCAGGTTCTCCCAATTTTACAGTTGTCAAGGTAACATTGATATTGAATCTTAATTTCAGCCATACACCACAATGTAAAAGCACCAGAGAAAAGACACTGTATCTTTAGGGTCTAACCAATATTTTAGAATGTCTGGAATGTGGAGCACAGAAAAAGGAAGGTCTGAAGAGAGTGGAAAAATGAGCAGGGACCAGAATCATGAGTCTCAAATGCCCTGCTACAAAGCTTTTTCCTCTAAGGGCAAAGGGAAAGCATTAAAGATTCTTAAAAAGAGTAGCATCATGAGATTTGATTTTTGTTTAGAAGTTTCTCTAGCTATAATTAAGTCAATGTTTGGGAGAAGGGCATGGCCAGAAGTCAGCAGACAAATTAGAAGGCTGTTGGAGTACCTAATAGAGTAAAATGTACCAGAAGTACCAAAAGTAATTTTAGGAATAGAAAGATATGGATGGATCTCAGATACTTAAGCAGAAGGAAGAATCAAGCTTTCTGGACTTGGAAATTAGATAAATGATATGTCTTTAACTATAGTTTTAAAAAATAGGCACAATTTTGAAATGGAAATGTTCTATTCACAAAATTATGATCAATTAATCATATAGTAGGAAGATTAGAGTCATGTGTGTATATTTAAATGGTAGGTTTTGCCACTTCCTGTGTTTATTAATTGTTAAAATAGAATACAGTAGACTCAATATCTATCTAGGTAATATGAATCAATCAACAAACTTTCAACATACCCACTAGATAGTAAAGATAGTATTAAAGATAGTACGCTCAAAGAATTTTTACTAGTTGAGCATCTTGAGACCAAATTCATTAAATAAATAAATAAAACTGGTAGCACATTGTGGTATTTGCCAAGTAGAACTATATGCCAAGAAAATGGTAAAGACATTTAAATTAAAAATGTGAGACAAAAGAAGCAATAAACAGTGAAGTTAATGCTTTCTCTAAAGTTTTTGCTTATGGGTACAATGCGCAATCTCCTTTTTGAGCATGCTTGAGATCAAAAGAGTGCCCCTCTGAAGATTAAACAAAAGACCCAATTAGTTGAGATGTTTCCATCAATGCCTCCTCTTTCTTTTTACTTCATCCTGTAGGGCTGAAATCTATGCAAAATACAGAAAAGAATCAAAAAAAGGCTGACAAAGATATCTTTAATTGCCTATGCCTTCCTCACTGTTTTTCTTCAATACTGATTTTTCGGGTTAACAAACTCACTTTTAGTCTACTTCTCCCACTTCAAAAACAACCTTGTTATATCCCTTGAATTATCAACTACAGACTTCCTAAGTTTAAAAGGTTCCAAAACTATGTTTACTTTTGGATAGAACCTTAAAAACACAAATGATTTTTTAAAAAGTCAACTTTTGACTTAGAAGCTCTGCTTCTAGAAATTTATATTAGTAACAAAGGGAAGAAATGATGATTATGTGTGCCTAGAATGGTGCTCTTTGAGTTTTTTATTTTGAACTTTTTATTTGTATTGGGGTAAGGAGAAGGCAACGGCATCCCACTCCAGTACTCTTGCCTGGAAACTCCCATGGACGGAGGAGCCTGGTAGGCTGCAGTCCATGGGGTCGGTGAGTCTGACACAACTGAGCAACTTCACTTTCACTTTTCACGTTCATGTACTGGAGAAGGAAGTGGCAACCCACTCCAGAGATGTGTATAAGAGACAGGACGGGGCGGCCATCACTGAANACTCTTGCCTGGAAACTCCCATGGACGGAGGAGCCTGGTAGGCTGCAGTCCATGGGGTCGGTGAGTCTGACACAACTGAGCAACTTCACTTTCACTTTTCACGTTCATGTACTGGAGAAGGAAGTGGCAACCCACTCCAGTGTTCTTGCCTGGAGAGTCCCAGGGACGGGGGAGCCTGGTGGGCTGCTGTGTATGGGGTCGCACAGAGTCAGATATGACTGAAGCGACTTAGCAGCAGCAGCAGCAAGAGTGCCAAAGAATTGATGCTTTCAAATGATGGTGCTGGAGAAGACTCTTGAGAGTCCTTTGGACTACAAGGAGATCAAACCAGTCAATCTTAAAGAAATCACCCCTGAATATTCATTGAAAGGACTGATGCTGAACCTGAAGCTCCAATAGTTTGGCCACCTGAAATGAAGAGCCAACTCACTGGAATAGACCCTGATGCTGGGAAAGATTGAAGGCAGAAGGAGAAGAGGGTGACAGAGGATGAGATGGTTGGATGGCATCACTGATGCATCGCATGAATTTGGGCAAACCCCAGGAGATGGTGGGAGACAGGGAGGCCTGCCCTGCTGCAGTCCACGAGGTCACAAAAAGTTGGACAGAACTTTGTGAATGAACAATAGTCAATTTACAATTTTGTGATATTTTTGGGAGAATAGCAAAGGGAATCAGCCAAATATATACAAGAATCCATTCTCCCCCAAACTTCCCTCCAATCCAGGCTGCCACATAACATTGGGTTCTCTTTGAGTTTTAACAGTGGAAACATAGTCATCACCAATATTAATGTCAAAAATGGTTTGGTTATATAATAGCATAAGTATACAATAGAATATTATGCCATCATTAAAAAATTATAAAGTAAAACAAAGTATTATTAAAAATACTTAGACCATATATTATTACATTGAAAATCATCTAATAGGAGAGTATTATGACATGCATTCCTATCTATATGCATAAGGAATTCAGAAAGAAATTACCCAACAGGTTAATAGTAGTAATACTAAAGGATATGGCATTATATATTTCTTTTACTTCCTCTCTACCATCTGAAATTTTAGAATGACAATATGTTATTTGAAAAATGAAATATATTATGAAAGGACTTTCACTGTTGGCTTTCTAGACAACACTTCTTTAGACAGAGAAAATCATATAAAGCCATATGATATAAAAACTCCTTCTTCTATGGTTGTATCTTGATTCCTACTACTGAATGCCTCCCATCCCCCAGCAACTAGACTGAAAACAGATACACTTGCCATTTTTATGGGGTTTGTTTTTTGGCCAACTCATGACCACTTAAGTTTCATTTTTCTAGCTTCAAATAATGACAAATTATACAAAGCTATCTTGCCATTTGAGAAAAACCATCAAATAAGACTACTATTTTTATTAAGGTAAAACATTCTCTCTATCACCCAAATTCAAAATTAGAGTGTCATCTTTAATTTCTTCTTTGCTTATTACATCAAATTTCTAACAAAACTACCCATATTCTCCCTTTCCTTTCTATTCTTTACAACAAGAGTCAACAAACTATTCTTATAAAAGACCGGGTAGTAAATAACTTAGCACAACAACATGTTTAGATCTTAAATACACTTTGCTAAGTGAAGAGGCCAGACATAAAAAAGGCTCGTTTTGCACAATTCAATTTATACACCACTGTGGAAAAGGCAAAACTGAAGGGACAGAAAGCAGATTTGTGTTGCCAGTGATAGAGGCATAAACAGAAGAGCTGAATGTAAACAAGCAACACGAGGAAATTGGGGGCAGAGGGAAGAAAAACTTCCAGATAGAAATGTGGTGGTAAATACGTAAGCCATTGCATTTGTCAAAACTCAAAGACCTGAGCATCACAGAGTCAGTTTTACTGTGTGTTAACTTTTAAAAGTCAGACCAAACAAGATGTGGGGAGGGATGCAGGCTGTGACAAATCTAGTTGTATTTCAAAGAATTACATAATTACAAAAAGTTGCTGACCAAACAGTTATTTTATTGTATATTGAACATTAAACACACACAAAAAAATGTACATTAACACTATGCTTTAACTTAGGACTTTATCAAACTTTTTCAATAAAGATTTGATGGTAAATATGTTAGACTTTACAAGCAATAGTCTCTGTCATAATAACTCAACCATGCAGTTGGAACACAGAAGCAGCCAAAGACAACACAAAAACAAATGACCACAGCTGTGTTTCAATAAAACTTTATTTATTAAACAGGTGCTCAGTTGGATTTTGCCTGTGAGCTGTACTTGGCCAGTCTCTGCTAAAGCTGGTAAATTGGGTCCTCACAAGGGTTCAGTTCAGTTCAGTCACTCAGTCGTGTCCAACTCTTTGCAACCCCATGAATCGCAGCACACCAGGCTTCCCTGTCCATCACCAACTCCCAGAGTTCACCCAAACTCATGTGCATCGAACCGGTGATGCCATCCAGCCATCTCATCCTTGGTCGTCCCCTTCTCCTCCTGCCCCCAATCCCTCCCAGCATCAGAGTCTTTTCCAATGAGTCAACTCTTTGCATGAGGTGGCCAAAGTATTGGAGTTTCAGCCTCAGCATCAGTCCTTCCAATGAACACCCAGGACTGATCTCCTTTAGGATGGTCTGGTTGGATCTCCTTGCAGTCCAAGGGACTCTCAAGAGTCTTCTCCAGCACCACAGTTCAAAAGCATCAATTCTTCAGTGATCAGCCTTCTTCACAGTCCAACTCTCACATCCATACATGACCACAGGAAAAACCATAGCCTTGTCTAGACAGACCTTTGTTGGCAAAGTAATATCACTGCTTTTTAATATGCTATCCAGGTTGGTCATAACTTTCCTTCCAAGGAATAAGCGTCATTTAATTTCATGGCTGCAATCACCATCTGCAGTGATTTTGGAGCCCCCCAAAATAAAGTCTGACACTGTTTCCATTGTTTCCCCATCTATTTCCAATGAAGTGATGGGACCAGATGCCATGATCTTAGTTTTCTGAATGTTGATAGAGTATTCAAAAACAGAGACATTACTTTGTCAACAAAGGTCCATCCAGTCAAGCCTGGATGGTTTTTCCAGTGATCATGTATGGATGTGAGAGTTGGACTATAAAGAGAGCTGAGTGCTGAAGAATTGATGCTTTTGAACTATGGTGTTGGAGAAGACTCTTGAGAGTTCCTTGGACTGCAAGGAGATCCAACCAGTCCATTCTAAAGGAGATCAGCCCTGGGTGTTCATTGGAAGGAATGATGCTAAAGCTGAAACTCCAGTACTTTGGCCACCTCATGCGAAGAGTTGACTCATTGGAAAAGACTCTGATGCTGGGA
>SJYX01022866.1:406466-421739 GCA_006410675.1 Oreotragus oreotragus | reverse complement strand
TTTCTCAAGAGGCAGGTTAGGTGGTCTGGTATTCCCATCTCTTTCAGAATTTTCCACAGTTTATTGTGATCCACACAGTCAAAGGCTTTGGCATAGTCAATAAAGCAGAAATAGATGTTTTTCTGGAGCTCTCTTGCTTTTTCCATGATCCAGCGGATGTTGGCAATTTGATCTCTGGTTCCTCTGCCTTTTCTAAAACCAGCTTGAACATCAGGGAGTTCACAGTTCACGTATTGCTGAAGCCTGGCTTGGGAATTTTGAGCATTACTTTACTAGCATGAGATGAGTGCAATTGTGCGGTAGTTTGAGCATTCTTTAGCATTGCCTTTCTTTGGGATTGGAATGAAAACTGACCTTTTCCAGTCCTGTGGCCACTGCTGAGTTTTCCAAATTTGTTGGCATATTGAGTGCAGCACTTTCACAGCATCATCTTCCAGGATTTGAAACAGCTCAATTGGAATTCCATCACCTCCACTAGCTTTGTTCATAGTGATGCTTTCTAAGGCCCACTTGACTTCACATTCCAAGATGTCTGGCTCTAGATTAGTGATCACATCATCATGATTATCTGGGTCATGAAGATCTTTTTTGTACTGTTCTTCCATTCCAAATTTCATATATCTTTAATAGGACAATATGGGGTTTTTGTGGCTGGATTATTTCAGTTAGCATAATCTTTTCAAGGTTTATCCATGTTGCAGCATGTAATAGTACTTCATTCCTTCTCTCTCTCTCTCTTTTTTTTTTTTTGCTAAATAATTTTCCATTTTATGGATACGCCACATTTTATCTATCCATTCATCACTTGAGAGTCGTTTGGATTTTTTCCACTGTTTTGCATTCTGCCCTTCAACCTGCAAAACACTCACATCTCTCCCATCCTAAAAATTCTCATTCTTTCAGATTCTATTAACATACTTCTCCATATCTTTATTGAATATTTTGGTAAATACAGTGCTTTTACCTTTTTCTCTGGGAATCCATTGCGACAGAAACTGTCAGCTGCCTATTCAGTATTCACACTCTTGTTCTTTGTCTATAACTGGAGCCTGATCAATGCACCCAGCTAGAATATTTCATTCCCCAGTGTTTTCTGCAGCTAGGGGAGTTCAATGGGTTCTAAGTTACATGGACTTCCAAAGAAACAAGTGTTTAATGGGTGGTTTTAAATATGTTTTTTTTTTTTTTTCTTGCTCTTAGTCCTCTCTCCTTCCTCTTGTCTACAATACACAGCTGGTGTCTGAAGTCCCAGCAATCATCTGGACAATGAGAAGATACCCTTGGGATGGAAGTCATGGCCAACCACAGTAGAGTAGGAAGATAAGGAGTTTCACACTAGATCTGAGAGGTCTTCTTTCTGACTTCCTCATGAAGGAAATGAATCTTTAACTTTTCTGTGTTTCATTATGACTTTATAAATGATCAGTCTTTCCATTAAACTACTTTTTATCTCCTTTTATTTATTGATGTAGTGTTGGATGTATATATTTAAACAATAACATATATAGTAAACTATATAACCTTAGATGGTACTATTTAAGGCTATAAACTTTAGTTTTAATATATAAGNGAAATGAATCTTTAACTTTTCTGTGTTTCATTATGACTTTATAAATGATCAGTCTTTCCATTAAACTACTTTTTATCTCCTTTTATTTATTGATGTAGTGTTGGATGTATATATTTAAACAATAACATATATAGTAAACTATATAACCTTAGATGGTACTATTTAAGGCTATAAACTTTAGTTTTAATATATAAGTAATATTTTAACATAATGTAGTTCAGTACATAAACTACATTGACTTTAATTAGTTGATACTTTATATGTGTGCACAGAGAGGCAAGAATATAAGTAAAATAATTGTTTGAAAGTTCAGTGGTTTTCTGATTTATATGAATCAGCTAAGGAATTTTTTAGATGAACAGAAATTATTCACTATTTATTTTTAAGGCCTCAAAATCAAATAGCAATTAATCTCAATTTGATCTTAAAGCAGAATATAATCACTGTAGACATTTAAAATTCATCAGAGAAATATGATATTTAAAATGTTTATCCATATGTAAAACATTATTTTTGAGCGAAATCTAACTTCAGTTGATAACACTTGTGCTATCTTCAACCTCTGAATTTTTTTCTTATCTCTTTTCTGTAACAAAACTCCTCTCTTAAAGGACATTAGTTAACTGAAGTTGCCAAATCCAGTATTTAAATGCTAATTAAAAAGCCCCATGTCATTCATCTTCTGCTTTTATCATATATACCGAAGTCTTAGAACTCTGTTCTTGTTTCTTTTTCTTTATTGCTCACTCCTGAATTTTCTCCTACTTCTGAAACTAGCCTCTCTTTTTCATTGATTCCTCCCTTCCAGCTCCCTATTAAATTTTAGTTCCCTTATATCTCATGCTCAGTTATTTCTTCTTAATCATACAAGGCCAAAACTTTCTCTTACCAATATGATTGTGCTACCCAAATTTATATCTCAAACCTGACATTTCTCTTGAGCTCCACACTCACGTTTAGAGCACTTGATGTCCTAAGAGGATATCCTGTAAACAATTTAAATAAATATAAGCCTTATAATCATTCCATCGGAGTTAGTCACCCTTCAATGACTGCTCAGTGACTAAAGCAGTAACACCAGAAACAGTATCAAAAGATCCTCATGTATGAAGGGAAAAGATGAAAAATCTTGTGCCTGTGAGTAAGGGCTCTTCCAGTTTCAAGTAAGAAAATACCAAATCTGCTCAGTTTAAGAAAATAAGGGAGAATATTGACTTGTATAACTCTGTAAGAAACTAGCTGCTGGCATGGTTCAATTCAATTGTTTAATAATTGTCTTTATTCTCTAATATCACAGGCAAAATAAACTCAAAATGGATCAAAGAGCCAAATGTAAGGCTGGACACTATAAAACTCTTAGAGAAAAATACAGGCAGAACACTCTGACGTAAGCCACAGCAATCTTTCTTGACCACTTCCTAGTGAAAATGGGACACCAGCTCCCAGGCACTCAGCAGCAGCTCTACTGCACTTGTGCAGCCACAACCAGCACTCCTCAGAAAGGCGACAAGAGGCACTTGAGGTTCCTTGCCACTACTCTTCCCCACTCTGTTCCAGCATAGCAGCTATAGTGAGCATCCAGGATACATACCAGACCGTGTTATTCTGCTTAAACCATCCAGAGCATCACTGGACTCAGAAGAACAGCCAAGACCTTTACAATGCTCTAAATGCTTCACACTGTGTCCAAACTGCTGACCCATCCCCTCTCTAAACTCACCTCCCAGTGTTCACCCCTTCACTCACCCAAATCTAACTTTTCATCTTTTTTTAGATCGGTACCCAAATTGCTCATGATATACATGCTCTCTGAGTTTGCTTCTAGTGCTCGACCTGCCTGATGCCCTCACTAGGTGTGTTCTTTCTCAAATAGTCCATCCTATCTTGTGGCCTTTGCACCAATTCCCCCTCAGCCTAGACTGCTCTTCCCCAGATGGCTGCAAGCACAACTCTTACTCCAAATCCCTTCAGATCTCTGCTCAAATACTACTTGATCAGAATGGACTTTTTAATTATTCTATGTAAAATAACAGCCCACTATCACTCTGCATATTTCTCTAATAAAACAGTATCACAAAAATACGCACTCATTTTTTCCCATCCTTCCCTCATAGTTCTGAGGACTGAAGAAAATATTTCCTGACAAAGCGGTGAATCAGCTGAGTCATAAGTAGGAATAAACCACCAAGAAAGGGGAAGAAGCACATTCAGGTTAAAGGGTTAGAAATAATAAGGCCCTGGATCTAGAAAAAGCAGGCACAGAAGTAACTGTATTGTGAAAGGACAATGTAAATCATACTAAGGAGTTTGCCATTTATCTCAAGCACAGTGAAAGATTTAACAAGTAGGATTTTATGATAAGAATTTCATTTTGAGATGATGCTTTTAGCTGTTTCAAGAAAAGACAAGAAAAGATGGATTCAGTGGAGGACAAGGATGTTTAGGAAAATCAGTAAGAGACTCTTTCAATGGCAGATGTAGGCGTTTCATGTGATGGCTTCTGAGATTCATCTTCTACGGTATTAACCATGAATCTCTTGCAGCTTCTTGTTCCAAATCTCTCCTTTAATTTATTTTGAGATGGTTATATTGTCCCTTGGTTTGAAGACCTGGAGCTGACTGTGGCTCAGATCATGAGCTCATTATTGCAAACTAGGGACTTAAATTGAAGAAAGTAGGGAAAATCACCAGGCCATTCAGGAATGGCCTAAATCAATTCCCTTTATTATACAGTGGAAGTGACAAATGGATTCAAGGTATTAGATCTGATAGAGTACCTGAAGAAATCTGGACAAAGATTCATAACATTGTACAGGAGGTGGTGTAAAAACCACCCCTGAGAAACAGAAATGGAAGAAGGCAAAATGGTTGTCTGAGGAGGCCTTACAAATAGCTGAGAAAAGAAGAGAAGTGAAAAGCAAAGGAGAAGGAAAGATATACCCAAATGAATGCAGAGTTCCAAAGAATAGCAAGTAGAGATAAGAAAGCCTTCCTAAGTGNGAAATGGAAGAAGGCAAAATGGTTGTCTGAGGAGGCCTTACAAATAGCTGAGAAAAGAAGAGAAGTGAAAAGCAAAGGAGAAGGAAAGATATACCCAAATGAATGCAGAGTTCCAAAGAATAGCAAGTAGAGATAAGAAAGCCTTCCTAAGTGATCAATGCAAAGAAACAGAGGAAAACAATAGAATGGAAAAGACTAGAGATTGCGTCAAGAAAATTAGAGATACCAAGGGAATATTTCATGAAAAGTTGGGCACAATGAAGGACAGAAATGGTAAGAACCTAACAGAAGCATAAGAGATTAAGAAGAAGTGGCAAGAATACACAGAAAAACTGTCCAAAACAGGTCTTAATAACCCATATAACCACAATGGTATAGTCACTCACCTAGAGCCATACATCCTGGAGTGTGAAGTTAAGTGGGTCTTAGGAAGCGTTACTATTAACAAAGTTAGTGGAGGTGACGGAATTCCAGCTAAGCTATTTAAAATCCTAGAAGATGATGCTGTTAAAGTACTATACTCAATAAGCCAGCAAACCTCAGAGGTTAAAGCGTCTGCCTGCAATGCGGGAATCCTGGGTTTGATCCCTGGGTCGGGAAAATCCCCTGGAGAAGGAAATGGCAACCCACTCCAGTATTCTTGCCTGGAGAATATCAAGGATGGAGGAGCCTGAAGGGCTACAGTCCACGGGGTCGTAAAGAGTTGGACACGACTGAGCAACTNAATGCGGGAATCCTGGGTTTGATCCCTGGGTCGGGAAAATCCCCTGGAGAAGGAAATGGCAACCCACTCCAGTATTCTTGCCTGGAGAATATCAAGGATGGAGGAGCCTGAAGGGCTACAGTCCACGGGGTCGTAAAGAGTTGGACACGACTGAGCAACTTAACTAAGCTAACAGAAGTGGCCACAGGACTGGAAAAGGTCAGTTTTTATTGCAATCTCAAGGAAGGGCAGTGAAAAGAATGTTCAAACTACCATACAACTGTGCTCATTTCACATGCTAGCAAGGTAATGTTCAAAATCCTTTAAGCTAGGCTTCAATAATACATGAACCAAGAGCTTCCAGATGTACAAGCTGGGTTTAGAAAAGGCAGAGGAACCAGAGATCAAACTGCCAAAGTCCCCTGGATCATAGGAAAACAGCAAGGGAATTCCAGAAAAACATCTACTGCTGCTGCATTGACTATGTTAAAGCCTTTCACTGAGTAGATCACAACAAACTGTGGGAAATTCTTCAAGAGATGGAAATACAAGACCACCTTACCTGCCTCCTGAGAAACCTGTATGCAGATCAAGACACAACATGGAACAACTGACTGGCTCAAAATTGGGAAAGGAGCATGACAAGGATGTATATTGTCACCCTGCTTATTTAACTTATATGCAGAGTGCATCATGTGAAATATCAGGCTGGATGAAGCACAAGCTGGAAACAAGATTGCCAGGAGAAATATCAATAACCTCAGATACGCAGATGATACTACTCTAATGGCAGAAAGCAAATAGGAAGTAAAGAGCCTCTTATTGAGAGTGAAAGAGGAGAGTGAAAAATATGGCTTGAAACTCAACATTCACACAACCAGGAAAATAGAGCATAGATTTCAAATTGTAGACATTTTGCTGTGAATATATTCATGTCTGCAATTCACAAATGGAATAATTTTCTTTTACAAGATAATGATGTCCATGAGACATGGAGTCCCAGTGGGATATCTCTATAGTCAAACAAACATTTGTGCATGTTTCCATTCATTTACTTTTACAAATGAAAGTGACAAAATAATCTTATGTCCTTGATGATATAAACTCTAGTGCTTTGAACTGGCAGCTCCTTCTTTAATATGTATAGATTCTCTTTGCTATTTTCAACCTCATAGGTGCCTCTTTTAGCCACTGACTTTGACCTTAGTCTGTCATTTTTAAAACCATAAAATGACCAGAGAACATCTGCCAGGGAGGTTCATAATAGCTGAATCAGTAACTATCTCAACTAGTAAGCAATTTCATATGGTTAGGAATTTATCATGTGATCTTAAATCAAGGGTGTGTGGACTTAGAAATTAGTTGGATTTTTACCTTATCCCTAGTTCTATTTTCACATGTTAAATTTATAACTACACATAAAATTCCTCATATATATAATGTTGCTGTTCAGTTGCTAAGTCGTGTCCAACTCTTTGCGACCCCATGGACTATAGCATGGCAAGCTACATGAATAATAGCTAAGGGTAAAATTTTCTATTAAATCCAATATTTTGGTTTCTGAATCTGTGTGCATGTGTGTCTATGTGTGTGTGCATGTGCACATGTGCACGCACATTTGAAATTTCTTTACTAGATACAACAGTCTTCGATTCTATGTGTAAGTGTCTGACTCTTTGCGATCCCATGCACTGTAGGCCTCCAGGCTCCTCTCTCCATGGAATTCTCCAGGCAAGAATACCAGAGTGGGCTGCCACGCCCTTCTCCAGGGGAATCTTGTCGATCTAGGGATCAACTCCAGGTCTCCCACATTGCAGGAGTATTGTTTACATCTGAACCACCAGGGAAGCTCAAAGATAAAACTTAAAATCCATAGTTATGGAAGAGTTACACATGAACTTAAACTTAGCATATGTGTTACAAATCTCTGAAGAGTTAGTTAAGTCAGTTATGTTGTATTCTACCAAAACTACACAAACCAGGACTTAGCATTTTTAAAAATATACAATTGATAATATATATTTTTTGCACTTCTTTTTATTTTTCTTTTCATTTTATTTATTTATTTACTTTACAATATTGTATTGGTTTTGCCATACATCAACATGAATCTGCCACAGGTATACACGTGTTCCCCATCCTGAACCCCCTTCCCTCCTCCCTCCCTGTACCATCCCTCTGGGTCATCTCAGTGCACCAGCCCCAAGCATCCTGTATCATGCATCGAACCTGGACTGGCGATTCCTTTCATATGATATTATACATGTTTCAATGCATTCTCCCAAATCATCCCACCCTCGCCCTCTCCCACAGAGTCCAAAAGACTGTTCTATACATCTGTGTCTCTTTTGCTGTCTCACATACAGGGTTATCATTACCATCTTTCAAAATTCCATATATATGTGTTAGTATACTGTATTGGAGAGGCAATGGCACCCCACTCCAGTACTCTTGCCTAGAAAATCCCATGGATGGAGGAGCCTGGTAGGCTGTAGTCCACGGGGTCGCTAAGAGTCGAACATGACTGAGCAACTTCCCTTTCACTTTTCACTTTCATGCATTGGAGAAGGAAATGGCAACCCACTCCAGTGTTCTTGCCTGGAGAATCCCAGGGATGGGGGAGCCTGGTGGGCTGCCGTCTATGGGGTCACACAGAGTCAGACACAACTGAAGCGACTTAGCAGTATACTGTATTGGTGTTTTTCTTTCTGGCTTGCTTCACTCTGTATAATAGGCTCCAGTTTCATCCACCTCATTAGAACTGATTCAAATGTATTCTTTTTAATGGCTGAGTAATACTCCATTGTGTATATGTACCACGGCTTTCTTATCCATTCATCTGCTGATGGACATCTAGCTTGCTTCCGTGTCCTGGCAATTATAAACAGTGCCGCGATGAACATTGGGGTACACGTGTCTCTTTCAATTCTGGTTTCCTTGGTGTGCATGCCCAGCAGTAGGATTGCTGGGTCATAAGGCAGTTCTATTTCCAGTTTTTTAAGGAATCTCCATGCTGTTCTCCATAGTGGCTGTACTAGTTTGCATTCCCACCAACAGTGTAAGAGGGTTCCCTTTTCTCCATACCCTCTCCAGCATTTATTGCTTGTAGACTTTTGGATCGCAGCCATTCTGACTGGCATGAAATGGTACCTCATTGTGATTTTGATTTGCATTTCTCTGGTAATGAGTGATGTTGAGCATCTTTTCATGTGTTTGTTAGCCATCTGTATGTCTTCTTTGAAGAAATGTCTATTTAGTTCTTTGGCCCATTTTTTGATTGGGTCGTTTATTTTCCTGGAATTGAGCTGCAGGTGTTGCTTCTATATTTTTGAGATTAGTTGTTTGTCAGTTGCTTCATTTGCTATTATTTTCTCCCATTCTGAAGGCTGTCTTTTCACCTTGCTTATAGTTTCCTTTGTTGTGCAGAAGCAATTGATAATATATTTTAAAACAATATTGAGTGTTAGGAAGCAAGATGAAGAGAGTACCTACTGCCTCAACTGCTCATCCCAAGCTGTTTATTCACTCAGGTAAAATTTTATTTAAAGAATGTGTTTCAGATTTAAGTGGTCCAGTTGTTTGGAAAACAAAATGAGATAATTCATGTAAAGGAAAGTTGTACAACAGTCAGCAAATGTTAACTCTCTTTATTTCTCCCTTTATCTTTCTCATTCCACACTCCTCTTCCCCCTTCTTCCAGCCTTCACTCATGTATATTACATGTCTCAAATAATACTTTTACATGTAAACAAAATAGAAATATTTTATACCGAAAAAACCCTCCCCCCTAAAATCATTTTAAGAAATAGTTCTTTAATATGATAGCATTTACAGATTTTATTCTGCAGAAATAAAAGCCAGAAAAGTTTTCTGATGATTTTCTCTTCCTGATTGTTGATATTTTATATTAACCAGTGATGACTATATCAGGCCTCCATGTCAAGCTATCACAATAGAACTATGATTATGCAATCCTGATACTGAAAAGCATTTTAAATTGTAAACAATATTTATTAGCTAGGTATACCACTAATGTTACATTACTCAGTGGAAAGGCAGGATATAAATATTTTCACCTTTTTTTCTTTACTTTCTCTACTTTTTTGGTGGGGGGTGAGGTGGGATGGAATCATTTTTTAAAACTTTTACATATGGTCAAGGCACTAATGGTGCCTTGGGACAAAAAGCATAAAACAGCAAGCAGGGACTTTGTCTAGTGCTTATTATGTGCCAGTTCCTGTTCTAAGTCATTTAACTCCCACACAAACTCTGGGGTAGTGCTATAAGCCCCACTTCAGCTCTCAGAGGCAACTTATTATTTTCACCCTATCCCCTGGCTTTCATTCTCCTCCTTAATACTATTATCATCTTATGATCTCTGGTGTGTTCACCACTCATTATGAAAAATGAAAGGGCCCAGATCCTCTTTTATCTTCTCCTATTGGTCAGGGATTGATCAGCACATAAGCTAAACTGAGCCACTTAGCTCAACCCCAAGCTCACCCTGGCCCTTGGATTTTAGGTATCTGACATTAGAACATGTTCCTATAGGCAGATGTCAGGACATCTCAGCAGCCATGACTTAGTGTCACATTGCTGGTGGTGACACCGTGACCTGACCCACCCTGCAGTGGTTGTTCTTCCCAATGATTCATCTTCATCATCCTCGTATCCTGCCCATTCCCTTCTCTCTTCCCCCAGCTTCCAGGTGAACCTAGGGGAATGGGGGTGGTACCATTTATTTCAATAAATCTTCTCTCTCTCCACAATTTTTTTTTCCACATAAGGTGGCCATACTTGGTTTCTGTTGCTTGTAACTCCGATCCTTGAAACAGAAATTAGGACCAGAAGTCAGGTTAACATTAAGAGACTCTAAAATGTAGTCTTAGCAGAGCCAAGGAGATTGGGTAGAGGTCAGTGGGAAACATCTATGCAGTGGCTGGAAGATTCTAGTTATTAATACATGGTAATGGGGATAATCATTTTTGTCTATTTGTACCCCGGAGAACCAGATCATGTGTGTATTGAAGCTTTTGCATGAAGGAACTATGGAGAAAAAATAAGGATGTTAGGCTGTATTAACTATATTTAATGCCCTTCAATAAATTCCTACATAAAAGAGGTACAATAGTTTTGATACTGCCATGGGAAAGCAGAAGGGTGAAAATAAGACCTTGACTAGCGAAACACTATAACTGATGCCTGTTCAGTTGCCAGACAGTCTAATACCTGGAATCCAGAAAGATTGGAAGAGCAGTTATCTTTGTGATTCAGGAAAATGCTGTTGCTTCCTGTTCCCCATCCAGGCCTCCAGTATTAATAATTAGCTCCTACTAATAAGATCTTCACGACCCAGATAATCATGAGGATGTGATCACTCATCTAGAGCCAGACATCTTGGAATGTGAAGTCAAGTGGGCCTTAGAAAGCATCACTAAGAACAAAGCTAGTGGAGGTGATGGAATTCCAGTTCAGCTGTTTCAAATCCTGGAAGATGATGCTGTGAAAGTGCTGCACTCAATATGCCAGCAAATTTGGAAAACTCAGCAGTGGCCACAGGACTGGAAAAGGTCAGTTTTCACTCCAATCCCAAAGAAAGGTAATGCCAAAGAATGCTCAAACTACCGCACAATTGCACTCATCTCACACGCTAGTAAAGTAATGCTCAAAATTCTCCAAGCCAGGCTTCAGCAAAATGTGAACCGTGAACTCCCTGATGTTCAAGCTGGTTTTAGAACAGGCAGAGGAACCAGAGATCACATTGCCAACATCCGCTGGATCATGGAAAAAGCAAGAGAGTTCCAGAAAAACATCTATTTCTGCTTTACTGACTATGCCAAAGCCTTTGACTGTGTGGATCACAATAAACTGTGGAAAATTCTGAAAGAGATGGGAATACAAGACCACCTAACCTGCCTCTTGAGAAATCTGTATGCAGGTCAGGAAGCAACAGTTAGAACTGGACAACACAATTGCACTCATCTCACACGCTAGTAAAGTAATGCTCAAAATTCTCCAAGCCAGGCTTCAGCAATATGTGAACCGTGAACTCCCTGATGTTCAAGCTGGTTTTAGAACAGGCAGAGGAACCAGAGATCAAATTGCCAACATCCTCTGGATCATGGAAAAAGCAAGAGAGTTCCAGAAAACCATCTATTTCTGCTTTATTGACTATGCCAAAGCCTTTGACTGTGTGGATCACAATCAACTGTGGAAAATTCTGAAAGAGATGGGAATACCAGACCACCTAACCTGCCTCTTGAGAAATCTGTATGCAGGTCAGGAAGCAACAGTTAGAACTGCACATGGAACAACAGACTGGTTCCAAATAGGAAAAGGAGTACGTCAAGGCTGTATATTGTCTCCCTGCCTATTTAAGTTATATGCAGAGTACATCATGAGAAACGCTGGACTGGAAGAAACAGAAGCTGGAATCTAGATTGCCAGGAGAAATATCAATAACCTCAGATATGCTGATGACACCACTCTTATGGCAGAAAGTGAGGAGGAGCTAAAAAGCCTCTTGATGAAAGTGAAGGAAGAGAGCGAAAAAGTTGGCTTAAAGCTCAACATTCAGAAAATGAAGATCATGGCATCCGGTCCCATCACTTCATGGGAAATAGATGGGGAAACAGTGGAACAGTGTCAGACTTTATTTTTTTGTATGTGTACCTTGTTTTGAGGTGGGTCTCTTGTAGGCAACATATATAGGGGTCTTGTTTTTGTATCCATTCATCCAGTCTTTGTCTTTTGGTTCGGGCATTCAACCCATTTACATTTAAGATAATTATTGATAAGTATGACCCTGTTGCCATTTACTTTATTGTTTTGGGTTCAAATTTATATACCCTTTTTGTGTTTCCTGTCTAGAGAATATCCTTTAGCATTTGTTAGAGTGCTGGTTTCATGATGCTGAATTCTCTCAGCTTGTACTTGTCTGTAAAGCTTTTGACTTCTCCTTCATATTTGAATGAGATCCTTGCTGGGTACAGTAATCTGGGCTGTAGGTTATTTTCTTTCATCACTTTAAGTATGTCCTGCCATTCCTTTCTGGCCTGAAGAGTTTCTATTGAAAGATCAGCTGTTATCCTTATGGGAATCCCCTTGTGTGTTATTTGTTGTTTTTCCCTTGCTGGTTTTAATATTTGTTCTTTATGTTTTATCTTTGTCAATTTGATTAATATGTGTCTTGGGGTGTTTTGCCTTGGGTTTATCATGTTTGGAACTCTCTGGGTTTCTTGGACTTGGGTAATTATTTCCTTCTCCATTTTAGGGAAGTTTTCAACTATTACCTCCTCAAGTATTTTCTCATGGTCTTTTTAATTTTTTGTCTTCTTCTTCTGGGACTCCTATGATTCTAATGTTGGGGTGCTTAACATTGTCCCAGAGGTCTCTGATATTGTCCTCATTTCTTTTAATTCGTTTTTCTTTTTTCCTCTCCAGTTCATTTCTACCATTCTATCTTCTACCTCACTAATCCTATCTTCTGCCTCTTTTATTCTACTGTTTGTTCTCTCCAGAGTGTTTTGGATCTCATTTATTGCATTATTCATTGCATATTGACTTTTAAAATTTCTTCTAAGTCCTTGTTAAAGCATTTTTGTGTCTTCTCAATCCTTGTCTCCAGCCTATTTATCTGTGATTCCATTCTGTTTTCAAGATTTTTGATCATTTTCGCTATCATTAGTTGGAATTCTTTATCAGGCAGATTCCCTATCTCTCCCCCTTTTGTTTGGTTTTGTGAGCATTTATACAGTTCCTTTACCTGCTAGGTATTCCTCTTTCTCTTCATCTTGTTTATATTGCTGCGTTTTGGGTGGCCATTGTGTATTCTGGCAGTTTGTGGAGTTCTCTTTATTGTGGAGTTTCCTCACTGTGGGTGGGGTTGTATGGGTGGCTTGTCAAGGTTTCCTGTTTAGGGAAGCTTGTGTCTGTGTTCTAGTTGGTGGAGCTGGATTTCTTCTCTCTGGAGTGCAATGAAGTGTCCAGTAACACGTTATGAGATGTCAATGGATTTGGAGTGACTTTTGGCAGCCTGTATATTGAAGCTCAGTGCTGTGTTCCTGTGTTGCTGGAGAATTTGCGTGGTATGTCTTGCTCTGGAACTTGTTGGCCCTTGGGTGGTGCTTGGTTTCAGTGTTGTGTGGAGGCGTTTGATGAGCTCCTGTTGATTAATGCTCCCTGGAGTCAGAAGTTCTCTGGTGTTCTCAGGATTTGCCCATAAGTCTCCTGCTTCTGGTTTTCAGTCTTTTTTTTTTTTTTTTTACATTATCCTCAAGAGTTCTCCATCTATACATCACCGACGATAAAACATCTAGGTTAAAGATGAAAATTTTCTCCACAGTGAGGAATACCCAGAGAGGTTCACAGAGTTACATGGAAAAGAGAAGAGGGAGGAGGGCGATAGAGGTGACTCAGATGTGATGAGGTGGAATCAAAAGAGGAGGGAGCAAGCTAGCCAGTAATCACTTCTTTATGTGTGCTCCACAGTCTGGACCACTCAGGTTGTTCATGGAGTTACACAGAGAAGAGAAGAGGGAGGAAGGAGACAGAGGTGGCCAGGAGGATAAAAGGGAGGAATTAAAAGGAGAGAGACAGATCCAGCCAATAATCAGTTCCCTAAGTTTTCTCCACTGTCCAGAACACACAGAGAGATTCACAGAGTTAGGTAGAGAAGAGAAGGGGGAGGGAAGAGATTGAGGTGACCTGGTGGAGAAAAAGGAGAGTCCAATGGGAAAGAGAGCAGTCAAGCCAGTAATCTCGCTCCCAAGTAAAAATGGGTACTAAAGATTGGGTTCTTAAAGGTAAAAAATTGATAACAAATACCAAAAAGCAAATATTAAAAATCTAGAGTAGAGATTGGATTTAAAAAAATACAATATTAAAGAAAAAAGTCACAAAAATTATAAAATATATATATATGAAGTTTTTTTTTAAAAAAATAGGGTCTCTCTCTCTCTCTCTCTCTCTCTTTTTTTCAAAGTAATAGTAGGTTATAAATGGAGAAGGCAATGGCAACCCACTCCAGTACTCTTGCCTGGAAAATCCCATGGACAGAGGAGCCTGGTAGGCTTCAGTCCATGGGGTTGAGTCAGACATGACTGAGCAACTTCGTTTTCCCTTTTCACTTTCATGCATTGGAGAAGGAAATGGCAGAGTCAGACATGACTGAGCGAATTCATTTCCCCTTTTCACTTTCATGCATTGGAGAAGGAAATGGCAGCCCACTCCACTGTTCTTGCCTGGAGAATCCCAGGGACAGCAGAGCCTAGTGGGCTGCCATCTATGGGGTCGCACAGAGTCAGACATGACTGAAGTGACTTAGCAGCAATAGGTTATAAAAATGAAAATTAAAGGAATAATAGAGGACTTAAAAAATTAAAAGAAACAAAGAATGATAGTAAAAATAGTAAAAATATATCTAAAACCTTCTCTGGTATTGTGGGCAGTGTGGGGTCAGTTCATTTTTGGATAGTTCCTTGATTTGGCTTATATTTCTCCAGCTCTATAGGCCCCTTCCTATGTATTTGGTACTAACTATAGGGTTTTTTAAATTTTTTTATTTATTTTTATTTTTACTTTATTTTACTTTACAGTACTGTATTGGTTTTGGCATACATTGACACGAATCTGCCATGGGTGTACATGAACTCCCAAACATGAAGCCCCCTCCCACCTCCAACCCCACATCATCCCTCCGGATCATCCCCATACACCAGCCCCAAGCATCCTGCATCCTGCATTGAACATAGACTGGCAATTCATTTCTTTAAAATTTTTATTTATTTATTTATTTTTTTAGAGCTTCCATTTGACTTTATTTTACTTTACAGTACTCTGTTGGTTTTGGCATACATTGACACGAATCTGCCATGGGTGTACACGAACTCCCAAACATGAACCCCCCTCCCACCCCACATCATCCCTCCGGATCATCCCCATACACCAGCCCCAAGCATCCTGCATCCTGCATTGAACATAGACTGGCAATTCATTTCTT
>SJYX01022866.1:318972-405736 GCA_006410675.1 Oreotragus oreotragus | reverse complement strand
TTTTTTTTTTTTTGCTGACTATATAGAGCTTCTCCATCTTTGGCTGCAAAGAATATAATCAGTGTGATTTTGGTGTTGGCCATCTGGTGACGTCCATGTGTAGAGTCTTCTCTTGTATAGCTGTTCTAAGTAATTGTAAAAAAAATTTAATTTCAATTGTATGAATTTAAAGGTAAAATATGGACAGAAAAATCACATATTTGTTGTTTTTTAAGCAATCTGTTGCTTAAAAAAATTTAAGTAATCTGTTATATTTGTTTCCATTATCATTGTTTGCAAATGTATTGCCTATGTTTAGTCTTCAAAAGCATGAGCATGATATCTAGGTAATTTGAGAAAATTCTCCTTTTCCATTCAGTTAACGATTCAAAGCCTCCAACCTGGTGGCAAGATTCCCTTCACCCTCTAACTAGTCAGTCATCTTTTACAATACAGCCCAGCAGCCAAGATTGCCCTAGACAGATTCACTCTATCATCAGGAAGAGGAAAATGCTCAAGTCTGCAGAAATCACTGCAAGGATAGCAGTCATCAAAGGAATCACTGTCACAAGCTGTGCAACCTTGAATATATTTCTTTGAAACTGTTATTTCTTGCTTTTAAAATGAGGAACAATGTGGTTCTGCCATAAATAAAAATACCAATTAAAAAAGGTACATACCAAAAATTGTTTGTAAATGTTATTTTAGCATCCTCATTTCATTTAGGTCCTCTGGACACACAGTTCACATTATTTTGTGTTGCTGGGTTTATTGGGGATTTAGTGTGTCCTGATCATAAGGTCTTTTTCCAGAGTTCTGGTAATTATAAGAATTAGATATTTCTTTGATAAATTTTTGCTTACTTATTAATTAATTAAATTATACATTACCTGATTCCCTACTATGTGCTTCATATAGTTTCTACAGAATTTAGCTTATAAGTAGTAGGCAACTAAGAAAAGATGAATGAATGATTGAATAGAAAACATTATATCCTAACTGTCAAGAAACTGGCGCATAAGGTTAAAGTATTTGTGCTCCTGCATTCCCACCCCCCTTGCTGTGATTTCCCTTGACCAGGCTCTACCACCCACATAGCACCTTTGTGGTAATTAGAAAATAACACACTTCTTCCTCAAGGAAAAAATAGGTATGTCGTATATTTTCTCATTTATCAATAGCAGATTTATGACAGATTGAATCATTACCCAATTGGACTTATTACAAATATATTGTTGTTATTAAGTATTAGTTATGAAATATAATTACATATGAATAATGTCAAAGTGAAAGCACTTATGGATTTAAAGTGGAAACTTAGCATACATTCTGGCGGGGTAAATGTAGATGATATTAACTGCATAATGAAACATTAAAATTATCTAGATTAAACCATCTGGGAATTTTTTAAAAATATAGAGGTATGCCCCCTAACTAGTACATCTGTCAGAAAAGAAGCTCCTGTTTTTGAAGCACAGATTGTAAAAATGTTGTCAGATCAACAGGAGTTTTCTTGATTTCACATCACCCTTGTAAGTCAAAATGGAGAAATCAAGACCAACTCTATAGGAATAAGCCTAATCATTTCACTTACCTACTATGATGAAAGCCAGAAAATTGCCATAAATATACAAATTACTCATCTGTAGATTAAATAATTATAATGAAAACATGCAAAAAGTGAGAAATATTAAAAACGTGAATTATGACCCATTGATATGGTGCTTCTGTGCCGTACACAACCTGAATAAGTGTTTGCCACAGACCTGTCTGACACGTGACTCTTTCTGTCTCAGCAGTTTCACATGCAACGCCCTGTCTTGGAATGCTATGACAACCTTCCTAATTCTGACACAAATTTTTTTTTTATCTTTTGGCCAAGTCAAACTGAACTGATCTAGGAGGATATTCTGGAACTCTCTTTTCCTGGTTGGTTAGGCATTGTGTATGTTTCCTCAACACTAGTTCATTTTGTATTGCAAAATACTCCTCAGGTTGTTTTATGGTATAGTCAGTAGTATGCTAATAAATAAGCTCCCTGTAGGGTGTGGAGAAGCCCTGATTAGTAGTATTTGTTGATTTCCATGCTGTAAATTCCCCCACCATGGCCAATTTGAAGGTATCAGTGTTTTAACAACTAGCTGGCAAAAATTCCCAAATGCTTAGCAGCTGTATCAGCCCACTCCAGCATGCCAGTGCAGATCATTGTTGTGCACATCATTATTTTACTTATCAGTCTCCTCCACCAGATTGTGAATTTCTCAAAGCCAAAAAGCCTGTATTATGTTGCTATGTAACCTATTAAGCTAATATGGTGTTTAGTACACGATATCGCTTAATAAATATGTTGAGATGTTAATTTAGAATGATTTTCTACCTGGAGTTCCCATTTTCTATTCCACAATTCAGGTAATTGACTTTGAGTTCATTGATTCAAAGAATATGCTATAGGGTAGAAAAAAGATATAAATGCATGTGTCTGGTTTTTGTAAACAACAAACTTGAGTTCCAGAGAGGAGAAAGGATTTAAGAGTGCAGAGCAAATGTTAATATATTCTATCTGGATAAATTTTATAAGCATTTCTGTATGCTTAAATTATTGGTTAGTTGTTAATTGTGTTGTCCAAACTTCCTGTTGCCTCAGCTTTTCTTTGTTTGATTTATCAGTTATTGGTAGAGGTGTCTTAAAGTCTTCATCATAGAAAATCAGTTCAGTTCAGTCACACAGCCACATCTGACTCTTTGTGACCCCATGGACTGCAGCATGCCAGGCTTCCTTGTCCATCACCAATCCCTGGAGCTTACTAAAACTCATGTCCATAGAGTCGGTGATTCCATCCCACCATCTCATCTTCTGTCATCCCCTTCTCTTCCTGCCTTCAATCTTTCCCAGCATCACTGTCTTTTACAGTGAGTCAGTTCTTTGCACCAGGCGGTGCGAAGAGATCATAGAAAATGGATTTGCTAATTTCTCTTTAAGGTCTTATCATTTTAAAAAATCACCTTTTCAGTTATATAATGTACATAGAAGAAAGTGCACCCATTACTCATATCAAGCCATAGTGTTCAACCTCATGAACTTTGACAAAGAGAATACACCCAGGTTAAGAACCTCAGAAGTCCCCCTTAGGCCCTCCTTATCAGTAGCCCATCTTCTTTTTCAAACCACCATCCAAGCTTATAATATCACGAGTAAGTTCTGTCCATCTTTGAGATTCATGCAAATGAAATCTGTTTTATATACTGATCTTTTAAATTAAACTTATGTTTCTGAGGTTCACAAATGCTATTACATGGAGCTTAATTTTTAAAAATTTTCACCATGAAAAAAAAATTTTCACCATGGTGTAACATTTCCTTAAATGAATATGCTATAATATATTCCTTCTACTGTTGATGAGCATTTAGATTGTTTCTAGTTTGAGAAAACTAACAAAAACGTTTGTTCTTTGGAACACATTTCTAAACATTTCTGCTGGATATGTATATCTAGAGTGAAACTGCTGGTCATATGGCATAGATATGTTCAACTTCAGTGGATAATGCCAAGTAGTTTCCCAAAGTAGTTACACCAATCTATAATCCTACCTGCAGCATAGTGAAAGTTTATATTGTTTTATATCCAGAGACACTTGATATTTTCAGCCTTTCTAGTTTTAGTCATTCTAGTATTATGTATTATTCTATCATTTTTATTATACTTTTTATTTTGAGGTAATTGTAGATTTATATGTAGTTGTAAGAACTTAGAGAAATCTTGTATTCTCTTTGTCCTGATTCCCCCAATGGTAACATCTTCCAAAACTATAATATTGTATCACAGTGCAGGTATTAACAATGATGTGGTCAAGATGAAGAACATTTCCATCAATATAAGGAAATTCCCATCACTACTCATTCTGTACTCTGTAGCCACATCTGATTCCTTTCTACCCCACCTCCTCTTTAACCCCTTACAACTACTAATCTAGTCTCCATTTCTATAATTTGTCATTTCAAGAAAGCTATATAAATAAAATCATTCAGTATATAATCTTCAGAGATTGGCATTTTTACCCAGATTCTTGCTCATTCCTTTGGGATGCGGGCGAATAATCGTTCATAGTACATATGTACCACCATTTGTTTAACCATTCACCTATTGAAGGACATCTGTTTGCAATTTTTGGCTATTACAAATAAAGCTGCTGTAAACATTCATGTGTAATTTTTCATATGGATTTAAGTTTTCAGTTCTCTAGGTTAAACACCCAGTACAGCAACTGTTGACTCATGAGATAGTTGCTTGTTTTAGATTCTTTTAAGAAAACGAACTGTTTCCTGGAGTGACTATACCATTTTACATCCCAATAATATATGAGTGATCCAGTTTCTTCACTCCCTTGCCTTTGTTTCTGTCATTATTATTTTTCAATCATACTTATTTGTGTGTAATGATATATTGTGATTTTAATGAGTTAACCGTAGTGATTAATGATGATGAACATTTTTATGTGCTTATTTGCCACCTGTTCATCTTCTTCAGTAAAAAATCTCCTTGAGTCTTTTCCCATTTTTTAATTTGATTTTTAATCTTTATGGTTGAATTTTGAAAGTTCTTTATATAGTCCTTTATTAGATATGTGATTTGCAAATGTTTTCCCCCAGTCTGTAGTTTGTCATCTTATCCTTTAATAGGATCTTTCGCAGAGAAAAAGTGTTCAAATTTAATGGAGTCAAACTTATCAATTCTCCCTTCTACAGATTGTACATCTGGTGTCAAGTTTAAGAACTGTTTGCTTGGCCCTAGATCATAGATTTTCTCCTATTTTTCTTCTTGGTAGAAGTTTTATAGTTTTACATCTTATATTTAAATTCATTCAATTACAAATTTCTTGTTTATATAAGTTATGATATTTAGGTTGAGATTTTTCTTTTTATTTGGTCTGTGGATTGCAACTGCTCTAGCACTATTTGTTGAAAAGGTTTCCTTTCCTTCACTGAATGTTTTTTTCACCTTTGTCAAGAATCAGTTGGGCAAATTGGTATGGGTTTACCTTTGTCAAGAATCAGTTGGGCAAATTGGTATGGGTTTATTTCTGATTTCTCCATTTTGTTCCATTAATCTATGTGTCTATCTCTGCTAGTAGCACACTGTTTTGATTATTATGTGTGCATGTTAAGTTGCTTCAGTCATGTCTGACTCTTTGCAGCCTGATGGACTGTAGCCCACCAGACTCCTCTGTTCTTGGGATTCTCCAGGCAAGAATGCTGGAGTGGGTTGCCATGCCCTCCACCAAAGGATATTCCCAACCCATAGACTGAACCTGAGTCTCTTGTGTCTTCAGCATTGTTTGGCAGGTTCTTTATCAGTAATACCACCTGGAAGGTCCTAATAAGTCTTGAAATTATGTAGACGGATTCCTTCTATTTCATTTTTGGTTTCATAATTGTTTCTGCTAGTCTAGTCCCTTTGCCATTCCAAGTATTTTTTTTAATAATAATTTTGTCTGTAATATATTATATATATTTAATTTTGGATATAAAACATTTGGGGGGATTTTGGTAGCAATTGTGGTAAACCTATGTATAAATTTGGAGAAAATTAACATCTTTACTATGTTGAGTCTCCTAATTCATGAAAATTATATTTCTCTTCATTAATTTAGATTGATTTCTTTCATCAGTTTTATGTGGATTTTAGTATATAAACCCTCTATATTTTAATGTTTATATCTAAGTATTTCATTTTAATGATTATAAATGGTATTGCATTTTTAATTTCAGGGTCCATATGTCCTTTGTACTGTAGAGAAATACAACTGGTACAACTGGTTTTTGTATGATAATTTTGTAATCCCCTAACCTTGACGATCTCACTTATTAGCCGCAGTAACGTTTTTGTAGATTTCTTGGGACTTTTTTTGTTTGTATAGACAGTTATGTCATCTGCAAAAGGGAAAGTTCTGTATCTTTTTTTCTAATCTGTATGCATTTTATTTCCTTGTCTTATACATGAGCTAAAACTTCTAGTACTGTTTAAATAAGAGTAATGAAGCATACATTCTTAATCCCAATCATGGGAGGAAAGCATTCAGTGTTTCAACCTTTTTCTATTAAATAGCATTTTCTGTATGGTATTTGTGGATGCTCTTTATCAAGTTGAAGTTGTACCTAGACCACCATTTAGGATACAAAGGTAAATTGCATAATTTACATCCTCAAGGAACTCAAATTTTAATGGAGGAAATAAATGCAAACAGACAACTAAAATACAGTGATGAAAATGTGTAAGGCATTACAGGAACTCAAGGAAATGGCAAATGGTAGTGTTTATACTAGAGTGGAGATAGATGTGAAGCTCAAGAAGGATATGTGAAAAGGCCCATGCTTTAATTGACTTCCCCTCCCAATGTTTTATTATGGAAATTTTCAAATATACAACTAAGTCGAAAGAATTTTAGAGCTTCCACCTCAAGAATTTAGACAAAGAAAAGCAAAGTAAACCCAAAGTGATCAGAAAGAAAGAAATAATTAAGATTAGAACCAAAATCAGTAACATTTAAAACATAGACTGAGTCAATGAAACCAAGATCTGATTCCTTGAAATATCAATAAATGTGACAAATTTCTAGAAAGACTAACAAAGGAAAAAGAAGTCACAAATACCAATATCAGGAATGAAACAGGCTATCAGTACATAGCCTGCAGACATCAAAAGAATAATAAAGAAACAACAATATTATGGAGCAACTCTATACAGATAAATTTGGCAATTTAACTGACATGGATTATTTTGATGAAAAATACAAATTACCACCACTCACCTAATATGAAATAGATAATTTGCATCAGTTCAGTTCAGTTTAGACCCATAGCTATTAAAGAAAATGAATGAATGATTTTAAAACTACCAGTAATCTCCAGACCCATATGGTGAATTCTGCAAACTCTTAAATAATTAACACAAATTCTACACAGTCTCTTCCAGAAAATAGAAAGGGAAGAAACAATTTATAGTTTATTGAATGAAAAGTATTACCATCATATTGAAACCAGAGAAAGACAATACAAAAAAAAAGAAGAAGAAGAAGAAAACTACAAACCAATATCCCTCATGAATATGAACAAAAAATTTCTTACTCTAAGCAAATAAAAGCTAACAATAGATGTAAAGGATTACACATGATAACCAAGTAGGATTTATCTCACTGGTGTCTTAATATGTATTTTCTTGAAGAGTGGGGTTTAAGGACCTTCTTAAATATTTATTTTTTTATTGCAGTGTCTGTCTTTGGTTACTGATTGATAGGAGTTCCTTGTATATTCTGGAAACAACTCTTTGCCATTTAAAGGTGTTACAAATAATTTTTTCCCTGTGACCTGCCATATCCCTCTCTTAATGGTGTCTTTTGTAGAAGAGAAGTGCTTAATTTTAGTGTATTAATAGTATATTGAATTGGCCAAAAAGTTTGTTTGAATTTTGCTGTAAGATCTTACAAAAAACCTGAATGAAATTTCAGGCCAACCTAAGAGTTTGATAATCATTTCCTTTATCATCAGTATTTTTTGTATCCTAGTTAAGAGTTTTTTTTCTGTTATTAAGATATGTTCCATTATTATTTTCTAGGCTTTTTTAAAACTTTGCCTTTTTTATTTAATTTGCACTCCCTTGATTCTTGTATGTGGTTTGAAGTAGAGGTATCTTTTTTCAAATTAATATCTAATTGATCCAGCACAATTTATTGTATATACTACTCTATTCCCACTGCCTTTCAAGCTTCCTTTGTCATTATATGCATGGGTCTATTTCTGGATTTGCCATACTGTTCTACTAGTCTATTAATCTACCCTTGTGACAATTCCACAAAGTCTCTTTTTTTTTTTTCTTAAAAATGGTCTTGCTATCCTTAATCCCTTATATTTCCATGTAAATATATATACATCAAAGTCTTTTCCAATGAGTCAACTCTTTGCATGAGGTGGCCAAAGTACTGGAGTTTCAGCTTTCAAGAAAAGAAAGCTGAAAACAACAACAAATTAAGGAGGTTTCTAATAATTGGTTGAGTTGAGATTTAAATTCAAGCAATTTGACTGTGGAGCTTATACCCTTAACCACCACCTTGTAAGGTCTCATCAGTCATTGCTTATTTCAGAAATACCAGTGGACTACAGTGAGACTGGCCATAGAGAGTGCTACAAAATGCCCTGTAACTCTGGGTGTATGTAAGATGGCAGGCACAGAAAAGAAGAAAAGGAAATCGGCCTTATCAATTTGCTGACAAAATTAAATTCTCAGATTCCCAAGAAAATAGCTTACAAAAGAAGAATTAAAAGTAATTTTTAAAGCCTTATTTTCAACTCTAAGGTTTTTTTTTTTTTTCTTTTTTCTTTTCTTAATGCGAGGTGGAGTAGTACCAACTCAGTAGTACCAGCTCAGGCTCTAATACTTAAATGGATTCTTACTCAGTTAAAAGTCCTGGGTGGCATTTTTCTGGCTGAATGGGGAGCCTAGTGGAGCAACCACAGCGCTTTCAAGGCTGGTCGAGGGCAAAGGGACTCATGGGTTTCTCCAATGTACAAACACTAAATTTGTTTTCCATGGGGTGGCCTGGGGCACAAATGCAAAAACGAAGACCAAGGGGAGAATTCCTACTGGGAACACTGCTCATCCTGATGGGATAATGTTTCTAAGATTTAGGGAGGTGTGAATACTCCTCTTTTGGCATTGATTATGGAGAAGATGAGTAATTTTTATGGTCAGCAACCCTCTTCAAAAGACTGCAGGGCTGCAGCATGGGTTTGTTGGTTGGTGAACAGACTCTAGATGTTGCCATTTCTGATGTGCTGATACAGTGGTTGTGGGGTCTGAAGAAACCAGAGCTGGAACAGAGCCCCAGGGGCCCAAGGGGCCCCACAAGAGCCAGGCCGAACCAAATCTGTTTGCTTCTTGTACCAGATGTCTGATCTCTGAGAAAGACTTAAGTAATGGGTGATGTCAGGTTGGAGAACTGCTCATTGGTCTTCTCCAGTTCTCTGCTTCACTCTCTCACCAATTATGTGAAAACTACTGCAGGCTTATCCCAAACAAAGAACATTCCATCTGCACCTCTAGCTTAGCTTCCTGGAAGGCCAAACTGAGACCCTCCAAGGGACTGTAGTGACCCATAAACAAAGGAAAAAAGAGATCTATCCTAAATGAAGCTCCCCTACTCCACCATTAGGGACAGATTGCCACACAGCCAGCCAGTGCTTAAGAGAGTGTGAGTTATAGTCCTCAGAACCTGCTGGTGATAAAGACACAAGATCCACACTCCTGAGATGGAGGTTTGGGGTGATATCTGGATGAAAGATTAAATTTATTTGCAGAAAACAGAGAATTTCCTAGAAAAATATGTCAAGATGAAATTTTATTCTGATATTTACTTATATATCTTGTTCAAGTATTTCCTCCCTCTATTGCCCCCATTGAGACAGAAAAAAAAATAGTCTTCATAGCCTCGGGAAAGGGATAGGAGAGGTTTTAGGGCACATATTAAATAGCTAAAACAGAAATATGAGAGAAAAAATGCCCAGAGACTATAAAAAGTAGATGGGAGGAGAAAAGGAGGTTACATCTTTCTGAAAGCATGTCTAAAGACAGACAGGACCCCAGATAGCCTTACATAGGGTTCCCAGAGTGGCACAGAAGCTAAAGGGGTTTTCTGGACTCTAAGACCTTGCTTGACTGGATTGATGAGTTTCTTAGAGGCAACTTATATATCCCTCTCCCTCTGCCTTGTTGCCACATCACTTGGAACATAACCTGTCCCTGGGACCTAACATATCCCTGGAGAGGATTATTGAGACAGATGCCAGAATTTCTAAATACAACTCATTGTAACAGAGTTTAGAAAGTTCTGTTTTATTTCTTGGACCTCTGAGTTTGTGGTCTGTGACACATTAACTATTATGTTCTATTCTATCATACCTAAAAAGACTAATATTTCCTATAATGTGTCTTTAGGGTAAAAATGGGGTTTCCCCGATTAAACAGTTCTGTGGAATATTGTTCAAACTGTTCAGTGGTTATTTCTGTTGTTCATGAGCAAGTAGTTGTTAAAAGATTAGTACTGGAATTGGCTCGGGTCCATTGCGGACAAACAAAGGCACTGAAAGTTCATAGTCTGAATTCAGAGAAAGCTGGCTATCAGAGCCAGCCATCTCTCTAAAGGAATACTGAGAAATGGTTCTCAATGGAACCCAAGGAAGTCAGCCAGGACTTCCCCTTCTCCAAGCTGTCAGTTCCCCTGGAAGACTGAAGCTCAAGAGTTGGCCACAATATGTAGATGAGATTGGGGCTCTAGCCTCCCAGGGGACCATCACAACATAGCACAGACAAACACATGCTTCAGAGGAAGACAATATGATGTTGCTAACCACCTGTCAACACAAAGATATAGCTGAGTCTCACAGACCGCCAAAGCCAGAAGCTGGTGGGAGTGAGTCCCTCAACTGGGGTTGAGAATAAGTGGGGACTTCCCCAGCAGTCTAGTCATTAAGACTCTGAGTTTCCACTGCAGGGGGACTGGATTCCCTCCCTGGGTGAGGAACTAAGATCTTGCATGCTGCACAGTATGACCAAAAAAAGAAAGAAAAATAGAGATGATGAAAACAAGCTGGAACAGAAGTTATAACCACTTGCCAAGGTAATGTATTAGGCACCTTCTCTTTTTGAGGAAGGAAGGCAGAAAGTGGTGTGAAGACAGATTGTGTTTCCTAAAAAATAATTTCATGGTCAAAGACATTTGGGGGCACTCATGCTCACTCAGTCATGTACAACTCTTTATGACCCCATGGACTATTGCCTGCCAGGCTGCTCAGTCCATGGGATACTCCAGGAAAGAATACTGGAGTGGGTTGCCATTTCCTTCTCCAGAGGATCTTCCAACTCAGGGCTTGAACCCACGTCTCCTGAGTGTCCTGCATTTGCAGGCAGATTCTTTACCACGGAGCCACCGAGAGCCCAAAAAATGTTTGGGAGACATCATATTAAGCAAACTAAAGCTTCTTTATTGCATTGCTTCTGGAAGCAATTAATCACATGAAAGGAATCCTGAGAAAGGTAATGTTATGCACAATGTACCAAACTCATTTAGCCACTTAATTCTTTTTTCATGCCTGGTATAAAGGTTTAGGGAGGAGGCGATGGCACCCCACTCTAGTACTCTTGCCTGGAAAATCCCATGGACGGAGGAGCCTGAAAGGCTGCAGTCCATGGGGTTGTGAAGAGTTGGACACGACTGAGCGACTTCACTTTCACGCATTAGAGAAAGAAATGGCAACCCACTCCAGTGTTCTTGCCTGGAGAATCCCAGGGACGAGGGAGCCTGGTGGGCTGCCGTCTATGGGGTCACATAGAGTCGGACACGACTGAAGCGACTTAGCAGCAGCAGCATAAAGGTCTAGTGAACTGCTAAACACCTTTTGAGAGATGTTATTTGTACACAGTGAGCAGTAGGGTTGAGGAGGTGTGTTGTTTTGCAGAATACAAGGGAAATATCCAAGTTCATGCTAAACCTGATTAAAAAGTAATTAGGCAAGTATTTTTCTCTTCACAGCTGAAATGGTAGTAGGTTTCAAAAGGCTGAAAGTCTTTTCATCTAAGTATATTCTACAAATATTTTAGGTCTTCCGTAGGTTATCAAGTGTTTAAATGACCCTGTTTTCCAGAACAAAACATCCTGGAGAAATATTTCTTTATGACCCTTTGGGTGCTGTAGAACAAGATAAACAGGTTTCTTGACAGAGATAAAAGAAAACTTTTATTTCAAGAAGTCAGGACATTAAAAAACAAGTATATTTGTTATAAAGAATGTCTAATTGTATTCCAAACTTCAGTTTTACAAATGCATTCACATTTACTTCCCATTGGCTTTTCTACCTTACTGTGAAACACTTTTTTTAAGATTAAAATATTTTGCATAGTCAATTATTCCCCAACATACTTTTAACATTTTTTTTTAATGTGAAGCATTTTTTGTCTTTATTGAATTTGTTACAAGATTGTTTTTTTGTGTGTTTTGTTTTGTGTTCATGAGGCATGTGGGATCTTAGCTCCCCGACCAGGGATTGAACCTGCACTTCCTGCATCGGAAGGTAAAGTCTTAATAACTGGACCCCCCGGGACATCCCTCCCCAACATACTTACACACACAAACATACCCACACACTTATCTCTCTCTCAAAATCTATATAAGGTCATTTTTTTACCATCACATCCTTTCCTAATAAGAATCAGTTGTGTTTGCTAGCATTCTAGCCTGGACAAACATGTAATTAAAAGTGACCACTTATTAATTATTGGATTCCTGAGAGGGAAGAGTTCATCACTGTAAAGCCTTCTACATAATCTGTTGTTACGTACACCTTTGTTGAAAAGACATGAGGTGAAGCTGCAACCATTAATTTATTCTCATTTCCCAAACTTCTGAGATTCAGTGGAGGTGAAATTCTGTATGTACAGCACAGTTTTCAATCATGTACACTTTACTTCTTGTTCCCATCAAAACACACAAAACTCTTCCCAAGGAAAAGAGTTATTGCTGGAAGGACAAGTCTTCTGGTACTCATAGTCAATTAGTTTTTATCAGTGAGTGACATGTAACTTTGAAAAATGGTGAGCCAAACAATTGCCAAGAATGATAAATGGACCATAACATACACATTGTACATGCTCACCTCTGATTTTCAGGTGAAATATCAAAGAATAAGATGGGAGAGTGTGCAGTGCAGTGTAGAGAAGATTGGCAAGTGTCACATCTTATCTTAGGGCGGCATCTCTCCTTTGAAGCACCTCTGTCCCTTCAGATGGTCTCAGCGTCTGAGTCATCTTAATAAACTGAGATGTGTTCAACACACAGGAAAGCACAGGATTTCAGGCATGGTGCCACCTTCCCACTGCTTCTCCGTGACACCATAAACACAACAAGGTGCAATCCAGTGGTGGAAAGATGGAAAGGTGTTACACATCTTACTTATCAATTGTCATTTTTTGTGCCTTTCTTTGATTTGTCTGCTAGTTTTTATAACTTATTATGGCAGCTACTCAAATTATTTCATAGTCAAGAAATAAACTATGACTGGAAAGACAAAACACTAAACAGATCATTAATATCCAGATTGACTACTTATCCAAGCATTGATAGATTTTTTTTAATTGACAATTTTAGAGTGGAAAAAATTCAAAGTGGGATGTAATGAGCTGACACATCGAGTAAGTCCCACAAAATTATATGGCCACAAGAAACTCAACACACAAAGACGTCTCTTTCATATGACTTGCTCTAATAACAAAGCACACAACCCTTGTCTAAACCAACTTGTTGCTGCCCTCCCAGATCCCAAAGATGAAGATTCCATGTGTAAATGAAGGAATTCTGAGGGACTTCCTGTAACTGCTAAAGCTCTGTAATGCAGAACCACGGTAACAAGGATAATAGTAGCTACCACTGTGTGCTTAGTCACATCCGACTCTTTGCAACCCCATTACTGTAGCCTCCTAGGCTTCTCTGTTCATGGAATTTTCCAGGCAAGAATTCTGGAACAGGTTGCCATTTCCTACTCTAGGAGGATCTTCCCCATCTAGGGATCAAACCTGAGTCTCTTGTATCACCTGCATTGGCAGGCAGATTCCCAGGCCACTCCGCCACCTGGGAAGAAGCCCAGCTATCACTTATCACTTACCAAGTGCTACTATATGCAAGGAATCTTTTCTTTTTTTATCATATTGAATCTTTACATTTTTACATTTAATATTTTTCATCATATTCAATCATTACAAAACATTGGCATATCCATTTTGCCAGTAAAGCTCAAAGAAGTTAAATATTTTGCCAATTCACACTAGCAAGGAGGTTGTAGTGGTGATGATTTAGTTTTGCCTAAAATGTGCGTATCACAGTTCCTCCTCCTACATTAGGTTTGCCATTATTTTTCAGTTTTTTCTGAAAGACAATGTTTTATTGTGTTTTCAAGGTGTCAACTTGAAGTTAAAAATAATGTCTTCTTATTCACTGCTATAAATGTTAACAGGAAAACAAACAAGCAGTAGCTGAAATATGAGTTCAAAATGAAATTAATAGTTGGAAAACTTATCTAACCTACCTAAAATGTAATAGAAAGTGAGAACAGTTTAAATTTCCACTTTTCTCCCTGGTTTCCTCTGACTGTCACTTGCAGTTCTTCAAATGACAAGCAATAGAGACCAGCCTAAGTAATCCCCTTTTTCGAAGGACTTTTTAGTATAGATTCTGATGCACTTAATGGTTTTAAAAGCAAAAGCCCTCTAGATGTCGAGGGTAGCCAGGTGAATGCCTCTTTGAGGTTTACTCTTTTCTTAAGGTTCAGTACTTCCTAGAAGCAGCCAGGGATGCTTCTAGGCTTGTACTGTCTGGCCCAAGTGTGATCTGTCAGAGAAAGTACACATCACAGTTCCTCTAAAAGTGCCTAGGGAAGGAACTACAGAGAGCCGCCATACGCTTTCCAGTCAAATGTATACACACTTCATTATTAACAGATTGACCCCAAGAATCTTACTAAAACATTATATCACATAGTTTAAGGAAGCATATATTCAAAACGTCTATTATCACTTAGTCCTCTAAAATATTCTGAGAGCTATACATACTATTTGTGTTCCTAGTGAAATAACAATGAAACAATTTAATTTGAATCTTTAATATCCCTCTGCTGCCTATCTTATTTAATGTCATCGTCCCCACATCTCATCAATTCTAAAGCACACTCCCACTCATTGTAACATCTCTGAAATCAGGATGCTTCTCATAATTAATGACTTCTAATTGTTGGCCCAGGACACAGTTGTAATATAATTTTCATTGCTGGTCCCCGCATGAACATCTTAATTATTCCTCTCAGTAGAGCTGGACAATGGCAATTCCCTGACCTTTTAGTCAAGAAAAATTTTAAGGATCACTTGAAGGCATATAAATCCTAGACATTGTCTAAAAGCCTTCCTTTGACATGCTCTAGTAAGATCAACAAAATGCCAGCTTCAAAGCTTACAACTTCAAAGAAAATTCCAAAAACAATAGTAAAGGACTCTTGTTGGCCCAGAAGGCAATACTGTATGAAAAAAATGAATTTTGACAATTTTGAGTAGAAAAAGTGATTTATGAGAGTTATAATTCTGATTGGGAAAATAGTTTTAGGAATGCTTTAAGCAATCTATTTTGCTTATGTTTTCCTTTTCAGAAGAGTAAATTATGGTTTTTAAGTCTTCTGTCTAAATAAATCTAAAGTAACTTTTTCAGTTGCTTCAAAATAAAAAATTCTAAGAGATTAGAAAGCATTCTGTCATAGTTTAATGAGGGTTTTTTTTTTCTTCCTTAGTGACAAATCAAATAATGGTGCATTCTACAACCAGAGTGGACATAGACTGGTAATAATCTAAGCTAAAGACAATCAGAGGCTTCCACAACATTTTCACTCCCTAGATCTAGTTAATTATAAGCGTTATCAACTTTATTTGTGCAATATGATTTTAATCCAGCCATCCTCCCCCATTTCCACTGTTTCTTACCTAATGATGATGATCATAGTTTCTTCCAAGATTGTTAACAGTGTTTCACAGATCCTGTTGTCTCTGGTCTCTTCCCAGCCCAGTTCGTTCTTCCCAACAACTGAGCAATCCCCACGGAACACAGTTCTATTCAGGTCACTGCTCAAGTTGGTGTCGTTCAGTCACTAAGCCGTGTCCAGCTCTTTGTGACCACGTGGGCTGCAGCGTGCCAGGCTTCCCTGCCCTTCACTGTCTCCCGGAGTTTGCCCAAGTTCATATCCAGTGAATCAGTGATGCTATCCAACCATCTTATCCTCTGCCACCCTCTTCTCCTTTTGCCTCCAATCTTTCCCAGTATCAGGTTGCAAACCCTCAACAGCTCCCCATGTCCTAAAGCATAGTTAATGAGTATTCTGTGAAAGCATATATTCTCCCCAGTGTCCATGGCTAATCAATCAAGGCTTTCTTCCCCCTCTCCTTTAGTTTATATACTCAGTAAGGACTGTTGTTTCTACCTTGTCAGCCACTAAATTCCATATCCTTAGCATACCACTAGCATGAAATATGATCTCAATAAATTTTTGGTGAATGAATAAGTAAGTAAAATATGCTTCACAATTCATCTAAACACCAAACTCCAGGTAGCAACTATCTGTCTCCTGGAATTGGTGCTTAAAGTTAACAAAGCCTAACCTTCAGAATGAAGTACTAAACTCTTTAAAAATAATAATTAAGGTCATTCAAAGTCTATTCCTCTGTATTTTTACAGTTTCATCTTTTGTCTTTCTCCATCATGCATCCTTGTACTCCAACTTCATCCATCATACCACTTGACAGTACTTGAATAGTCTTGCCAAAATTCATAACTTCTGCCTCTGTGCTCCCCTCATATTACAAATTCAACATTATTTCCCTGAGTTAATTGAATGTGTCTGCTTGCCCTTTTAGAAAATGAAGGAATTATGCTGTAGTCATTTTTTATGCCCTGAATACCTAGCATCATTTCCACCAGAAAAATGTGCTGAAGTGAAATGTTTATGGATGTCTATATTTGTTTCCTAGGGCTGCCATAACAAATCACACAAATTTGGTGACTTAAAACAACAGAAATTTATTCTTTCACAGTTCTGGATGCCAGAAATCTGAACTCAAGTTGTTGGCAGGGCTGTGCTCCTTTCAAAGGATCTAGGGGAAAATCCTTCCTCTCTGAGTTCCTGGTGGCTCCAGATGTTTCTTAGGCTCCATGTTCATGGGCCATCTTGTCTCTTTTTTTTTAATCTCTCCTCTAAGTATCTCTTTTGAGGCAATTTCATTTTGAAGTTCTTAGTTTAATTCAGTTCAGTTCAGTCACTCAGTCGTGTCCGACTCTTTGCGACCCCATGAATCGCAGCACACCAGGCCTCTCTGTCCATCACCAACTCCCAGAGTTCACTCAGACTCATGTCCATTGAGTCAGTGATGCCATCCAGCCATCTCATCCTCTGTCGTCCCCTTCTCCTCCTGCCCCCAATCCCTCCCAGCATCAGAATCTTTTCCAATGAGTCAACTCTTCGCATGAGGTGGCCAAAGTACTGGAGTTTCAGCTTTAGCATCATTCCTTCCAAAGAAATCCCAGGGCTGATCTCCTTTAGAATGGACTGGTTGGATCTCCTTGCAGTCCAAGAGACTCTCAAGAGTCTTCTCCAACACCACAGTTCAAAAGCATCAATTCTTCATCACTCTCTGCAAAAAATCCCTTTTCCAAATAAGATTAAATTCACAGGTTCTGGAATGTGGACATATCTTTTTGAGGGCCACCATTCAACCCATTAAATTACTTTCTAGCATATACACTGTCCCCACGAATAGTTTTAAGGGTGTGAAATCAATAAAATGTAAAGGTAGATCTTAAAGTGACCACATACAAAAAGACCACACAGTTGGAATAATACTAATATGTACTCATGCTGCTTAAATCTCAGGCTAATGTTGACATTGGCATTAAAGGATTTTTATTGATGCTAAAGTTATGGCCGTTCTATGGTATCAATAAAATACAAATAAGTGATTCTATTACAGACTTTTAAAATAATCTTATCTCTCAAAGTAAGCATGTGTTTTATTCATATACTTTCCAAAGACAAGTCAGTTATCTGTCTAAAAGCTATATATGTATAGTTACACAGATATCTATCTATCTGTCTGTCTATCCATCTATCAATGAGTGTTGTCAGCTTCCTGCTGTTTGTAACCCAAGGAAACATTGCCATCTCTCATTGGTTTCCTTTAACCTTGCCCCCAAATTTTAAATAGTCCCTGCAGTAATTTCTCTTTAGTCTCTCATGCGTTTAAAAAATTTTTTTGATGTGGACCATTTTAATGTCATTATTGAATTTATTACTTTATTATTTCTGCTTTTTATATGTTTTGGTTTTTTTGGTCCTGAGGCATGTGGAATCTTAGCTCCTAAAACCAAGGATCAAACCCACACCCGATTGAAACCACTGGAATGCCAGGGAAGTCCCTAGTCTCTTGATTTGAATTTGACGTTTTTTTTCCTTCTAAGATTCTAAAAAAATGATTGACATCAGGAGTGATCACAGGAAATAAATCTTTAAAATGGGATTCTGTAACTGAGTTGTTAACACGTTTGTGAAAGGTGCGGATAACCTCTCTACCATAGGGAAATGTGACAAGTAATTGTGGCATGTCATGACATCACTGTTACTCAAATTATCACCCTTGGTGGCACAGAAGAGAGAGTATGTCAAAGGCAAAATATTTGAAGATCAGGTGACTGTGACACTTGATCACTTTGGGGACAATGGTGATTACAAAATTGTGGCTTGAGCTGGTTATTTCTCACTGTTCTCTGGTGTTTAAAGTATGTACATATGTACTAAGTTGCTTCAGTCGTGTCTGACTCTTTGCCACCCTTTGTACTGTAGCCTGCCAGGCTCCTCTGTCCATGGGATTTCCCAGGCAAGAGTACTGGAGTGGGTTGCCATTTCCCCCTCCAGGGGATCTTCCTGACCCAGGGATCAAACCCATGTCTCTTACTTCTCCTGCTTTGGCTGGTGGGTTCTTTACCACCAGCGCCACCTGGGAAGCCCAGTGTGTAAAGCGTAGAGGACAAATTGAAAGGCTTGAATGCTGGAGTCATTGCAAAAAAGAAAATCACAAAGCCTGTATGGTTAAAGGAATGTCTGTCACCTATTGCTGCAGAGCAGATATGACAGAGGATAAAGCCCATGGCCTGACTCTAAGAGTTGCCAAGTCGTGGGGCCAAATAAATATGCAGTCTTATTAGGTCTTTTAGGCCCATTTGATCTGGTGAGTAGGAACTGGCAAGCACCCTAAGTGCTTTACTGAAACATAGATATGCCATAGGATAGGAGGTAAACCCCATGAAAGTGCTGGTTTCTTCACAGAAGTGAAGTTTCTAGGCCTCTGTGTTATCTGAAGCATGTGGTGAGAGCCTTTCTAAAATGAGAGACACATCACCCACCACAAAGAAAAAGGCACAATTTAGTGAGTCTCTTTGGATTATCAGGGGCTACCTATAACACATTTGGGCATGTTGCTCCAGTTTAATTACTGAATAATCTATCGGGCAATATTGAATGATATTGTAATTAGAGCCTAAAAATATTCTAATACTTGTAATATTCTAGTTACAAGTATGGTGTGAATGGTTTCGCCACCTAAGCCTTAGGACTCAGCAGACCAATTTGTACTCAGAGAGTCTGTGGCAGATGGAGAGGATCTATGGGGTATCTGGTTATCCTTGATAGGAGAGCTCTAGGATTTTGGAGTAAGGTCATGTCCTCTTCTGCCGTTAACCATTTTCCATTTGAAAACCAGTTCCTGACTGGCTTTAGTAGAGACTGAAGATCTGACCCGGAGAAGGCAATGGCACCCCACTCCAGTACTCTTGCCTGGAAAACCCCATGGACAGAGGAGCCTGGNTTTTCCATTTGAAAACCAGTTCCTGACTGGCTTTAGTAGAGACTGAAGATCTGACCCGGAGAAGGCAATGGCACCCCACTCCAGTACTCTTGCCTGGAAAACCCCATGGACAGAGGAGCCTGGTGGGCTGCAGCCCATGGGGTCGCAAAGAGTTGGACACGACTGAGCGACTTCCCTTTCACTTTTCACTTTCCTGCATTGGAGAAGGAAATGGCAACCCACTCCAGTGTTCTTGCCTGGAGAATCCCAGGGATGGCGGAGCCTGGTGGGCTGCTGTCTATGGGGTTGCACAGAGTTGGACACGACTGAAGCGACTTAGCAGCAGCAGCAGCAGCAGATCTGACATGAGACACTAAGCAACTATGCACTCCTAATCGCCCATGTTAAAGTCCACTGAATCATAAACTTGTGTATGTACAGACACAGTCTAATGTTAAGTCAAAATGGTCTGAGTGAGAGAGAGTTTCAGCAGATCCAGAAGGCTCTGCAAAAATGAATGAGTGGGTAGCTCAGAATCCCATGGTATCTATTTCTACCACCTTGTCACTTCTTTGTTAACTTGCATGTCTGGCTCAGCACTATGTGTTAACAAATGTCTGAAAACTGACAGGCACTGCATTATGGTTCCACTCAGGTGGCCCTGAAAGACCCCGGCTGAGGAACATCCTTCAGAAGAATAGAACATCTAGCTGTCTGGTTGGCAGGGAAGGAGTGATGGCCTGAAGTGCGAATCTATGTTGAGTCATAAGAATAGCTTTCATGTTTATCATATCAATTGGCAAGGGACCTGGAAAGAAGAACATTGGAAGAATGGTAACAAAGAGGAGTGGGGAGAGACATATGGATGAGCTCTTCACAAGTTGGTAAGTAAAACTTTTAATAAATCAGTGAGTAAGATGACCTGATTCATGAATATCAGTTTTTAATCCGAGCTACTCTTAATGCTTGTTGAATGAGCCCATGAACAAAGTGCCAAGGGGGCAGGGATAGAGGCCTTACCTGGAACTCTCAATGTGGACGTTCCCTCACTTATGATGAACACCAGATACTCTAATCCTATACACCCCACACAGTCTCTCATTTCATCCCTGAATCTCATCTCATCCCTGGGAGAAAGGCCTCCCTCCCACTGCAGACAGGAAAATTGGAAGCGACACAAAGACTGCTGCTTGGAAGACAGACGTCACCCACTTTAAAGTGTGCCCAGAATCTTATCCTGCTCCCTACTAGGTCCTTAAAGTGTTATTTTATAATCATAGGGGGTCGGTTTTCTACTCAGTTCTACTCTTTTCATTCATAGAAGATAAGAATTCAAGTCTTTTTAGAAGAAAGTTGTTTTAATGAAAACGACAACTCTTTGGTGAGTCATCATTTTTAAAATTTATTTAACTTGCTGCTATAAATATCTGAAAAATCCAGCAAGTTGAAAAATAAATCTTTCTGCTGATGTGAACCCTGAAGGTGCTCCAAATATCCCACTTAGCATTCTGAAGCCCCTGTTCTGACCCTGCCTCTGTATCAATTAGAATGCCTGTATTGTATTCCAAAAAAAACCAACTTGAGATTGGGAAATACCACCGTGGAATTAATCTAGATGATGGCTTTCATTTACAACTGAAGAACCTGGATCTCAGTCAGACACCACTGGTTTGATGAAGGTCACATAGATCGAGAGTCAGGATTTAGTCCCACTTTTCTGCTCCAGGCTACTCAGGGCAACACAGGCAGGGATGTTTGGCTGGCTCCTTTGGAGCATACTCCACAATTTTTATGAACAAACCAACAAATCCAACTAGTCAAAGAAAAATTAATAATGAAGAGAAAGTGCCAGGTCTTTATTAGCGATGTGAGGATACAGTTTCACATAGCCGCTGAACACATCAGAGTTAACTTTTTTCTTTCTCTGAGCATAAATGCCTGCGAATGTTAATGTCTGATGTATTGCCTACTAGCAACTCTGCCCCTTCAGAATTCAGTGCTTCTCACATGAACAGAACTGTCCATGAAATCCACTGATAGATGAGTACAGTGCATTCATTTGTTTGCCAGGAAATTAGAAAATTAGAGCTTGACAGCAGCTGTGGGGGTGTTAAGCAGTCACTGTCACTTTTTTCTGTTGAGTTCAAGATATATAGTGATGCTGCTGCTGCTGCTGCTGCTANAAATATGCTTCACAATTCATCTAAACACCAAACTCCAGGTAGCAACTATCTGTCTCCTGGAATTGGTGCTTAAAGTTAACAAAGCCTAACCTTCAGAATGAAGTACTAAACTCTTTAAAAATAATAATTAAGGTCATTCAAAGTCTATTCCTCTGTATTTTTACAGTTTCATCTTTTGTCTTTCTCCATCATGCATCCTTGTACTCCAACTTCATCCATCATACCACTTGACAGTACTTGAATAGTCTTGCCAAAATTCATAACTTCTGCCTCTGTGCTCCCCTCATATTACAAATTCAACATTATTTCCCTGAGTTAATTGAATGTGTCTGCTTGCCCTTTTAGAAAATGAAGGAATTATGCTGTAGTCATTTTTTATGCCCTGAATACCTAGCATCATTTCCACCAGAAAAATGTGCTGAAGTGAAATGTTTATGGATGTCTATATTTGTTTCCTAGGGCTGCCATAACAAATCACACAAATTTGGTGACTTAAAACAACAGAAATTTATTCTTTCACAGTTCTGGATGCCAGAAATCTGAACTCAAGTTGTTGGCAGGGCTGTGCTCCTTTCAAAGGATCTAGGGGAAAATCCTTCCTCTCTGAGTTCCTGGTGGCTCCAGATGTTTCTTAGGCTCCATGTTCATGGGCCATCTTGTCTCTTTTTTTTTAATCTCTCCTCTAAGTATCTCTTTTGAGGCAATTTCATTTTGAAGTTCTTAGTTTAATTCAGTTCAGTTCAGTCACTCAGTCGTGTCCGACTCTTTGCGACCCCATGAATCGCAGCACACCAGGCCTCTCTGTCCATCACCAACTCCCAGAGTTCACTCAGACTCATGTCCATTGAGTCAGTGATGCCATCCAGCCATCTCATCCTCTGTCGTCCCCTTCTCCTCCTGCCCCCAATCCCTCCCAGCATCAGAATCTTTTCCAATGAGTCAACTCTTCGCATGAGGTGGCCAAAGTACTGGAGTTTCAGCTTTAGCATCATTCCTTCCAAAGAAATCCCAGGGCTGATCTCCTTTAGAATGGACTGGTTGGATCTCCTTGCAGTCCAAGAGACTCTCAAGAGTCTTCTCCAACACCACAGTTCAAAAGCATCAATTCTTCATCACTCTCTGCAAAAAATCCCTTTTCCAAATAAGATTAAATTCACAGGTTCTGGAATGTGGACATATCTTTTTGAGGGCCACCATTCAACCCATTAAATTACTTTCTAGCATATACACTGTCCCCACGAATAGTTTTAAGGGTGTGAAATCAATAAAATGTAAAGGTAGATCTTAAAGTGACCACATACAAAAAGACCACACAGTTGGAATAATACTAATATGTACTCATGCTGCTTAAATCTCAGGCTAATGTTGACATTGGCATTAAAGGATTTTTATTGATGCTAAAGTTATGGCCGTTCTATGGTATCAATAAAATACAAATAAGTGATTCTATTACAGACTTTTAAAATAATCTTATCTCTCAAAGTAAGCATGTGTTTTATTCATATACTTTCCAAAGACAAGTCAGTTATCTGTCTAAAAGCTATATATGTATAGTTACACAGATATCTATCTATCTGTCTGTCTATCCATCTATCAATGAGTGTTATCAGCTTCCTGCTGTTTGTAACCCAAGGAAACATTGCCATCTCTCATTGGTTTCCTTTAACCTTGCCCCCAAATTTTAAATAGTCCCTGCAGTAATTTCTCTTTAGTCTCTCATGCGTTTAAAAAATTTTTTTGATGTGGACCATTTTAATGTCATTATTGAATTTATTACTTTATTATTTCTGCTTTTTATATGTTTTGGTTTTTTTGGTCCTGAGGCATGTGGAATCTTAGCTCCTAAAACCAAGGATCAAACCCACACCCGATTGAAACCACTGGAATGCCAGGGAAGTCCCTAGTCTCTTGATTTGAATTTGACGTTTTTTTTCCTTCTAAGATTCTAAAAAAATGATTGACATCAGGAGTGATCACAGGAAATAAATCTTTAAAATGGGATTCTGTAACTGAGTTGTTAACACGTTTGTGAAAGGTGCGGATAACCTCTCTACCATAGGGAAATGTGACAAGTAATTGTGGCATGTCATGACATCACTGTTACTCAAATTATCACCCTTGGTGGCACAGAAGAGAGAGTATGTCAAAGGCAAAATATTTGAAGATCAGGTGACTGTGACACTTGATCACTTTGGGGACAATGGTGATTACAAAATTGTGGCTTGAGCTGGTTATTTCTCACTGTTCTCTGGTGTTTAAAGTATGTACATATGTACTAAGTTGCTTCAGTCGTGTCTGACTCTTTGCCACCCTTTGTACTGTAGCCTGCCAGGCTCCTCTGTCCATGGGATTTCCCAGGCAAGAGTACTGGAGTGGGTTGCCATTTCCCCCTCCAGGGGATCTTCCTGACCCAGGGATCAAACCCATGTCTCTTACTTCTCCTGCTTTGGCTGGTGGGTTCTTTACCACCAGCGCCACCTGGGAAGCCCAGTGTGTAAAGCGTAGAGGACAAATTGAAAGGCTTGAATGCTGGAGTCATTGCAAAAAAGAAAATCACAAAGCCTGTATGGTTAAAGGAATGTCTGTCACCTATTGCTGCAGAGCAGATATGACAGAGGATAAAGCCCATGGCCTGACTCTAAGAGTTGCCAAGTCGTGGGGCCAAATAAATATGCAGTCTTATTAGGTCTTTTAGGCCCATTTGATCTGGTGAGTAGGAACTGGCAAGCACCCTAAGTGCTTTACTGAAACATAGATATGCCATAGGATAGGAGGTAAACCCCATGAAAGTGCTGGTTTCTTCACAGAAGTGAAGTTTCTAGGCCTCTGTGTTATCTGAAGCATGTGGTGAGAGCCTTTCTAAAATGAGAGACACATCACCCACCACAAAGAAAAAGGCACAATTTAGTGAGTCTCTTTGGATTATCAGGGGCTACCTATAACACATTTGGGCATGTTGCTCCAGTTTAATTACTGAATAATCTATCGGGCAATATTGAATGATATTGTAATTAGAGCCTAAAAATATTCTAATACTTGTAATATTCTAGTTACAAGTATGGTGTGAATGGTTTCGCCACCTAAGCCTTAGGACTCAGCAGACCAATTTGTACTCAGAGAGTCTGTGGCAGATGGAGAGGATCTATGGGGTATCTGGTTATCCTTGATAGGAGAGCTCTAGGATTTTGGAGTAAGGTCATGTCCTCTTCTGCCGTTAACCATTTTCCATTTGAAAACCAGTTCCTGACTGGCTTTAGTAGAGACTGAAGATCTGACCCGGAGAAGGCAATGGCACCCCACTCCAGTACTCTTGCCTGGAAAACCCCATGGACAGAGGAGCCTGGTGGGCTGCAGCCCATGGGGTCGCAAAGAGTTGGACACGACTGAGCGACTTCCCTTTCACTTTTCACTTTCCTGCATTGGAGAAGGAAATGGCAACCCACTCCAGTGTTCTTGCCTGGAGAATCCCAGGGATGGCGGAGCCTGGTGGGCTGCTGTCTATGGGGTTGCACAGAGTTGGACACGACTGAAGCGACTTAGCAGCAGCAGCAGCAGCAGATCTGACATGAGACACTAAGCAACTATGCACTCCTAATCGCCCATGTTAAAGTCCACTGAATCATAAACTTGTGTATGTACAGACACAGTCTAATGTTAAGTCAAAATGGTCTGAGTGAGAGAGAGTTTCAGCAGATCCAGAAGGCTCTGCAAAAATGAATGAGTGGGTAGCTCAGAATCCCATGGTATCTATTTCTACCACCTTGTCACTTCTTTGTTAACTTGCATGTCTGGCTCAGCACTATGTGTTAACAAATGTCTGAAAATTGACAGGCACTGCATTATGGTTCCACTCAGGTGGCCCTGAAAGACCCCGGCTGAGGAACATCCTTCAGAAGAATAGAACATCTAGCTGTCTGGTTGGCAGGGAAGGAGTGATGGCCTGAAGTGCGAATCTATGTTGAGTCATAAGAATAGCTTTCATGTTTATCATATCAATTGGCAAGGGACCTGGAAAGAAGAACATTGGAAGAATGGTAACAAAGAGGAGTGGGGAGAGACATATGGATGAGCTCTTCACAAGTTGGTAAGTAAAACTTTTAATAAATCAGTGAGTAAGATGACCTGATTCATGAATATCAGTTTTTAATCCGAGCTACTCTTAATGCTTGTTGAATGAGCCCATGAACAAAGTGCCAAGGGGGCAGGGATAGAGGCCTTACCTGGAACTCTCAATGTGGACGTTCCCTCACTTATGATGAACACCAGATACTCTAATCCTATACACCCCACACAGTCTCTCATTTCATCCCTGAATCTCATCTCATCCCTGGGAGAAAGGCCTCCCTCCCACTGCAGACAGGAAAATTGGAAGCGACACAAAGACTGCTGCTTGGAAGACAGACGTCACCCACTTTAAAGTGTGCCCAGAATCTTATCCTGCTCCCTACTAGGTCCTTAAAGTGTTATTTTATAATCATAGGGGGTCGGTTTTCTACTCAGTTCTACTCTTTTCATTCATAGAAGATAAGAATTCAAGTCTTTTTAGAAGAAAGTTGTTTTAATGAAAACGACAACTCTTTGGTGAGTCATCATTTTTAAAATTTATTTAACTTGCTGCTATAAATATCTGAAAAATCCAGCAAGTTGAAAAATAAATCTTTCTGCTGATGTGAACCCTGAAGGTGCTCCAAATATCCCACTTAGCATTCTGAAGCCCCTGTTCTGACCCTGCCTCTGTATCAATTAGAATGCCTGTATTGTATTCCAAAAAAAAACAACTTGAGATTGGGAAATACCACCGTGGAATTAATCTAGATGATGGCTTTCATTTACAACTGAAGAACCTGGATCTCAGTCAGACACCACTGGTTTGATGAAGGTCACATAGATCGAGAGTCAGGATTTAGTCCCACTTTTCTGCTCCAGGCTACTCAGGGCAACACAGGCAGGGATGTTTGGCTGGCTCCTTTGGAGCATACTCCACAATTTTTATGAACAAACCAACAAATCAACCTAGTCAAAGAAAAATTAATAATGAAGAGAAAGTGCCAGGTCTTTATTAGCGATGTGAGGATACAGTTTCACATAGCCGCTGAACACATCAGAGTTAACTTTTTTCTTTCTCTGAGCATAAATGCCTGCGAATGTTAATGTCTGATGTATTGCCTACTAGCAACTCTGCCCCTTCAGAATTCAGTGCTTCTCACATGAACAGAACTGTCCATGAAATCCACTGATAGATGAGTACAGTGCATTCATTTGTTTGCCAGGAAATTAGAAAATTAGAGCTTGACAGCAGCTGTGGGGGTGTTAAGCAGTCACTGTCACTTTTTTCTGTTGAGTTCAAGATATATAGTGATGCTGCTGCTGCTGCTGCTGCTGCTAAGTCACTTCAGTCGTGTCCAGCTCTGTGCGACCCCATAGGCAGCAGCCCACCAGGCTCCCCCGTCCCTGGGATTCTCCAGGCAAGACCATTGGAGTGGGTTGCCATTTCCTTCTCCGATGCATGAAAGTGAAAAGTGAAAGTGAAGTCACTCAGTCATGTCTGACTCTTAGCAACCCCATGGACTGCAGCCTACCAGGCTCCTCCATCCATGGGAGTTTCCAGGCAAGAGTACTGGAGTGGGGTTCCATTGCCTTCTCCGATATAGTGATGCTAGGCTTGCATAACTTTATCTTTAATCTTTCTGTTAAAATTCAAAGTCTTATATGCTAGCAAAAGCAAAAGAAAAATTTCTATCCATCTATATATGCATTTTTAAAATTCAGCATCAGAAACTTCAGGCCAGTTTCCTCTCCCTGAGCCTTTATTTATTGGTCGCAGTGTTGTTGCCTGGAGAATCCTAGGGACGGGGGAGCCTGGTGGGCTGCCGTCTATGGGGTCACACAGAGTCGGACACGACTGAAGTGACTTTGCAGCAGCAGCAGCTTCAGTTTCAGTCTCCTTATTTAGGTTTCCACAAGCTAGTCATCATTTAGAGTCTGCATTTTTACTTTGTGAGAAGGTCCTATGATTCTTTTTAAATTTAGGTTGTTTGAGCTGTGAAAATGCTTACAAAAATAAACATGTTTTGTTTAATCTGCTCTAGTTGTTGGAAAACTGTACCCGATTCATGCTTTTGTTTTGTTCATTGTCTTTGTCTTTGTTTATTTTTCTGATGGAGTAAAGCCTGTGATTTCTAGTCTAAATTTTTTTATAATAAGCTTGTGATTATTTTATCTCCATTATAGTCTCTGCTCATCTCATTTAGCTTTTGCAAAGGATCTTTTGGGATATTTAGGGGCTAAAAACTAAATATTAAATGGGAATTTAATTTTCATTCTTGAATTTGTTGACAAAATATTTGTTGACAGCTCAAATATTTTTTATTTCCCTGTGTCCAAGTCAAATAATTAGAATAGCTTAAGTTATTGATTATGTCCATTTGAGCAATATACATTATGTATACTTTTAAATAAATCTCTTTATCTGTCAATCCTGATTTAAAGTACATATATTAAATGAATTAATTAAATCACATTATTAAACTTAGCATAAGCAATACAAATCAATTTCCAGACTTCCAGAAAGACTCTCGCAGTTACTACTTCATGCCAGATAGCCTCTTAAGGACAAATGAAAAAGTCCAGCTGATATAGTCAGAAAATTTGTTTCTAATAACAGTATGTCTGCTTAAATTGAAAACCCCATAATTACCATATGTCTGAAAATAATTAAGAACAATTCCCTAGAAGATCATATGCCTTCAATTCCATTTTTTTCCAAATACACTAGAATATTAATATTTATTTAAAAGAATTTTTGAAATAGTTTCTTTTAACTTAGCTTTCCAATCAATTATTAAAGCATGCATACTTGTTCAAATATTAGCATATGCAAATTTGAATATGTGGCGTATGGAATAAGGCATTTACTCCAACATTTGGAGAGTAATGCATGTAAAGTCTAGTGCTAATTCTAACTTGATTAATATCTAGCTCATCAGTCTAGGCATTTCCATTTTCAGTGTTGATGTGTATAAACAACAGGTGCTATGCCAATACACATCCAATAAATGTTTTTTTCATTACACCATTACTCTCATCATAGGAGAAGAGTTGTGTCTGTCTACATAAACACATGCACATTCACTAGCAGTTAAGGAAAATGATTTTAAACCAACTAAAATAGAGACCCAAAAATCCTTTAGTAACAGCATTGAGATAAAGAGGATGCATTAATAGAAGAGTGTTCTACTGATTACCAGTTGCGCTGTTGTTCAATGAAATTTTTTAAATAGAAAGCAGTGGATGACTATGAATAAAAACAAATTCGTTTAGTTTCTGTCAATATAATAGTTAGCAAGCTAAATGACATATACCATGATCATTTCTGGAGTCAAGTCTCTCATCCTCATGGTTAAAAATCAGAGATGAGAATGAAGTTGTCAAAATACACCAGAAATCAGTAGGTGACCAAAACTAATTTGGCATTATTTATTCTCATCACAAAATTTTAGGTGCTTTTTTTTTTATTATTCCTTTGGGAAAGTCTGACTAAAAAAAGTAAACCCTGTTTCAAATTTAGAAATTCTGAGGAGTGGGGCTTGCCAATTTAGAGATTTATTTTAAAAAAAAAAAAAAAGACGTGAAAAATCACATCCTTGGGATCTCAAAGCATACATTTGATAATTGTATAACTGAACTGATACTGACCTTAACCCCTTTGATCTTCTGTGGAATGTTGTCTCACACATCAGTCCCTGTTTGTGGCCATTTTTAACCTGTTCTGCTCCAGGAACTCTCTTCTCTTTCCCTTCAGGAATGTGTATATAAGTCTCTCTCAACTCGAAAATATCTTTCCTCAACCAGTCTTCTCTCTAGTCTTCTGCTGCTCTCCTGTTCCCTTCATTAACCAGCCTTCTTGAAAGAATGTCTATATTGGTTGCCTCATTTCCTCAGAATTTATTCTCTTTATCCCCTTTCAGTCTTGGCTCTGCTTCTACCACTTTACTGAAAACTGCTCTCCTTAGGGTCACCACAAAGATTCTTCAAGAGGTTAGGAGGGATTACTCTTGAAACCTCAAATAGGATAGTAATTGAATCTAGACCTCAAATGGGGCAATTAAAAGAAAGACAACCTAGCTTTTCACTGGGGCTTGTTTAGGGGTCATGAAACAATCTGTACTGCCCACACCCCACAAAGTTAAGGAGGCACTTTTAATTTTCTGAAATGTTATGTCCTCTGACTCAAAGAGAGGTTACATTTCAAGAGTGTTACCCAGTCAAGTTAAGGTGGCAGGGAAGCAATTTGAAATAAATAAGAAATCTGAAAATAGAAATTTCACATATTTTAAGGAAAAAAAAATATTATCCCAAAGGTACATAATTTCAACTGAGAAATGAAGGAAAATTAACAGCTCTTAAGAATAAGGGATTTGTAATAATTTATATAGTATATCAAGTAATGAAACAAGGAAAACATAGAACTAAGTCTAAAGATGTAAAATTTCATTACAAAACTAATATCAGGGGCTTCCCTGGTGGCTCAGTGGTAAAGAATCCACCTGCTAGTGTAGGATACACGGGTTCAATCCCTGGTCAGGGAACTAAGACCCCACATACCAAGGGGCAACCAAGTCCATGTGCCACAACTATTGAGCCTGTGCTCTAGAACCTCAGAGCAGGAACTGCTGAAGCCCATGCCCTAGAACCTGAGCTCCACAGCAAGAGAAGCCACTGCAATGAGAAGCCAGCCCCTGCATCACAACTAGGAAGTAGCCCCTGCTCACTGCAACTACAGAAAAGCCTGCACAGCAACAAAGACCCAGAACAGCCAAAATGAATAAAATGAATACAATTAAAAAAACAACAAATATCAAAAATGAATATTGCAAAAGAAGCTGTGTAACATAAAGATTATATGTATATATAGACAGAGGCTCATAACATTGTAGAGGAGGCAGTGATCTAAACTATCCCCAAGAAAAAGAAATGCAAAAAGGCAAAATGGTTGCTGAGGAGGCTTTACGAATAGCCGAGAAAAGAAGAGCAGCTAAAGGCAAAGGAGAAAAGAAAAGATAGACTCATCTGAACGCAGAGTTCCAAAGAATAGCAAGGAGAGAAAAGAAAGCCTTCCTAAAGTGAACAAAGCAAAGAAATAGAGGGAAAGACTAGAGATCTCTTCAAGAAAATTAGAGATTCCAAGGGAATATTTCATGCAAAGATGAGCACAATAAAGGACAGAAATGGTATGGACCTAACAGAAACAGAATATATGAAGAAGAGGTGGCAAGAATACACAGAACTATGCAAAAAAGATGTTAATGACCTAAATATCCATGATGGTGTGGTCACTCATCTAGAGCCAGACATCCTGGAATGTGAAGTCAAGTGGGCCTTAGGAAGCATCACTACGAACAAAGCTAGTGGAGGTGATGGAATTCCAGCTGAGCTATTTTAAATCCTAAAAGATAATGTTGTTAAAGTGCTGCACTCAATATGCCGGCAAATTTAGAAAACTCAGCAGTGCCCACAGGACTAGAAAAGTTCAGTTTTCATTCCAGTGTCAAAGAGAGGCAATGCCAAAGAATGTTCAAATTTCCACACAATTGCACTCATTTCACATGCTAGCAAAGTAATGCTCAAAATTCTCCAAGCTAGGCTTCAACAGTACATGAACTGAGAATTCCCAGATATTCAAGTTGGATTTTAAAAAGGCAAAGGAACTAGAGATCAAATCTCCAACATCCGTTGGATCATAGAAAAAGTAAGAGAGTTCCAGAAAACCATCTACTTCTGCTTTATTGACTACGCAAAAGCCTTTGACTGTGTGGATCACAACAAACTGTGGAAAACTCTTCAAGAGATGGGAATACCAGATCACCTTACCACTCCTGCGAAATCTGTATGCAGGTCAAGAAGCAACAGTTAGAACCAGACATGGAACAGTGAACTGGTTCCAAACTGGGAAAGGAGTATGTCAGGGCTGTATACTTTTACTTTGCTTATTTAACTTATAGGTAGAGGACATCATGTGAAATGCCAGGCTGAATGAAGCACAAGCTGAAATCAAGGTTGCCAGGAGAAATATCAATAACCTCAGATATGCAGATGGCACTACCCTTATGGCAGAAAGCAAAGAACTAAGGAGCCTCTAGATGAAAGTGAAAGAGGAGAGTGGAAAAGCTGGCTTAAAACTCAACATTTAGAAAATTAAGATCATAGCATCTGGTCCCATCACTTCATGGCAAATAGATGGGAAAACAATGGAAACAGTGACAGACTATTTTGGGGGGCTCCAAAATCACTGCAGATGGTGATTGCAGCCATGAAATTAAAAGATGCTTGCTCCTTAGAAGAAAAGCTATGACCAACCTAGATAGCATATTAAAAAGCAGAGACATTACTTTGCTAACAAGGGTCTGTCTAGTCAAAGCTATGGTTTTTCCAGTATTCATGTATGGATGTGAGACTATAAAGAAAGCTGAGGACCAAAGAATTGATGGTTTTGAACTGTGGTGTTGGAGAAGACTCTTGAGAGTCCCTTGGACTGCAAAGAGATCCAACCAGTCCATCCTAAAGGAAATCAGTCCTGAATATTCATTGAAAGGACTAATGCTAAAGCTGAACCTCCAATATTTTGGCCACCTGATGCGACGAGCTGACTCATTAGAAAATCCCCTGATGCTGAGAAATATTAAAGGCAGGAGGAGAAGGGAACAACAGATGTTGAGATAATTGGATGGCATCACTGAATTAATGCCCAGGAGTTTGAGCAAGCTCTGGGAGATAGTGAAAGACAGGGAAGCCTGGTGTGCTGCAGTCTATAGGGTCACAAAGAGCCAGATATTACTGAGCGACTGAACAACAACGTTTGTAATGGGCATTGTCAGTGCTTTACACAGGTCTACTCAGATCTATTACCATTTCTGTGAATGGCCTGCCTCTATAATTCCTCTTCTAGAAGCTGACTTTTCAGCTAATGGAGCCACTTAGCCTGCAGATGCAAAGAACCGAAATATCTCGAAGTATGCAGCTGGATCCCAGGGTGGGCTTTAGCCAATGTCTGTGGATATAAAAGCCATCTCTCTCTCCCCCTTTCCCTGAGGTGAGAAAACTGTGCAGTTCAGTTTATGTTCCAGAGATCCTTCAGAGTGAAACTGAGGCTGTTTCTCTTCCAGGTCCAGCCTCCCCACCCGCTTCTTGGCTTCTCTTGGAAGCACTTTTTAAATATACCACTTGTGTAGGAATCTTCACTTTGTGCCGCTGAAGGAGATCCATCTCAGACAATGCCATCATCGAGTTCCTTCTCAAGAATTCCGAGCCTCCTCTGCATTCAAGAAATTCTGTGCTGTGGATTGACTGATGGAGCCGTGCATGGAGGCTCAGTTCTGGACTGTTTTCTATATGGAGGTGTTGTTGTTTGTTTCTTTTGCTTATACAGATAATGGGGGTACTTTAGTGAGTACATAACATTTTTCAGAGCCAAGCACCTCCTAATCAATCAGCAAGGCAAAGTGATGGGCATCAACTGACTGATTATCATTATGTGGGTTAAGTGCTGCTAATGGGGTTCATACTGATGGCACCATCTCTCACTATTGTTTTCAGCTTGCAGAGAATAGACACCACTTTCTTTCAAAGATGGCTTTGTCTATTTTCCTGCTTTAAAAAAAAAATCATGTGTTTTCTTTTTTCTAAACCCATATCTAAAATTTTGTCTCAAAAAATGATTCTATTCCTTTTTTTTTTTTTTTNTTTCAGCTTGCAGAGAATAGACACCACTTTCTTTCAAAGATGGCTTTGTCTATTTTCCTGCTTTAAAAAAAAAATCATGTGTTTTCTTTTTTCTAAACCCATATCTAAAATTTTGTCTCAAAAAATGATTCTATCCCTTTTTTTTTTTTTTTCCTGATTCAGAACCTCAGAATCCATCCCCACATATATTCCTGCGGGTCTTTGGCAATATACTGCATTTTTTGGTGTATAAGCTTTTTATTCATGGGTTTAATTTCATGATAGTATCTTGGAGCTGGATCCTTTGACACTGGTTATGAGCCTAAGGCATTGATGGTATTGGGAATAGGTTGTAAGAAAATTTATACTGCCTTACAAGGTAACTGCCCCCAGGCAACATGCTTACACAATTCTAGGAGGACAGGAAAAGCTCATTAAACACTGGTGGGAAAGCTTTTTCTTCCAGTAAGGGGTGTTTAGTGACTTAAAGTATTCAAGATGCTCTGAGTTTTCAGGGTTTTCCCATTTGTCCCAATTACAACTGGAATTTCATTGTCTTAACTTTCAACGAGCGACGTGGTACTGACTGAATTCAATGGACGTAATTCAAAAGCCACAGGATTAGACTGTATATCTAATTTTCCGTTTCATCAGCTCTGTAGAGACAAGAGCTAGTTTTAGGGTAATCATTTTGTCACCCTGACTTTTTGGCTCTCTAAGCCTAAACACTTATAAGCATAAATTTGTCATTTCCTTTCTTTCGAAGCTCAGCACTTTTAGAAGCAGTTGACTCATGCTAAAACTCTTGCATTCTTCAGGCCCATTGTACTGTTCTAAAGCACCAATCATTCATTCTTCCCATTCCTGGCCTTTAATAGTCACGGTATTCCAGGTGCTCAATGGCACAGATGATAAAATAAGGAATTGTTTCATTACAGTATGCACCAGGTACCAGTGCTTTTCTCGCTAAGATTAATTGGATCCTCCGAACCTTTACCCTCAATCTGCCAGATAATAAATCCCAAATATCCATTTCCTTGAGGGTTCCTTGCACTTCTAATACAAAGTATTCTATTGTTAGGAATCTAAGTTTCAAGCAACAACATTCATTCTGCTTAATTTAAGCAGAAAAGGCTTTATTGATTTATTAAAGATACTAGATAGCTTTTACATTCATTAAGAGAGCTAGAAGAAGAAATGGGCTAACCTCACCAGAATGTTACCCATAGTCTATTACCAACTTCTGAACTCCTTTAAAAACAGGCCCAAGGGAAAAACTGCTTATGGCACTGCCAATTGCACAATCACTAGGAAAAAAGAATGAAAAAAAAAAAAAATGGCTGCTCTTCAGAGCCTGTCCTTAACTTAATCACTTCCAAACTGGAGACTCATGTGGATGCAAATGATTGCCAGTGTCTGGTTTTTAATTGGTATCCTGTGCTTAGACTGTTTATATTTAATGTGATTTTTGGTATGTTAAGGATTTTTTTCAAGTTTTATTATTTGCTGTCTTTTTTTATCCTTCTTCTTTCTTTCATTATCTTCCTGTGAGTTACCTGAAGATTTTTGAAGATTCCATCTGGATGTACTTTCAGTTCAGTTCAGTCGCTCAGTTGTGTCCGACTCTTTGCGACCCCATGAATCGCAGAACGCCAGGCCTCCCTGTCCATCACCATCTCCGGGAGTTCACTCAAACTCATGTCCATTGAGCTGCTGATGCCATCCAGCCATCTCATCCTCTGTCGTCCCTTTCTCCTGCCCCCAATCCCTCCCAGCATCAGAGTCTTTTCCAATGAGTCAACTCTCCGCATGAGGTGGCCAAAGTACTGGAGTTTCAGCTTTAGCATCATTCCTTCCAAAGAACACCCAGGGTTGATCCCCTTTAGAATGGACTGGTTGGATCTCCTTGCAGTCCAAGGGACTCTCAAGAGTCTTCTCCAATACCACAGTTCAAAAGCATCAATTCTTCAGTGCTCAGCTTTCTTCACAGTCCAACTTTCGCATCCATACATGACCACTGGAAAAACCATAGCCTTGACTAGATGGACCTTTGTTGGCAAAGTAATGTCGCTGCTTTTCAATATGCTATCTAGATTGGTAATAACTTTCTTTCCAAGGAGTAAGTGTCTTTTAATTTCATGGCTGCAGTCACCATCTGCAGTGATTTTGGAGCCCCCAAAAATAAAGTCTGACACTGTTTCCACTGTTTCCCCATCTATTTGCCATGAGTGATGGGACCAGATGCCATGATCTTCGTTTTCTGAATGTTGAGCTCTAAGCCAACTTTTCCACTCTCCTCTTTCACTTTCATCAAGAGGCTTTTTAGCTCCTCTTCACTTTCTGCCATAAGAGTGGTGTCATATCTGAGGTTATTGATATTTCTCCTGGCAATCTTGATTCCAGCTTGTGTTTCTTCCAGCCCAGCATTTCTCATGATGTACTCTGCATATAAGTTAAATAAACAGGGTGACAACACACAGCCTTGACATACTCCTTTTCCTATTTGGAACCAGTCTGTTCCACGTGCAGTTCTAACTGTTGCTTCCTGACCTGCATATAGGTTTCTCAAGAGGCAGGTCAGCTGGTCTGGTATTCCCATCTCTTTCAGAATTTTCCACAGTGTATTGTGATCCACAGTCAAAGCCTTTGGCATAGTCAATAAAGCAGAAATAGATGTTTTTCCGGAACTCTCTTGCTTTTTCGGTGATCCAGCAGATGTTGGCAATTTGATCTCTTGTTCCCCTGCCTTTTCTAAAACCAGCTTGAACATCTGGAAATTCACAGTTCACATATTGCTGAAGGCTAGCTTGGAGAATTTTGAGAATTACTTTACTAGCATGTGAGATGAGTTACTTTAGTGTTTATTAATATATGATTTGTATAATTTTTTAAGTTATTGCTCTTGATAGTGTGTACACACATAACTTGCCATAACCTACTATTACTAACATGTTACTCCTCTGAGGGGAGTGTATGAGACTTACTTCCATATAGGTCCCTACATTCTCCCAGCTTTTAAAATATGATTGTCTCAAGTATTCCCTCCATATTCATTGAGCACCATATCATATACTGTTATAGTTTTTACTTCAATCAAGTATGATTTTTAAAACTCAAGACTCAAGTAATATAGTCTATTATATCAACCCTTCCTTTTACCCATTCCAGTGTTCTTTCTGTTCTGAAATTTCGAGTCTTCTGTTACAATGTCCTTTCTTTTCAGAGAACTCCTTTTAGCCATTTTTTACAGGTGAGTTTCTTGGAAACAAATTCTGTTTTTTTTTTTTTTAATTTATTAGGGTCCCCATACCCCCTTCATTCACCTTTTTGTAGCTAGCCTTTTTTCAGCTTTAATGAAGTATAATGCTAAAATTGTAAAATATTTAAAGCGAACAATGTATGATTTGATGGATGTATACGCTGTGAAAGTGAAGTCGCTCAGTCTGTCCTCTCTTTCATGCATTGGAGAAGGAAATGGCAACCCACTCCAGTATTCTTGCCTGGAGAATCCCAGGAATGGGGGAGCCTGGTGGGCTGCCATCTATGGGGTCACACAGAGTCGGACACGACTAAAGTGACTTAGCAGCAGCAGCATATGCTGTGAAAAATTCCCACAATTGAGTTGCAATTCTCAATTGGAAAAAACTTTTCAGTACTTTAAAAATGTTGTACTGCTTCCTCTGGCCTCCATGGTTTTTGATGAAAAATCTACTGTCATTTGAATTGCTTTTCTCCAAAGGTAAAGTGTCATTTCTCTCTGGATGCTTTCAAAATATTTTCTTTGTATTTACTTCGCAGAAGTTGAATTATGATATGTTTGGTATGAAATTCTTTGGTTTTATTTTACCTGGGGCTCATTCAACTTCTTGAATCTATCCGTTTGTGTATTTCACCAAGTTTTAGAGGTTTTCAGCCATCATTTCTTGGAATACTTAAGTTTCATTTTCTCTTTCTAAAAATTGTGTGATCCAAGTAGTCTTTTGAATTGTCCCAGCAGTCTGAAAATTTATTTTTTGTTTAGTCTTTCTTGTCTTTGTTGTTCAACATAAATTGTCTCGATCTACCCTCAGGTACAATGACTCTAGCCTCTTTGATCTCCACTCTGTTACTGAGCCCATTAAGTAAGTTTTTATTTCTAATATTACATTCTTCAGTTCTATACTTTTCATTTGCTTTTTTAAAGTTTTTTTTTTTTTTTTNTTCAACATAAATTGTCTCGATCTACCCTCAGGTACAATGACTCTAGCCTCTTTGATCTCCACTCTGTTACTGAGCCCATTAAGTAAGTTTTTATTTCTAATATTACATTCTTCAGTTCTATACTTTTCATTTGCTTTTTTAAAGTTTTTTTTTTTTTTCTGAGATTTTCTGTCTTTTCATTTGTTCCAACAAAATTTATAATAGCTTGTTGAAGCATTTTATAATGGTTGCTTTAAAATTCTTGTTGGATAATTCCAATATCTGATTAGTTTTAGTATTGGAATCTATTGATCATTGTTTCTCATTCATGTGATTTTCCTGGTATGATGAGTGATTTTCTATCGTATCTGGACTATGCCTGGTACTACTTAATCTTCTATTAGAAACTAATCTCTCGGTGAGATATAACCCAAGAGTTGGCTGAATGTGTACATTCACCTTCCTGCTGGGCTTCACTGACACCATCCAGACAAAAAGAGGAGCACTGACTCACACTGCCTCATCAGCATGCCAGAATTCTGTATCTAGTGAAAATGTCTTCTAGGAATTAAGGTGAATAAAAATAGTCTCCAGTGAAGGAAGACTAAGAGAAAATGGGAGTAGTCAATGGACTTGTTCTAAAAGAATTGCTAAAGGAAGCCCTTCAGACAGAAGGGAAATGATTCCAGAAGGAATGTTAAACATTTGGAAAGAAGGAAGAGCAATTAAATCCATGAAGGAAGTTACACAGAAGGTGGGGTTGTGGGGGCAATAAGAGACAGTGGAGCCACACAAAGTGCAGGCTAGTAATAAGAATAGGAAACTTAGGGAGCTAGGGTGAGGGCATGAGCCAGCAGGCTTTGCAGGTAAGAATGCAGGTAATGAAGAAGGTTGGGAGGGTACATAGAGATAAGGACCAGCAGGCTTTCACAGTGGTGTTGGTGGCACTGTGTGGAGGTGGAGGGTGAGCCAACAGAGTAGAGAGACTGGTTATATTGGGAAAAATAAGCAAATCACTTGAGCAAATTAATAAAGATATTGAGAATGATGGGAACCAAGTTTCTCAGGTTGAAGCCTATATTAACAAACTGAGAAAAGGAGAAAATTAGAAAACCATGAAAGCCAGAAAAGTAGATTATAGTTGAAAATATCACAATAAACTGTAGAAAATTCTGAAAGAGATGGAAATACCAGACCACCTGACTTGCCTCTTGAGAAACCTGTATGCAGGTCAGGAAGCTACAGTTAGAACTGGGCATGGAACAACAGACTGGTTCCAAATAGGAAAAGGAGTACATCAAGGCTATATATTGTTACCTTGCTTATTTAACTTATATGCAGAGTACATCATGAGAAATGCCAGGCTAGAGGAAGCAAAGGCTGGAATCAAGATTGCTGGGAGAAATATCAATAACCTCAGATATGCAGATGACACCACCCTTATGGCAGAAAGTGAAGAAGAACTAAAGAGCCTTTTGATGAAAATGAAAGAGGAGAGTGAAAAAGGTAGCTTAAAACTCAACATTCAGAAAATGAAGATCATGGCATCTGGTCCTCACTTCATGGCAAATAGATGGGGAAATGGTGGAAAAAGTGGCTGACTATTTTTCTGGGCTCCAAAATCACTGCAGATGATGATTGCAGCCATGAAATTAAAAGATGCTTACTCCTTGGAAGGAAAGTTATAACCAACCTAGACAGCATATTGAAAAGCAGAGGCATTACTTTGTCACCAAAGGTCTGTCTAGTTAAGGCTATGGTTTTTCCAGTGGTCATGTATGGATGTGAGTGTTGGACTATAAAGAAAGCTGAGCAACAAAGAATTGATGCTTTTGAACTGTGATGTTGGAGAAGACTCAGAGTCCCTTGGACTGCAAGGAGATCCAACCAGTCCATCCTAAAGGAGATCAGTCCTGAATATTCATTGGAAAGACTGATGCTGAAGCTGAAACTCCAATACTTTGGCCACCTGATGTGAAGAATTGACTCATTGGAAAAGACCCTGATGCTGGGAAAGATTGAGGGCAAGAGGAGAAGGGGACGACAGAGGATGAGATGGTTGGATGGCATCACCGACTCAATGGACATGGGTTTGGGTAAACTCTGGGAGTTGTTGATGGCCAGGGAGGCCTGGCGTGCTGCGGTTCTTAGGGTCGCAAAGAGTCAGACAAAACTGAGTGACTGAACTGAACTGATTAAGGTGAATTCATTGTTTTATAATATATACAAATGAGTATAAAGTAGTTATAGAAGTATGAGTATTTATACTCATGTATAAATATATATATAATGTATACAAATAAATTATATATATATATATATATACACACACATAATGTATTTCCTAGCTCTGTCTGCTAAGAAAGACTAGAGGAAATGACCCAATGGACACTACCAGACAGGGCCCTAATCTTGATTTCTAGTAACTTATTCTCCACTAATGGAACCAGAACTTCTTGGAGAAATAACTAATTCTAGGTCTGAAGATGGAGGAGAAAGTGAGCATGGATTATCTTTTTGTGCCAGAAGACTAGTCAATGAACAGGATACACCAGAAGGACTCAGGCATCACTTGGAAAGTTTTCACTGGCTAAGTACAAGAAAATTTGAGCATTAGAATAAATAATAATAAAGAAAAGGTTTCAATACCATAAAGAAATAAGAAAATCCATGAGCTCACAGTCATAAATTTTAAAACATTGAATAGAGTACCTTCTAGGACAAAAGAAAACATGACTAACAGTGAGCTTTATTAAATCCCTTGGGAGGAAACTTCCATTAGTAGTGCAGTCACTCAGTCGTGTCCAACTCTTTGCGACCCGATGGACTGTAGCCCACCAGGCTTCCCTGTCCATGGGATTCTCTAGGCAAGACTACTGGAGTGGATTGCCATTTCCTTCTCCAGGGGATCTTCCTGACCTAGGGATCGAACCTGGGTCTCCAGCATTGCAGGCAGATTCTTTACCATCTGAGCCACAAGGGAAGCCGAAACCTCCATTAGAGGCACGTAAGTTCTTTTCCATAAGTTTTTAAACCTCCATTAAAGCCACGTAAAAACTTATAGAGAACTTCTTGAGGTCTCCAGAGCTGAGATAAACTTTTACATCTTAGATTTGAAGTTGGCAAATGTGACAATCACATTCCATTTATCACTCTTTAATATATATGAATTTTATTGAGAAAGAAAATTCAACTCTTTTAAGTAGCTGATTTTGTAGATTTTTTTTTTTTTTAGTTTTCTGTTTTCTGCTTTTTGTTATTTCCTTTCTTCTGCTTGCCTTGGATTTATTTTCTTGTTTTTCTAGATTCCTGAGCTGGGAGTTTAGATTATTGCTTTGAGATTTTCCTCTTTTCTAGTGTATACTTTTAGTGCTATAAATCTCTTTCTCAGCAATGCTTTAGCTGTACCCAGCAAATTGTTATATATAGAAAATTTTTAAAAATTTAGATCAGTATGCTTCTTGATCTCCCTCACTTGTTGTTTGGTTTCCGAGTGTTGTGAACTTTTCATGGTATTGTTCTGTAACTGATTTCTAGTTTGATTCCATTATATCAGAGAATACCATCTGTGTTATTTTGATTCTTTTAAGTTTGTTGAGCTATGTCTATGGCCTAGGATATGGTGGAGCTTGATAAATGCCCTATTAATATTTTAAAAGAATGTGTACTCTGTTCTTTTTGGGTAGAGTGTTTTACAATTGTGAATTCAATGTTGTTGGTTGATAGTATTGTTTATTTCTTTTATATACTTGCTGATTTTCTGCCTAGATGTTCTATCATTTCTTAAGAGTGGGATATTGACATCTCCAGCTCTCTAAGTATGAATTTGTCTATTTCTCCTGTCATTTTTATCAGTCCTCTCACCCTACTCGTTTTGCAGTTCTTATGTTTGGAGCCTCTACCTTTAGGATTGTTATGTCTTCTTAGTGGATTGACCTTGATATTCTTATGTAATGTCTGTCTCTGTCCCTGGGAATTTTTTTCATTTTTAAGTCTAAATGATCTGATATCAGTATAGTCACTCTTTCGTTTCATTAATGTTGAAATAAAATATCTTTTGCATCCTTTTACTTTATATTTTTCTATAGTATTATAATTGAAGTCAGTTTTGTAGATAGCCTATATTGAGTTATGATTTTTAATCCACCCTGCCAATCTCTGTCTTTTAATTAGAATATTAAGACAATCTACATTTAATGTCATTATTGATATATTAGGGTTTACATTTTCCATTTTATTTCTCATTTTCCATTTTTCTTTTCCATTTTATTTCTGCTGTCCTGTGTGTTACCTAAACTTTAACTTTATTTTGATTTATCTGCATAAAGTGTTTTTAAGTGTATATATTTGTAACTTTAGTGGTTGCATTATGTTTTATACTATACATGCATAACTTATACAGTATAATGGTATCAGCATTTTATTCATTTGAGTGAAATGTAGTAAACTTGAAGTGAAGCAAAGTGTTAGTTGCTCGGTTGTGTCCAACTTTTTGCAACCCCATGGACTGTAGCCCCCCAGGGTCCTCTGCCCATGGAGTTCTCCAGGCAAGAGTGGGTAGCCATTCCGTTCTCTAGGGGATCTTCCCAACCTAGGGATTGAATCCAGGTCACCTGCATTGCAGGCAGATTCTTTTAGTGTCTGAGTCACCAGGGAAGTAACCTTATCTTCCTTTAACTCCCCTTGCCTTCCACCATTTATAATTGCCTTAACTATTTCCTCTATACAGAAGGAGAACCACATCATGCAATTATTATAATTTTAATTTGAACTATCAAATCTAATTCTAAAAACTCAAGGGGAGGAGAAAAGTCTATTGAATTTGTCTATGCATTTATTTTTCCATTATTCTTTCTTCCTTGCTATTTCCCAGGCTTTCTTCTTTTATCATTTCATTTTTATTGCAACAACTTCCCTTAGTCATTGATTTTGGGTAGGTCTGCTGGAAAAAAAATTCTTTAGTTTCCCTTCATCTTAGAATGTCTTGGTTTCCCTTCTTTTCTTAAAGGGTATTTTCACTGGACAAAGAATCCTGGGTTAACAGATCTCTTCCTTCAGTGTGTGTGTGTGTGTGTGTGTGTGTACGTACACACGCGTGCATGCACGCACGCACGTACTCAATTTCTCAGTTGTGTCCAACTCTTTGTGACCCCACGGACTGTAGACTGCCAGGCTCCTCTGTCCATGGGATACCCTCGAGTGGCTTGACATTTCTTTCTCCATGGGATCATCCCAACCCAGGGATCAAACTTGTGTCTCCTGCATTGGCAGGTGGATTCTTTACCTTTGAGTCACCTGGGAAGCCCTTCCTTTAGTACTTAAACAATATTGTGCTTCTTTCTTCTCGCTTTCATGGCTCCTAATGAGAACCCATTGTCAATTGAATCATTTTTCTTTCTAGAGGTGAGGTATCATTTTTCTCGTCTGCTTTCAAGATATTTTGTCTTAAGTTTTCAGAAGTTTGACTATAATGTGTATTGGTATGAAATTCCTTGGGCTTATACTTTTAGGCATTTGCTTAGTTTCTTAAATTAGTAGGCTTATGTCTTTTGCCAAATTTGGGAAACATTCAGCCATTATTTCTTTGAATACTTCTCAAGATCTACCTTCTTCTCTCCATATGTGACTCCAGTGACATAAACGTTAGATCTTCATCTCCTTCCATAGATAGCTTAGTCTCTGTTCATTTACTTGTTTCAGTCTGTATTTCCTCTGGTTTAGACTGGATAATTTCTATTCTGTCTTCAAGCACACCAGTTCTTTCCCCTGACCTTTTCATTCTGCTAAGTTCATTCAGTGCAAGCTTACTGGATATTCAGTTAATGTTTCAGTTGTAAAATTTTCGTTTGATTTCTCTTTCTCCTCTTCTTCCTCCTCATTGTTCTTCTTTATTGTTAAAGCTTTCTGTTTCTTTTTGAGTCTTTTTATTTTTTCTTTTGTTTCAAACATGTTTTTAATTGTTCATTGAAGCCTTTTTATAGTGTCTCATTTAAAAAATCATTGAGAGTTGGACATGATTGAAGTGACTTAGCAGCAGCAGCAGCCACCAGATAATTCCAGTATCTTTGCCATTTTGGTGGCATGATCTGTTTCTTTTCTTTCTTTCTTTTTTTTTTTTTTAGAGCTTCCATTTTACTTTATTTTACTTTACAGTACTCTATTGGTTTTGGCATACATTGACATGAATCTGCCACGGGTGTACACGAACTCCCAAACNTTTGAAGGATAGTTCTTCTTTGGCTATATGGTCAACAGTGCGATCATTGGGTCATATGGTAGTTCTATTTTTAGTTTTTAAAGCTCCATACTAATGGCTGTATGGTGTGAGGTGAAACTTTATTGTAGTTTTGATTAGCATTTCTCTAATAATTAGTGTTGTTGAGCATCTTTTCATGTACTCATTGGCCATCTGTATGTCTTCTTTGGAAAAGTATCTATTTAAGTCTTCTACCCGTATTTTGATTTCCATTGTTTTCAGCCACCCAGCCTGTAGTTATTTGTTACATCAGCCCTACAAAGCTGACACAACACTTGGTAGCTCAGTGGTAAAGAATCCACCTGCCAATGCAGGAGACAAGGGTTTGGTCCCTGGGAAGGGAAGAGTCCCCTGGAGGAAGAAATGGCAACCCACTTGAGTATTCTTGCCTGAGAAATCCCATGGACCAAGGGACCTGGTGGACTACAGTCCACAGCGTCACAAAAGAGTCAAGACACGAGAGCCGCTAAACAGCAATAGCGACGGGCTTGTGTGTATGTTTGCCGCTCAGTCATCTGTCTGACTCTTTGTGACCCATGGACTGTAGCCCACCAGGCTTCTCCATCCATGGGACTCTCCAGGCAAGAACACTAGAGTGGGTTGCCATTTCCTTCTCCAGGGGATCTTTCCCACCTGGGGATCGAACCCAGGTCTCCCACATAGCAGGTAGATTCCTCACGGTTTGAGCCACCAGGGAAGCCTGGGTCATTACAGCTTGCCTTACAGGTGGTTTCTTTACTGCTGTGCCACTGGGGAAGCCCGATCTACAGTGTACCCAGCAAATGAGCATGGCTTATCTTTCTCAAGACTTGCTAATACGCACTAGAATTGGCCTAACTTTCACTCACCCCTCCTTGCCCCAACTTCCCATCAGATTATGAAGAGGACTGGGGAGCGGGCAGAGCAGTGGGCGCTGGCCCTGAGATGCATGCGGTGTTGAGGGTAAGCCACTTTCCTCCCTGAACCAAGGGAAAGAAAGGGCCTCCAGGTATCAAGAAGAGGAAACAGGCCTTTCAGGGCTTACACATAACTTATAAACTCTTTTATTTTTCATAATATTGTAGACAGTCACTTAAGATAGAATGGCATGATAAATTTCATGCATGTTCATTTTTTGAGAGTGTAAATCTAGTTTTTCTGTCATAGTCTGTTAGAGAAATTATATTTCCCCAATTAATAATATCAATCATAATAATAACCTGATAGCTATTATAATAGACAAAGATAACTTACAGTTTAGTATTTAAAGTGTGGACTCAAGCTGGACTGTAAGTGTTCTAAATCTAGTTCTGTCACCTGCTAGCTATATGATCTGGGACAGATCATGTAATCACTCTGCCTCAGTTTACCATCTGTAAAATGGGAATAAGAGTGATTGTCTTCAGAAATTAAAGTGAAAATTAAGTGGTTTACAGTAAGGCTTATGCTTATGACTCTATCATTATATGTCAAAACATTTTTTTTTTCCTTTACCCTGTATCAAAGACAGGGGGCAAGTCCCTGGGGATGAGAGTAACGAAGATTGAGGTATAGATCAGCATCTCCATGACAGGATTCAGTCTTAAAAGATAATATCATTTTCTAAGCTCTTGACTCCCTAAACCATGAGGATCACTGGTCTTCCTCTCCATGGTGTGATTTTCCTGTGTAATATAGCCTGTGTTTAGATGCTAAATGTAGCACACGTACACACACCTGGAGCAAATGGAAAATATCCTTGTAAATTTACCAAGCCAAGGAAACATTTAATGTAAAAAATGTAGGTGGAAAAGAGAACTGAATGCATTATCTCAGAATTAAAAAGCACAAATGCAACACATTTATCAGTCACTAACCTCCCATTCTCCTTCACAGGTTTACTCCTGTTTTGATATCATGCCAGACTTTTAGTTAATCTATTGCAGAAGAGTAATAAAGTACTAAGTCACTTTTTTCTCTTGGCCCAGTTAGAATATATATACTTTTGGTTTTAATTAAAAATAATTTTATAATCTTGCTTATACAAGTTCTATTGTGTTGTGAAGAAGTTATGTTGTAATATAAAATGGGGACAATGATTTTGGATATGAAATTAATCTGCCAAAAATATTAATTCAGCAACTTCCGTTTGCCAGCCTTGTGCTCAATGCTGAGGGCAATACAGTTAAATCATAAGGCATGGCTCTTTCTCCAGTGAAGCTGACAGAACTCTAAGGAAATAAAAATTAGGCAGAGGGAACATTCAATAAATAAATATGTTATAAAATGCTTATTTATTTGGGTGATCCCATGAGTTTGTTGTTTAAAAGAGGGGGGTAACAGGAGGATCCCTTAGGATTCAGGGAGCCAGAAAAGATTTCCCAAAAGAGGTAGAAATGAGCTGAAAGTTAAAGAATGAATGCATTTTAGTAGAAGACAACATTGGGGAGATGTTATAGTCAGAAAACCCTGTGTTTAAGGGAATGAGAGGTGAATGGACTGTGTGTGCCAATAAGGAATGAAGCCTCACTGGGTTACAGTATGCAAAAAGGAGAACATAGCATGATAAAGCTGGGTGGGTGTTTGATGCCAGTGTCAATAGTTTTGGCCATGCATAAATTGGGGGCAGGAGGAGAAGGGGACGACAGAGGATGAGATGGCTGGATGGCATCACGGACTCGATGGACGTGAGTCTGAGTGAATTCTGGGAGTTGGCGATGGACAGGGAGGCCTGGCGTGCTGCGATTCATGGGGTCGCAAAGAGTCGGACATGACTGAGCAACTGAATTGAACGGAAAGCTGAAACTGAACTGAAAATGTGTCATTTTAGTTCGGGTAAAAATGAAAAGCAAGCTGAAATAAATTAAAAAAATAAGTTATTTTCTACCAAGGATGCTGACCTTTTCTTGTTCCCTTATAAAAGGGTCCAGGTCATTCTATCAGTTCCTAAGAGTAGGTTCCTAAGAAGCAATGAGGAACATCCTAATAATATTCTTAAAGATACATGAGAAGCTTTTAAGTTTAATTAGGTCCCATTTGTTTATTTTTGCTTTTATTTCCAGTATTTTGGGAGGTGGGTCAAATAAGTTGCTTGTATATTTTTGAGATTAGTTGTTTGTCAGTTGCTTCATTTGCTATTATTTTCTCCCATTCAGAGGGCTGTCTTTTCACCTTGCTTATAGTTTCCTTTGTTGTGCAGAAGCTTTTAATTTTAATTAGATCCCATTTGTTTATATTTGCTTTTATTTCCAGTATTCTGGGAGGCGGATCATTGAGGATCCTGCTGTGATTTATGTCGGAGAGTGTTTTGCCTATGTTCTCCTCTAGGAGTTTTATAGTTTCTGGTCTTACGTTTAGATCTTTAATCCATTTTGAGTTTATTTTTGTGTGTGGTGTTAGAAAATGATCTAGTTTCATTCTTTTACAAGTGGTTGACCAGTTTTCCCAGCACCACTTGTTAAAGAGATTGTCTTTACTCCATTGTATATTCTTTCCTCCTTTGTCAAAGATAAGGTGTCCGTAAGTGTGTGGATTTATCTCTGGGCTTTCTGTTTTGTTCCAGTGATCTATATTTCTGTCTTTGTGCCAGTACCATACTGTCTTGATGACTGTGGCTTTGTAGTAGAGCCTGAAGTCAGGTAAGTTGATTCCTCCAGTTCCATTCTTCTTTCTCAAAATTGCTTTGGCTATTCGGGGTTTTTTGTATTTCCATACAAATCTTGAAATTATTTGTTCTAGTTCTGTGTGTTTATTTTCTTTTCTCGTTCATGTTAGGATTTCCTGATTCTAGCTGAGACAGTGATGGTTAGTTGTATCCTGGACATTTTGAGTATTGTGTTAGGATACTCTAGATCTTATTTTGGAGAAGGCAATGGCACCCTACTCCAATACTCTTGCCTGGAAAATCCCATGGACGGAGAAGCCTGGTGGGCTGCAGTCCGTGGGGTCGCGAAGTGTCGGACATGACTGAAGTGACTTAGCAGCAGCAGCAGCAGATCTTATTTAAATCTTCTGTTTTAGCAGACCTCCTCTGGCACTGTGTGAGAAGACGGAGAGGCAGTGTAATTACTGCTAGGTAGAGGTGGAAGTTCAATTCCCTTGTCAGTCTTCACTGTTACTACACTGAGGAGGCTTACCTTATTGCTGGATGGGTATGGAATTTCACTCTTCACTAGGCTTCTGCTAGCACCACTGTAGCAGTAGGGAAAGGGATGTCTCATTACCATTCAGATGGTATGGAAGTCTAGGCTCACCATGTGCTCTCTACTGATAGGAGATTGTTGAGAGCTGGAGAAGTGAAAATCCAGGCTCTGCATTGGCTTTCCCTGATATCATTCCAGGGGTAGAATGGAGGATATTTTATGTGTACTGGGAGTGTTTCTTGTTACAGTGGGGTGATGCGAGTTGAAGTCTAGGCTTTCTGCTCAACCTTTAAGGATGGGTATGGATCACAGGTTTTCCCATGGTGTTAGACTGGAATCAGGCAGTTATTATCTCAGAATTTGCTGTCTCATTGCGCTTCTACTTTCCTGGTCTTTTGGCAACAGAAAGCAGGCTTTCCTTAGGGCTGTTTTGTTTATATCTATTGGTATTTCCAGGCTGGAGGCCTCTCTAGCACCCAGTCCAGATGTATGAGGCAATACAATACAGTGAACTGAATTCTGTGTTATTTCTTGGCTGTCAAATACCTAGTTGGCCTGTTTGCTTCTCCCTACTTTGCAGAGTTCCCCTTGTTTCATTAACATATGATGTTCATGAGTTTTAGTTGCAACAAGAAAACTATAGGATAACTGTTATCCAGACATGGAAGTCCTATTTGTAAATGATCTTTTGAATTTCTATTTTTGTATACATTTTACACTAATCATATAACATTAATATAAGTATACATATATTAAGTTACAAGTAAGTATGCAACCACATATATAGAAGGTGCATGCTCAGGTTTTACTAATGGAGTACATAGCCAAATTCAGATTGCAGGCCACTGGTGGAATGAAAGCATTGTGGCATGAAAGCACTCTTTCCTTGGCGCTTCTACTAACTTATATGATCTAGAGTATTCCTTTTTTAACCTCTAAAATGAACCAGTTGGGTAAAGTTGAAGTTGCTCAGTCGAGTCTGACTCTTTGCAGCACCATGGACTATACAATCCATGGAATTCCCCAGGCCAGAATACTGGAGTGGGTAGCCATTCCCTTCACCCGGGGATCTTCCCAACCTAGGGACTGAACCCAGGTCTCCCACATTGCAGGTGGATTCTTTACCACTTGAGCCATAAAGGAAGCCCAATTAGGTGAGATGGTCCATGATACCATTTCTACCTCTCAGTTCAGTTCAGTTCAGTTGCTCAGTCATGTCCGACTCTTTGCAACCCCATTAATTGCAGCATGCCAGGCCTCCCAGTCCACCACCAACTCCCGGAGTTCACTCAAACTCACGTCCATCGAGTCGGTGATGCCATCCAGCCATCTCATCCTCGGTCGTCCCCTTCTCCTCCTGCCCCCAATCCCTCCCAGCATCAGAGTCCTTTACAATGAGTCAACTCTTCACATGAGGTGGCCAAAGAACTGGAGTTTCAGCTTTAGCATCATTCCTTCCAAAGAACACCCAGGACTGATCTCCTTTAGAATGGACTGGTTGAATCTCCTTGCAGTCCAAGGGACTCTCAAGAGTCTTCTCCAACACCACAGTTCAAAAGCATCAATTCTTCGGCGTTCAGCTTTCTTCACAGTCCAACTCTCACATCCATACGTGACTACTGGAAAAACCATAGCCTTGACTAGACAGACCTTTGTTGGCAAAGTGATGTCTCTGCTTTTGAATATGCTATCTAAGTTGATCATAACTTTTCTTCCAAGGAGTAAGCGTCTTTTAATTTCATGGCTGCAGTCACCATCTGCAGTGATTTTGGAGCCCAGAAAAATAAAGTCAGCCACTGTTGCTACTGTTTCCCCATCTATCTGCCATGAAGTGATGGGACTGGATGCCATGATCTTCGTTTTCTGATTGTTGACCTCTAAGCCAACTTTTCCAGTCTCCTCTTTCACTTTCATCAAGAAGCTCTTTAGTTCCTCTTCACTTTCTGCCTTAAGGGTGGTGTCATCTGCATATCTGAGGTTATTGATATTTCTCCCAGCAATCTTGATTCCAGCTTGTGCTTCTTCCAGCCCAGCGTCTGTTCGTTTCCAAGACAAACCATTCAATGTCACAGTAATCCAAGTCTATGCCCCTACCAGTAACGCTGAAGAAGCTGAAGTTGAACGGTTCTATGAAGACCTACAAGACCTTGTAGAACTAACACCCAAAAAAGATGTCCTTTTCATTATAGGGGACTGGAATGCTAAAGTAGGAAGTCAAGAAACACCTGGAGTAACAGGCAAATTTGGCTTTGGAATATGGAATGAAGCAGGGCAAAGACTAATAGAGTTTTGCCAAGAGAACGCACTGGTCATAGCAAACACCCTCTTCCAACAACACAAGAGAAGACTCTACACATGGACATCACCAAATGGTCAACATTGAAATCAGATTGATTATATTCTTTGCAGCCAAAGATGGAGAAGCTCTATACAGTCAGCAAAAACAAGACTGGGAGCTTTCTGTGGCTCAGATCATGACCTCCTTGTTGCCTTCTACACTCTTCAAATAAGACCAGCCAGTATCAATTCTAAAAGATGTAAAATACCACATGAAAATTGTTTCTCTTTTTCATATTTTATTTAAAGCACTTTTTAAATCCTGAAAAGTATTCATTCCCTCAAGGATAAGCTTTTATCTAATTTGTAATTACAGTAATAATTAAGATTGATATCAAAACCAGCAAAATTAATTTTCTTAAAAAGAGTCTATTATTCTATTCAGTAGGTTGTCTTGTTTCGTTGATGGTTGACTTTGCTGTGTGAAAGCTTTTAGGTTTAATTAGGTCCCATTTGTTTATTTTTGCTTTTATTTCCTTTGCTTTTGGAGAAGAGATCCAAAAAAAATTGCTTTGATTTATGTCAAGGACTCTCCTGCCTATTTTTTTCCTAATTTTATAGTATCTAGTCTTACCTTTAGATCTTTAATCCATTTTGAGTTTATTTTTGTACATTTTTATTAGAGAATGTTCTAATTTCATTCTTTTGTATATAGCTGTCCAGTTTTCCCAGCACCGCTTATTGAAGGGACTATCTTTTCTCCATTGTATATTCTTGGCTCCTTTATTTTATTTTATTTTATTTTTAATTTTTTAATTTAATTTTATTTTTTTTTTGCTCCTTTATTATAGATAAATTAACCACAAGTATCACACAGTTTGGTGACTCTAGCTTTGTAGTACAATCTGAAGACAGGGAGCATGATTCCTCTAGCTTCTGATATTTGCAAATGATATGATTGATAAGGGATTAATACGGTAAAGTGTCTGCCTACAATGCAGGAGACCTGGGTTCCATCCCTGGGTTGGGAAGATACCCTGGAGAAATAAATGGCAATCCACTCCAGTACTCTTGCCTGGAAAATCCCATGGACCGAAGAGCCTGGTAGGCTACAATCCATGGAGTCACAAAGAGTCGGACACGACTGAGCGACTTCACTTCACTTCACTTCATATCCAACATATATAAACAGCTTGTACAACTCAACTTCGAAAAGCTAGGTGAAGGTGAAGTCGCTCAGTCGTGTCCGACTCTTTGCAACCCCGTGGACTGTAACCTATTAGGCTTCTCAGTCCATGGAATTCTCCAGGCAAGAATACTGGAGTGGATTGCCATTTCCCTCTCCAGGGGATCTTCCCTACCCAGGGATCGAACCCGGGTCTCCCGCATTGGAGGCAGATGCTTTAACCACTGAGCCACCAGGGAAGCCCTCAAAAAGCTAAACAAGCTAATTTACAGTGGACAGAAGAACTGAATAGACATTTTTTTAAAGAAGAAATTGTGGTAGCCAAAGCCACATGAAGAGATCAAGAACTCAGCTTTGCTAATCATCAGGGAAGTGCAAATCAAAACCTCACTGGTCAAAATGGCAATCACCAAAAAAACAGAAATAACAAACGTTGGCAAGAATGTAAAGCCAAGGGAGCCCTCTGGTACACCGTGGTGCATGTGTGCTCAGTAGCTTCAGTTGTATCCAGCTCTTCACAGCCCCATCAACTGTAGCCCGCCAAGCTCCTCTGTCCATGGGATTTTCCAGGCAAGAATACTGGTGTGGGTTGCCATGCTCTCCTCCAGGGGATCTTCCCAAGCCAGGGATCGAACCTACATCTCTTATGTCTTCTGCATTGGCAGACGGGTTATTACAAGTAGCGCCACCTGGGAAGCCCCATACACTATTGGTGGAAATATAAATTGGTGCAGCCACTGTAGAAAGCAGTATGGAGAGTTCTCAAAAATGTAAAAATGGAACTACCATATGACCCAGTAATTCCACTCCTTGGTATGTATGTGGGAGAGGAAAACCCCACTAATTCAAAAGGATCCATGCACCCCAGAGTTCCTAGCAGCATTATTTGCAATTGCCTTGGTATGAAATCACCCTAAACATTCATTGGCAGATGAATGGATAAAGAAGATGTGTATGGAGTGCTCAGTGATAACAAGAATGAAATTCTGCCATTTGAAGCACCATGGATGGACTTGGAGGAAGAGAGCTATTGTATGATATCATTTATATGTGGTACCTAAAAAATACAACAAGCTAGTGAATAAGAAAAAAAAAAAAAAAAGAAGCAGACTCACAGATACAGAGAACAATCTGGAATTACCAATGGGGAGAGAAATGGAAGAGGGGCAATATGGAGGTAGGGGAAAACAGAGTTATTATGGGATTACATTAAATCATGTGTGTGAAAGCTTTGAAAATTGTTAAGCACTGTAGAATTTTAAAAGTCTCTCATTCAACTAAAAAAAGAGAAAAAAATAAAGAGTCTATTATCCTAATTATCTGTGAATTGTTAAGTTCAGGGTTATATTATCTTATTAAGTAATTTCATATTTTTCCTTGACATTTTTCAGTAACATGCTCCCCTCCCACACTTTTCTGATGAAATTAAAAAGGTCAAACATCAGAAAGAGAGGCTATTGTACTGTATGTCTAGTGGTCCAAGAAAAGAGACCTTTGTTTCTAGGCTCTGTATGTATAAATGAAATATATTCATTCTATCCTAACATATTATATGTGATTGTGTTAGTTTGCACGGGCTAGCATCTGTCTCTTATACACATCTAGATGTGTATAAGAGACCTGATATTTGCAAATGATATGATTGATAAGGGATTAATACGGTAAAGTGTCTGCCTACAATGCAGGAGACCTGGGTTCCATCCCTGGGTTGGGAAGATACCCTGGAGAAATAAATGGCAATCCACTCCAGTACTCTTGCCTGGAAAATCCCATGGACCGAAGAGCCTGGTAGGCTACAATCCATGGAGTCACAAAGAGTCGGACACGACTGAGCGACTTCACTTCACTTCACTTCATATCCAACATATATAAACAGCTTGTACAACTCAACTTCGAAAAGCTAGGTGAAGGTGAAGTCGCTCAGTCGTGTCCGACTCTTTGCAACCCCGTGGACTATAACCTATTAGGCTTCTCAGTCCATGGAATTCTCCAGGCAAGAATACTGGAGTGGATTGCCATTTCCCTCTCCAGGGGATCTTCCCTACCCAGGGATCGAACCCGGGTCTCCCGCATTGGAGGCAGATGCTTTAACCACTGAGCCACCAGGGAAGCCCTCAAAAAGCTAAACAAGCTAATTTACAGTGGACAGAAGAACTGAATAGACATTTTTTTAAAGAAGAAATTGTGGTAGCCAAAGCCACATGAAGAGATCAAGAACTCAGCTTTGCTAATCATCAGGGAAGTGCAAATCAAAACCTCACTGGTCAAAATGGCAATCACCAAAAAAACAGAAATAACAAACGTTGGCAAGAATGTAAAGCCAAGGGAGCCCTCTGGTACACCGTGGTGCATGTGTGCTCAGTAGCTTCAGTTGTATCCAGCTCTTCACAGCCCCATCAACTGTAGCCCGCCAAGCTCCTCTGTCCATGGGATTTTCCAGGCAAGAATACTGGTGTGGGTTGCCATGCTCTCCTCCAGGGGATCTTCCCAAGCCAGGGATCGAACCTACATCTCTTATGTCTTCTGCATTGGCAGACGGGTTATTACAAGTAGCGCCACCTGGGAAGCCCCATACACTATTGGTGGAAATATAAATTGGTGCAGCCACTGTAGAAAGCAGTATGGAGAGTTCTCAAAAATGTAAAAATGGAACTACCATATGACCCAGTAATTCCACTCCTTGGTATGTATGTGGGAGAGGAAAACCCCACTAATTCAAAAGGATCCATGCACCCCAGAGTTCCTAGCAGCATTATTTGCAATTGCCTTGGTATGAAATCACCCTAAACATTCATTGGCAGATGAATGGATAAAGAAGATGTGTATGGAGTGCTCAGTGATAACAAGAATGAAATTCTGCCATTTGAAGCACCATGGATGGACTTGGAGGAAGAGAGCTATTGTATGATATCATTTATATGTGGTACCTAAAAAATACAACAAGCTAGTGAATAAGAAAAAAAAAAAAAAAAGAAGCAGACTCACAGATACAGAGAACAATCTGGAATTACCAATGGGGAGAGAAATGGAAGAGGGGCAATATGGAGGTAGGGGAAAATAGAGTTATTATGGGATTACATTAAATCATGTGTGTGAAAGCTTTGAAAATTGTTAAGCACTGTAGAATTTTAAAAGTCTCTCATTCAACTAAAAAAAGAGAAAAAAATAAAGAGTCTATTATCCTAATTATCTGTGAATTGTTAAGTTCAGGGTTATATTATCTTATTAAGTAATTTCATATTTTTCCTTGACATTTTTCAGTAACATGCTCCCCTCCCACACTTTTCTGATGAAATTAAAAAGGTCAAACATCAGAAAGAGAGGCTATTGTACTGTATGTCTAGTGGTCCAAGAAAAGAGACCTTTGTTTCTAGGCTCTGTATGTATAAATGAAATATATTCATTCTATCCTAACATATTATATGTGATTGTGTTAGTTTGCTAGGGCTAGCATAGCATAATACTGTAGACTGGATCGCTTAAGCAATACAAATTTATTTTCTCACACTTTTGGAGCTAGATGGCTGTTCTCCCCACTTCACATAGTGGTACCTCTGGGCATGAATGCTCTGTAGATCTTTCTATTTAGGACTCTTCTTGTTAGGACTCCAGTCTGATTGGATTAGAGGCTTCCCTAAAGGCTTAATTTTTAACTGTAAGGCCCTTCCTCTAAATGCAACCACATCCTAAGGTCCTGGGGGTTAGGGCTTCAATATAAGGAATTTAATGGGACACAATTCACCCCATAACAACTACACTCACCATTCTGCCATTAAAAAGTAAATTCTTTAAGATTTTGAGATTATGCCCAGAAGTCTATTTTGTAATGACCATAGTTTTAGTTTTGCTAATACAATACAGTGGAATGTACGTGTATGTGTCTGTGTCTGTGACATATTAATTCCAAAGAAGCTAGCTTTCCTCTGATTGTTTCAAGGCTATGGACTGTCAAAGTGCTTCACAAACATGCAGTTTAATAGTGACTAAGAACATAGGTCAACATTCAGAAAACTAAGATCATGGCATCTGGTCCCATCATTTCATGGGAAATAGATGGGGAAACAGTGTCAGACTTTATTTTTTGGGGGCTCCAAAATCACTGCAGATGGTGACTGCAGCCATGAAATTAAAAGACGCATACTCCTTGGAAGGAAAGTGATGACCAACCTAGATAGCGTATTAAAAAGCAGAGACATTACTTTGCCAACAAAGGTCTGTCTAGTCACGGCTGTGGTTTTTCCAGTGGTCATATATGGATGTGAGAGTTGGACAGTGAAGAAGGCTGTGAACTGAAGAATTGATGCTTTTGAACTGTGGTGTTGGAGAAGACTCTTGAAAGTCCCTTGGACTGCAAGGAGATCCAACCAGTCCATTCTGAAGGAGATCAGTCCTGGGTGTTCTTTGGAAGGACTGATGCTAAAGCTGAAACTCCAGTTCTTTGGCCACCTCATGCAAAGAGTTGACTCATTGGAAAAGACTCTGATGCTGGGAGGGATTGGGGGCAGGAGAAGGGGACGACAGAGGATGAGATGGCTGGATGGCATCACCGACTCGATGGACATGAGTTTGAGTGAACTATGGGAGTTGGTGATGGACAGGGAGGCCTGGCGTGCTGCAGTTCATGGGGTTGCAAAGAGTTGGACATGACTGAGCAACTGGACTGAACTGAACTGAACTGCAGAACATAGGTCAGTTAGAGATACAGTACTGACATAATTTGGGAATGAGGAAGCAAATTTTATAGGTCCAATAGAATAATGTTGCTTAATTATTGTTTTAACTAAAAACTAGATTGTTTAACCAATTTTATCATTACCCAATAATCCATGATTTTGTTATCTTGAAAATGGTATTGATTTGTTAAAATAGAAATTTTTAAAAAAGTTTTACTAGGTTTAAAAAATCAATTTTAAACATCCTTTATTCCATCAGCTTTTGAATCATATGCTTATAATTTTAAAAGCACTATACTTTAGCATTAAGAAAATTAGATTGGCACTTACATTTCTAGCCAATTAACAAAAAGTATGGTTAGAAAGTAGCAAAGCAAATACTTTACAATTTCACTTGTCAATGATATTTCATGAAGTTAATTAAATTCTGTCATAATAAAATACAGTAAAAAATATATATTCTATCACTTACTTTCTTAATATAGCATACATCACTGTTTTGATTTCTGACAGCAGAACTGATGTTCTCCTGAGGTGTCAAATTTGATTTGAATATTCAATTTAAAAACCTACCAAGTATCTTGCTAATTTTAAAGAAAGGGTTTTTCAGATTTTATGTCAGCTTAATATATGTCACTATTATGAATTCTTTGAAATTTTGTGCATTTTTAAATGATTCTATTTTAAAAGCCTCTAGATATAATCCTTGTTAGCAGAGCCAATACCTCCCACAATTTATTAATCTTATTTATACATTTTTTCCTGCAGATATTCAATTTGTGAATATCTTTATTGCCTAAGTAATAGTGCTATTATCCACATTTTTAAAAGTGTCCTAGGAGAAACAAAAATTAATGTCACAATAGCAAGTCACAAAACTTATTCTAAAATACTCTGCAGCTATCCCAAATGATGTTTCTGAAGAATATTTAATGACCTCAGAAAAATATTTTGGCATATTAAATTTGAAATCAGATTAGCAAACAACTACTTTTAATATTACTTTATATACATACTCACATAGGAGAAATAGAAGATTAGTATTAACTGAGTTAGTAGCTGATAGATTATTTTTATTTAATTTTTCTTCTTTCCAAACGTTCTAAATTGGCAAATACAGCTTTTATAATCTCCAAAAAACAATGCATGTTATTCCACGTTAGAAGCACAGCTGAAGTAGTTGATTTTGGGAGAAGCTAGGCCATTAGATTATTCAATTCATTGTATTTATTTTGAGCCATTTCAAACTTAAGTCACGGATTCCTTCAATAAACAATTATTAAACTCTTACCAAGTATCAGCATTAATTCTGTATCAGTTTTAATAATTGGTTCTGTAAATACCCACAGGTATAAGATGCAAGCTAAAATCCTTATACTGTGATAGATGCTAGAGAAATAGCCCTGAGAAAATGCTATGAGCATATCAGGCCAGAGGAGCTATGTCAGACTAGGTCACAAGAATAGAATTTATCTGAATCTCATTAACTGAGTGCCTTAAGGAAATGTCTGTTTGATGTAGAGTTGGTTTCTGTGACTTGAGCTTTTGAGCAGAGTGGATATAAAAGACTATAATCTTGAAAAAAATTTGCAGTATTTATAATCTTCTGATTGTAGTTGAACAGTTTTATTCAAAAAAAGCACAATAACAAACATTTGCTATGTTTGGGTGCTAAGGGATAAAAGGGTAGGTAAGACAAGTCTTGCCCTTGAAGCTCAGATTCTAAACCAAGTGTTTTTCTGTCCTATGTAATATGAACATGTGATAAAATTTTTGTTTAAAATCAGAGAGTAAGAGTTAGCAAATTACATTACTTTCCTTCTTTTGTAGTGACTGTGAGGAGGGTGAGGGCCGAATGCTTCAGCAGAATCGTGGACATTAGTTGAGATTTTTGCACTGAGTGCTCAGTTGCTCAGTCGTGTCCATCTCTTTGGGATTCCGTGGACTGTAGCCCACAAGGCTCCTCTGTCCATGGGATTTTCCTGGCAAGAATACTGTAGTGGGGTGCCATTTTCTCCTCCAGGGGATCTTCCCTATCCAGAGAGAGAACCTGTGTCTCTTGTGTCTCCTGCATTGCAAGCAGATTCTTTATTGATGACCTAGCCAGGGAAACCCCATATTTGCACTGCTTTATTTTTAAATAAATGTTTCTAATGATTAAAATGGCTTTTTTTTTTTTGAAAAGATGCAGGTGATATGTCACAAGTTAACATCATGTAAATCCATTTTTCATTCCATTATGAGGTATTTAAAATTGTATATAAAAACAAAGAAAATATTGGCTAAATAAATAAATGTTAAAATGAATCTTGCTCATAGGTGACTTAAATCATTCTGTTTCTCCAAAAAAAGTGAAAATGTTAGTCACTCAGTTGTTTCTGACTCTTTGCAACCTCATGGACTGTAGCCCACCAGGCTTCTCTGTCCATGGAATTCTCCAGGCAAGAATACTGGAGTGGATTGCCATCTCCTCCTCCAGGAGATCTTCCTGACTCAGGGATGAAACCTGGGTCTCCTGCACTGCAAGTGGATTCTTTACTGCCTGAACCACCAGGGAAGCTCCTAAGCAAGTTAAATTTATATCAGTAACTATTTTTTTTTTAATTCAACTTGCAAGTTTAGATATAGTTGAATGCTGCTGCTAAGTCACTTTAGTCGTGTCCGACTCTGTGTGACCCCATAGATGGCAGCCCACCAGGCTCCCCCGTCCCTGGGATTCTCCGGGCAAGAACACTGGAGTGGGTTGCCATTTCCTTCTCCAATGCATGAAAGTGAAAAGTCAAAGTGAAGTCGCTCAGTGAATGGACTGCAGCCTTCCAGGCTCCTCCGTCCATGGGATTTTCCAGGCAGGAGTACTGGAGTGGGGTGCCATTGCCTTCTCCAAGATATAGTTGAATATGTATTAATAAATTAAAGAGAAGAGAAAGAGATGCTGGGCAGTGATAGGACTGCTGTGACATGGACAAACCAACCAGCATTCACATCTCATTGTCTGTACTTGCTGACTTTGGCATTCAACCAGGGCAGCAAAGTGTAAAAGTTACGACATTCTAGAATGCGAGTAAGTACGTAATTCTTTTCTTGAATACATTCTGAAACAAGTCAAAAACATAATGATTTTTTTCAGTTTATGAGGACTTCAATTTTCTTTAGTCTGGATGACAAACTTATTGAACAAAACAAAATATAAAAATATACAAAATCATATAAAGAGTTTATATATTTAAAATAAACACAAAATATATAATTTAAGAAGTGAATATTCTAATTTGAGCTGTATGAGGTAGAGGTTTTTACTTTGATTATATGTGAGATCAAAAAGTGTAAATTCAGTTTAAAAATAGTAAAGTATGGGTAAGAAGTTTACTGTGGTTGCAATAATATGATTTTTTACGATGTTATGTTTGAGGATAAGAAATAATAAAATGTAACTTTAATTGCATATAAATAACTTAATTTAAATTATGCAGGCTTTTATCCTAGTAGAATATGAATTTTATAGTAATAAGTGAATTTTAGAAATAAAGTCATTTAAAGTTTTTCTAAGCCAAGAAAAGCAAATTATTTTTTTTCTCAAACTATTAAAACTATTTTTCCTGGTTATGTCATGAAGAAAAAAATCTGCCAAATTCTTTCTCTTAAAAAGTTTATTTTCCAAATAAAGCATTAGAAATTACACACGAGAAATTTCAGCTCAAAAAATATTTTTTTCCAGGAAGGAACCCAAACAGCAACTTTGAATTAATTGTACCTCCTTTACTCTTTCCTATTAGGTTTTCAGGATTTAGTCAATGCTTTATAAAAAGTACTGAATAACAGCAGGTAAAGTCTCACAAAATAACATGTACTAAACAGAGTAAGTTATGGAATAGTATCAACTGATGGGATATATTTGATATTCATAGTTATAAAATATTTGGCTATGAAAACTTATAAGATCCAGTAAGAATGGAGGAAGAGTTTTATCCTTAGAACCAATGGGTCTTGAAAAACAAGATTAGAAGAATTGCATCTTTATATATTTTTTTAAAAATGCTGCTACTAATGGTTTCTGAATTTGAATGTTGGATCGACATGATGAAAACTAATGTGCACAATTAGAGCTGGCAACTGTAAGCAATAGCCTTCTGAGTATACTGAAGTCCAAGGAAAAAGTGTTTCATTCTGTTTTCTACAGGAGACTTAAGCAAATTTTGTAATACCTTGGAACTAGTAGATTTTAGTTCTCATTAGAACAGCAGAGTCAAAGTTATTACCGTCCAGGAAGGAATGATGAATGATATTTAGGGAATCAAGTCTAGCAAAATAACATAGATTTAAATAGAAATATTTGTAAATGCAGGTATTTTGCATGTGTGCAAGATACAAAACATTCAACATTTTGGACAAAAAAATTTTAAAGTTCACTCATGACTTTAAACAGAGAGATATAGGTAAAAAAATAAAAAAAAACTTCAAGCTAAATCCTGGAAGCTGGATCTATTTTTTCTAGCCCACTGATGAATATAAAAACAAATAAAAATGTCCTCCAATAGCTGAGACAATTGATATTTTAGAAAAAATAGGTCTAGAAATCAGTACATGTACTCAGCTCCCAGACTGATTAAATTTCTTATAGAGCAAAATTATAGAGTAATAATGGAAAATAAAAACTACAGATGACTACTTTTTTCTGATCTCAGATTAGGGAGAGCCTTTCTAAGCAATATACACAAAGGCAGAAAAAGAAAAAAAAAAACATTTATAAAGCAGCTTGAAAGATACAAACCCATAAAAAATTAAAAGATGAGTGACAAAAAGCATTTGCCTCTATGTATAACAAACCAAACTATCTGCCCAGGTGGCACTAGTGGTAAAGAACCAGCCTGCCAGCGCAGGAGATGAAAGAGACATGGGTTTGATCTGATCTGATCCCTGGGTCGGAAAGCTGCCCAGGAGGAGGACATGGCAATCCACTCCAGTGCTCTTGCCTGGAGAATCTGATGGACCAAGGAGCCTGGTGGGCTACAACCCATAGGGTCGCAAAGAGTCAGACACGACTAAATTGACTTAGCATGCATAACAAAGGAATGGCATTCCTTATATATGACAATCTCTTATTCATTAATAGCAGGAAATATTCCAATATAAAAATGTATGAGGAACTTAAAATATAATATTTAAAAGGAAGATATACATGTGATCTATGAATACATTAAAATGTTTAACCTCACGTAAGCAAAAATTAAATAGAAAAATTCAGTTATTGCCTACAAGTTAATTCTTTGGGNAATGGCATTCCTTATATATGACAATCTCTTATTCATTAATAGCAGGAAATATTCCAATATAAAAATGTATGAGGAACTTAAAATATAATATTTAAAAGGAAGATATACATGTGATCTATGAATACATTAAAATGTTTAACCTCACGTAAGCAAAAATTAAATAGAAAAATTCAGTTATTGCCTACAAGTTAATTCTTTGGGGGAGAGAATGTTTAAAAAACTTGGCAATCTCACATATTGCTAGTACATGTTGTTTTTAGCTTAGTTCAGTTCAGTCTCTCAGTCGTGTCTGACTCTTTGTGACCCCATGAACCTCAGCACACCAGGCCTCCCTGTCCATCACCAACTCCCAGAGTCCACCCAAACCCATGTCCATTGAGTCGATGATGCCATCCAACCATCTCATCCTCTGTCATCCCCTTCTCCTCCTGCCCTCAATCTTTCCGAAAATCAGGGTCTTTTCCAATGAGTCAGCTCTCTGCATCAAGTGGCCAAAGTACTGGAGTTTCAGCTTCAACATCAGTCCTTCCAAAGAACACCCAGGACTGATCTCCTTTAGGATGAACTGGTTGGATCTCTTTGCAGTCCAAGGGACTCTCAAGAGTCTTCTCCAATACCACAGTTCAAAAGCATGAATTCTTCGGCATTCAGCTTTCTTTATAGTCCAACTCTCACATCTATATATGACCATTGGAAAAACCATAGCCTTGACTAGATGGACCTTTGTTGGCAAAATAATGTCTCTGCTTTTCAATATGCTGTCCAGGTTGGTCATAACTTTCCTTCCAAGGAGTAAGCGTCTTTTAATTTCATGGCTGCAGTCAGCATCTGCAGTGATTTTGGAGCCCCCCAAAATAAAGTCAGCCACTGTTTCCACTGTTTCCCCATCTATCTGCCATGAAGTGATGGGACCAGATGCTATGATCTTCATTTTCTGAATGCTGAGCTCTAAGGCAAATTTTTCACTCTTCCCTTTCACTTTCATCAAGAGGCTCTTTAGTTCCTCTTCACTTTCTGCCATAAGGGTGGTGTCATCTGCGTATGTGAGGTTATTGATATTTCTCCCAGCAATCTTGATTCCAGCTTGTGCTTCTTCCAGCCCAGCGTTTCTCATGATGTACTCTACATAGAAGTTAAATAAGCGGGGTGACAATATACAGCCTTGACGTACTCCTTTTCCTATTTGGAACCAGTCTGTTGTTCCATGTCCAGTTCTAACTGTTGCTTCCTGACCTGCATATAGGTTTCTCAAGAGTCAGGTCAGGTGGTCTGGTATTCCCATCTCTTTCAGAATTTTCCACAGTTTATTGTGATCCACACAGTCAAAGGCTTTGGCATAGTCAATAAAGCAGAAATAGATGTTTTTCTGGAACTCTCTTGCTTTTTCCATGATCCAGCGGATGTTGGCAATTTGGTTCCTCTGCCTTTTTCAAAACCAGCTTGAACATCTAGAAGTTTGTGGTTCACGAATAACCTTTATTTTCATTTACTCTTTCTAATACAGCTTATGTCTAGTCATTAATTCTCTTTGCAGATATGTACTCATTCAAAACTTAAAGTGTAGTTATACTGCTATCTGAATTTATTCCTCACCTGGATCATTTGTGATTTTATAGTTAAGTGCTTGTCTTTGAAGGCCTCCTGTCCTTTTGAGGGTCACTGACTCTAGGATCATATTTGCTTTTTCTTTGAAGTTTTGAAATTTGCTTTCTTAAATAATAGTTTTACTTCTTGGTAATAATGAACTTCACTACTTTTCTGTTTTATTTGCCACAAAATTATCAATAAGACAAGGTAACATTTTGTCACAAGCTCAGGCTTTAGCAGAACAATACTTTGGCAGATAATTTTATTGTTGATATCTTCATTAGGACATTATTTTTCTGTTGTTCCAGCTTTGTATCATTAATTTTATTTAAGCTGATTTGCACACTATCATTTATGAACTCTTGTGAGGAGACAAACAATTTATGTTCATGCTCATAGCTTCCAATGATCAGTTGTGTAAAAAGAGGCCGTTCTGGGACCATACTTTTTCTTTCAAATTTCCATTTTCCACATTAGTATATAATTTCTCTGGTCTTCAGTTTTTTAGGCTGTAAAATGATTGTACTTGGGGATAGATAGGATCCTTTCAACCATAGAATTACATTATGTTTCTTACTAATTTTTCTTTCTCCACTGTCTGTTTCATCTGGACAAGGTATATTGTGCTTCCAAACTGACAGCTATTCAAATCAGGTTGTTCTGAATTCTCTTTCTGATTACAGATTGTGAACTGCTGGACACTCAGTATGCATCTATTTTTGCCATTTGTGGTGTTCTTTAAAGTATCTGCTTTTAATTCTGAGCAATTTTCTTTACCTTCAAAATTTAACTGAAATTCTTTTACATTTGTTGAATAGTACTCCATTTCCCAAAGTGTGTTCTATGGGACCCTCACTATGTGAAATGTTAAGATATATAGTGTGATAAAAACAACATCATCATCAACAACAATACATGAAGAGGGTTCTGAGATAAAAATTGTTGAGAAAGTAGTGCATTAAATGAAATAAAACTTTTGTGAGAATCATAGTTACTTTTAAGGAAAGATAGTGTGCCTCATACTGCTTCTTTCCACTGTGCTTCTGACCATGGTTTATGCAATGGAAGAGTAGTCATGCCTTATTGACAGTAGAAGAACTATGTGGGAAAGCAGAATTCTGGAATAACTGGTGGGATAGCTGGTGATATGAAGTTTTCACTTGATAATAAAGTAGCTTAGTGTAGTAAAAAAACAAAACAAAACAAACACTTTTATAGGACTTCCCAGTGCCTTCAAAGACTAATTTATATTGAGAATTTAACACTGTTAATTTATAAGCTATAAAGAAAAATAAAATGTATGTACTTATTTTTCAAATTATTTCAACATCCAGCCCTCTTTTGAAGACCACTGTAAAGGAAAAGCATTCATTTTTGGAAATCCTTGTAAGTACCTCCACATACTTCTGCACACTTAAGTCAGTTTACAAGTCTTGAACCTGTTTTCTAAGATAGGTAGTGAACCTACTTTCTAAAATGGTATTCCCTGTCATTGCCAGAAGTCTGTTATTCCAGGAATGTTAGCCATGATTCAAAAAATAAAATCTAAAATTCATGAATATATTTTATATAATAGCTATTCATGCTCTACATACTTTTTTACTTTCCCAAAGTTCAAATACCCAGAAGAGATTAAAGCCACTGAATTTTTTCAAACTCTTGAAGTTTTCTGTATATAATTTCACAATCACCAGAGATGCCTGTATGTAATTTAACAGTCACCAGAGATAAACATCAGGTTTCTTTCAGATATTAGCTATTGTTCATCCTCTTGTCATTCAGCAAAAATGGGGAGCAGCTGGCAACCGTCAGATCTCTGGTGCCTACTATAGAAATTGCAATGACCAACTCCATGGGAATTTTCTGCCTGTTATGTGGGACCTCCAATGGTTCTGAGACTCTTTTTCTTCTTGTTTCTCTTTATTCACTCTCTTGCATTCAGTAATTTACCAGCTTCTTTAAAGTGATTCTAATTCTCCAGAATTACAATTCCTTCTCCTGCCCCTGTTTTTCTTCTCAATTACTTCCAACATCCTTCAAACTATTGAGAAATCAGAGTATAGGAAACAAGTTGTTGTTCCACAGCTTTCTTCCTATGTAGGACACCTAAGTTCCTGTCTCATATAACTGATGACTGCCTCAACCTCTCTCTTTCTAGTGATTTCATCTAATCTCACTTTGAAACATCTTCACACTTAACGATTTTCAAGTGTATTTCTGACCATCCTCTCTTCCCTGAACTCTAGACTCAAATACTCAACTGTAGCTGTTATTTCTAAGTTGAATACCTAGTGGCATCTCAAATTCAACACAAAGCAGAAATCTTATTTCTCTCCAGACTTGCTTCCTCTCTGTCTTCTCTGTATCAATCATCAGCACCACCATTAGGCTAATTGCTCAGAAATCTAGGAGTGTTTCACAACTCTACTGTTCTCTTACTTTCCATAAACCTCTGATTCATCATTAAGACCTTCAGTTCTGACTCCAAATTAGATCCTGCAACTTTACATTTTTTAATATCTGAACTTAACGACCAGATCCATCCATGCCATATATGCCTTTAGACTGGACAACCGCTAATATCCAGCCTGGTGTCTCTGCTTTGACTCTTTTCTCTTATACACAGAGCCAGAGAGTGATTTTTTAAAAAAACTAATTAAATCTTATCATTCCCTGCTTTAAAATCTTCCAGTGGTTGGACAGTGCACTGAGAATAAATGAAAACTCTTTACCATGGGCTTTCAAGACATTTTGTGATCTGGCTTCAACCACATCTCTGACCTCATCTTAGGTACTTGCCCCTCTTTTCCTGTGCCTTGAAAATGCTAAGTACATTCTTGTGTTAGTTCCTTTACACCAGCTGTTTCCTATGCCTAGTTCGTAATTCCCACTGATCTTCTTAAGGGCCTTTTCTGTCATTCAGGTTTTGGCTCAAAGTCAAGCAAAACTAGCTTTTTATAAGGCCTTGTAAACTGACCAGCAGCCTTTTCTTCTGGTAATAGGAAATTGTGGGAATATTGACTTTATTCAGACTTTAAAAGAAAATGAAATATATTTGCTGACATTAAAAAACAACCGAGAACCAAAAGGCATAGCATTAAGAATAATTCCAGTCTTCTCCTTGTTGTTCCATCACTAAATTATGTCCAACACATTTGAGACCCCATGGACTGTAGCCCACCAGGCTTTTCTGTCCATGGGATTTCCCAGGCAAGAATGGTGGAGTGAATTGCCATTTCCTTCTGCAGGGGATCTTCCTGACCTGGGGATAGAAGGTGAATCTCCTGCATTGACAGGCAGATTCTTTACTGCTGAGCCACTAGGAAAGCCCATGCTTCTCCTAGCTTAGCTGAATCTGGTATATTAGGGAAATTGTTTCCACAATGGCTCAAGTGGTAAAGAATCCACCTGCAATGCAGGGGACATGGGTTTAATCCCTGGATCAGGAAGATCCCCCGGATGAGGAAATGGCTACTCACTCCAGTATTCTTGCCTGGAGAACCAGCGGACAGAGGAGCCTGGCAGGTTAAGTCCTTGGGGTCCCAAAGAGTCAGACTCCACAGGAACATGTGATGGATGGATGGAGGGATGGATGGATAGATGAAGTGAACCACTTTTTAAGTAAGTAAACGGAAAATGCCAAAACACATGTAGACCTTCTCACACCATCAAATCCAGAGACAAAAAAATTCAGGTCTCTTCTAGAGCAGTGAGTGACAATGCCTTTGAGGACATTCAGGTTTCCATTACCGACCCTGGGAAAGAGGCTTGAAGAGAAAATCACCTTGAAATGTCACGTCTTGGGTCAGAAACAGAGGTCAAGACATAAAAAATGTAACAGTACAAAATAAAACATACATTATTAGTTTGCGTGTGTGTTTGCGCATGCGTGGGTGCTTGTGCCGTATAAGGGGAAGGACTGCTGCTGCTGCTGCTAAGTCGCTTCAGTCGTGTCTGACTCTGTGCGACTCCGTAGACGGCAGCCCACCAGGCTCCCCCGTCCCTGGATTTCTCCAGGCAAGAACACTGGAGTGGGTTGCCATTTCCTTCTCCAATGCATGAAGGTGAAAAGAGAAAGTGAATTCGCTCAGTCATGTCTGACTCTTAGCCACCCCAGGGACTGCAGCCTACCAGGCTCCTCTGTCCATGGGATTTTCCAGTCAAGAGTACTGGAGTGGGGTACCATTGCCTACTCCAAGGGGAAGGACTAGGGAAGTGGAAAAGAGGGCTACATAATTTGTCTGTCTCCCAGGCTTCCCTGGTGGGGCAGTGGTAAAGAATCTGCCTGCAATGCAGCAGACTTGGGTTTGATCTCTGGGTGGGGAAGATGCCCCGGAGAAGGAAATGACTACCCACTCTAGTCTTCTTGCCTAGAGAATTCCAAGGATAGAGGAGACTGGCAGGCTACAGTCCATGGGGTTGCAAAGTTTCGGACATGATTGAGCAACTAACATACTGCAAAATGAAAAAACAAACAAACAAACAAAAATCATTAAGTATTCCAAGATGGTGACAGTCAGCACATCACTGTGGCAGGGCCTTTCAAAGGTCGAGGCCCTGTGCATCTGCACAGTCACCCACCCTGTGCAATGTGCGAAGCATGCCCTGGTGGGAGGAGAAGAGTAGAATTCATCTGCAAGCACCCTTCACACCTTCCCACCTCCCCACCCCGCCAAAACTACAACAAAGGCAACAACAGGGTACAACTATCAAAACTAAAGCCGATGGTGCCCAACCTAGATGGTAGCGGTGCTGGGAGCATCACTGCTATATATAAAGCTGACGCTACAGTGAATGAACGGATTCTGAGGACTGCGGGGTAGGAGCTTCAGACCCAAAGAATAAGGGTAAGGGACAGAGACTGCATCAGACCTTCCTCTTTTTTAAAAATGTAGACAATGAATGCCTTCTCTTTCAAAAGAGAACTCAGTCTGAGTTTAGCAACTTATGTCTGGTGCCTTGGGAGCTGCGGTGGAATGTGTGGGCTTTGGTATCGGGGTGTGTCAGTGTCAAAAAAAGTAAAGACAGGTTAAATATATTTCCGTGGATTGGGTTCCCACCCTCTTTGGCAACGAACTCAAGGGTTCCTGGAAGGACCTGGGATGTAAGTGGGTTTCCGAGGACCCTCTATTTTCATCCTCCCTCCGAAGGTAAGACCCACGGAGAAACGCAGGGCTTGGCATTCTTGAGTTTAGCACAGGCCACCTCACGGGTAAAAGTGCGTTGTCCTCGGACACTTGGATGATGTGGCGAGGACTGTGGGGGCCGTGAAGCTCCTGCTCCCGGGCAGCGGGTTGTAGGAAGGGCGCCCCGTCCCGTCCGTCCGCAGTCGGGCAGCCGGGACAGCGAAGAGAGCGGGGTCGAACCAAGCTCGCGGAGGCGGCCCCACGCCCTGCCGCTCAGTCCTGCCCGGGCCAGGGGAGGCTCAGGCCCAGGGAACCTCGGGCGCAGGGGGCGGCCACCGGGCACACTGCGGCCAGTGCGGCCGCGTCCTGCGGCTCAGGCGCCCGCCGGGTGGTGGCTCCGCAGTGCCCGCCCCTCGCTCCCCTACCCCGCCCCTCGCGCCCCCTTCCCCGCCCCCGCCCGGCGCCCNCTCCTCCCCTCCCGATCCTCATCCCCTCGCCCTTCCCCCCGCGCGGGGACTTTTCCGGAAAGTTTTTATTTTCCGCTTCGACTCTTGAAGAAAGAAGCTCCCGGCTCGGCGGCAGCAAAACTTTTCAGCCGCCGGGCCCCGCGGCCCTCGGCGCGCCCGGCCGAGCGATGAGCGCCCCTCCGGTCCTGCGGCCGCCCAGCCCGCTGCTGCCCGTGGCGGCGGCAGCGGCCGCGGCGGCGGCCGCGCTGGTCCCGGGGTCCGGGCCAGGGCCCGCGCCGTTCCTGAATCCCGTCGCGGCCCCGGCCGGGGGCATCTCCTTCCATCTGCAGATCGGCTTGAGCCGCGAGCCGGTGCTGCTGCTGCAGGACTCGTCCGGGGACTACAGCCTGGCGCACGTCCGCGAGATGGCTTGCTCTATCGTCGACCAGAAGGTAAGGCGCCGCGCGACTCTGAGCCCGGCGCCTCCCCGCCGCGCTGGGGGCTCTGCCCTCCGGCCGCCCCTCGCCGCGCCAACTTTCCGGCTCCGGGGGCTCGGCCGGCAGCCAGCCTAGCCGGCGCTCTGGAAGGGTCCGACACCGGCCAAGGTTGGACGCCCGCATCCGAGTCTCTGCACTTCGTGTTGTTCAGTTCCCCCCTTGCCCCAACCTCTTCCTATTCCCGATTTCTCTCCAGTCTGCATCCTTCTCCCCCAATTCCATCCCTTTCAGGACATTTCCAGGTATCTTCTGTTTTCTGGTCGCACCTCTCTCCCTCTCACTAAAGACTTCTCGGCTCTCCCCTCTCCGCTCTGGACCCTGGACCAGCACATTCCTCGCGCCGAAATCCTCCTTCTTCCACTAGAGTTTCCCTGGGAACACGCTCAGCACGATTTCAGCACCACTCCCTTCCCCTTCAGGCCCCTCTCCCAGCTCAGATTGATGCTGAGGAGTTCCTGGAATGATCTAGAGAGGAGGAATTTCTCACCTGTCAAATAAGCTTTTAAGAGAGAATGATTGACTCGGCCACCTGTGAAAACAAATGACCAGACCACAGCTCCCCACCTCCTGTGGTCTTCTATTCCCAACTCTGTGAACATGGGCGCAGTTTTTTTCAATGATAAATCTGAAAGTTGCAGCCTTCTGGATTTTGATTCCCAGGGCACTGATAGTGGAGCTTTGAAGCCAGGACACATGCATGTGAATGGGAGGGGTCCTGTCCAGGAGCACCCCAGGCTGGCTGTGCCCCTAAGTTTGAGGCTGTGGGACTTTGGACAGCGGCCACCAAAGGCAGGGTGGAAAAGGGGCCATTATCTTGGACCATGCCGCCCAGGGAGGAGACCTGGCCCGCCTGTCGCTGTTTATAGTGCGATTCTGAATGTCAGGTTGTTTCTGTGGCGGTCCAGAGAGGAGTTGCATGGAAGGGGTGATAAGAGTGTAAAGGAAAGGGGGCCATGGCGCCAGTCCTCTTAGTGTAAACAGCAAGGGTTTCTGGGTGGAGACAGAGCTCTCTAAAGGTGCTGAATTTCAACCCTGAAGGACTGGCTGGTACTTGCCTTATAAAGGTCCCTTGAATAATCATGAAAGCTTTCTTTAAACTGTTTGGAACAGAATTTGCTAAACCTGTGTGTTGTGAATTGTAGCACTGAGCACAGAAATATTAGGAAAAATCCCTAGGGAGAAATCACTAGTCTAAAAGTTGTAAAACTTCTGGAGGCCAGACTAAGTTAACAGTGAGTGTCAGGAGTTTTTGTTTATTGAACGGAGTGACGTTTTATATATAATACATGTGACTCTTAGTTTTTTGCATCTTCCAGATAAATGGCAGATACTGCCTAATTCTTTTTTAAGTCATATCATATCAATACTCATCAATACTGTTGGAGAAGGCAATGGCAGCCCCTGCAGTACTCTTGCCTGGAGAATCCCAGGGACTGCGGAGCCTAGTGGGCTGCCCTCTGTGGGGCTGCACAGAGTCGGACACGACTTAAGCGACTTGGAAGCAGCAGCAGCAGCAGCAATAATGTGAAGTGTCTGTTGCAGGTTAACAGGAGCCTTCTCCTGGGCACTGGAAGCCTTCCCTTAATGGAAGTTGCAGTCTACAACAATTTCCATTGGAGTGCAAGCCAGTTAATTAAAGGACAATGTTGAATTAAGTACATAAAGAACCTAAGATAAAGTTTCTTAAAGAGCTAATGTGATTGTATAGAATTTTAGCTGAAAGTAAGTGAGTTACAGATAATATTCATTGGGTCAAATTAATATGGACAGACTATCTTTGAACAGTTTTAAAGGGCGTGCCTGTGCACACACCCGCACACACACACACACACACACACACACACACACACATGCATATAGCCACACCTTGATGGAATTTAGAATGAGGAGAAATACGCAGTTTCAAGAGGTTTGAGAATAGAAGTTGAATGAAGAGTGAGTTGTTATCTCTGTAACTACCAAGAGGAATGCTTTGTGGAGGGGATGATATGTTTTCAGGAGAGCAGCAGGAAGCACCTATGGAATACAGAGGACCTGAGGATAGTGACTAGAATATTTAGAGAAAGTAAAATTATGAAAAGGCTTGTCAATTAAGGTGAACTCAAATTACTAGGAGCCTCTGTATCTTCTACATAGAGACATCAAATCAAGGACAGCTGAAAGATGGATTTGCTTTGTGGAATATGTTTTAGAAGGCCAAAAATGTTATGGCAGAAGGAAAACTGGAGTTCATGAGCTAATAGAATCCTGAGCCAAAACTCTGGAGCAGAGACCTGGAGAAACACTGGCAAAGGGAAATCACCAGTTCTGGTGACTGATTTACAAGGGGAACCCCTTCCTTTTCTATTTGTCCTAGTAGTTCTGTCTCTAAGAGTTTGAGAGTTTGTTTGGGATAGCCGAATAAAGATCTCACTTACACTATTTTTTTTTTGCAGGGGGGAAATGTTGTGGCAAAGAGAGAGATTTAGAGATGTGTGTGGATTTGAGAATTATTTATATACAGGATACTGTAATTAGGTATTTATTCGATAGGAAAAATTTTCACCTGTTTTCTGTTATCTGTCTTGAGATACAATTATACCTCAAGATTAAGAGGGCTGAGTATCCATCACAGGATAGCAGAGACAGCCGAAATGGAGAAGGGGGTCAGTGTGGAGTCAAGGAAATAGGAAGAATTTCTTTGTCCCTTATTTCAGATTCTCTTGAATTACTTTCTCAAGATACTAACTCAGAGATAGGATGATAGGAGAGAAAAAGAAAGGGAGGAAGGGAGAGAAATGAATGTTTTAGGACAGTGCTGGGATTTAGAAGTCATTTACAATTTTACTATGTAGAATGGAGTACTGTAGAGTTCTCAACAGATTTCTCTAGATTTTCCGAGCCCTCCACATTCATTGCGTTGTAACATGTTAAGAAGGTTTTCATGTGATAGCTTTGAGAGTTTCCTAAATACAAACAGAGATCAGACTATCTTAAATCTTGGGAAGTATTAGCTGACAGTTCAGTTTCTATCAGCAACATTCATGGGACATTTTCCGTGGGGTGAACGACTGGAATAAGCTAAATAAGAGAGGTCCGTCTCTGAGAAATAGTATTTTAAGTTATTGTTGCTATTACTTAGAATTTATGGTTTTTCGTTAATCATGTAGGTTTGCTAAGTGGCAGATATATATGAAAAGGCTTGTCAATTAAGGTGAACTCAAATTACTAGGAGCCTCTGTATCTTCTACATAGAGACATCAAATCAAGGACAGCTGAAAGATGGATTTGCTTTGTGGAATATGTTTTAGAAGGCCAAAAATGTTATGGCAGAAGGAAAACTGGAGTTCATGAGCTAATAGAATCCTGAGCCAAAACTCTGGAGCAGAGACCTGGAGAAACACTGGCAAAGGGAAATCACCAGTTCTGGTGACTGATTTACAAGGGGAACCCCTTCCTTTTCTATTTATCCTAGTAGTTCTGTCTCTAAGAGTTTGAGAGTTTGTTTGGGATAGCCGAATAAAGATCTCACTTACACTATTTTTTTTTTGCAGGGGGGGAATGTTGTGGCAAAGAGAGAGATTTAGAGATGTGTGTGGATTTGAGAATTATTTATATACAGGATACTGTAATTAGGTATTTATTCGATAGGAAAAATTTTCACCTGTTTTCTGTTATCTGTCTTGAGATACAATTATACCTCAAGATTAAGAGGGCTGAGTATCCATCACAGGATAGCAGAGACAGCCGAAATGGAGAAGGGGGTCAGTGTGGAGTCAAGGAAATAGGAAGAATTTCTTTGTCCCTTATTTCAGATTCTCTTGAATTACTTTCTCAAGATACTAACTCAGAGATAGGATGATAGGAGAGAAAAAGAAAGGGAGGAAGGGAGAGAAATGAATGTTTTAGGACAGTGCTGGGATTTAGAAGTCATTTACAATTTTACTATGTAGAATGGAGTACTGTAGAGTTCTCAACAGATTTCTCTAGATTTTCCGAGCCCTCCACATTCATTGCGTTGTAACATGTTAAGAAGGTTTTCATGTGATAGCTTTGAGAGTTTCCTAAATACAAACAGAGATCAGACTATCTTAAATCTTGGGAAGTATTAGCTGACAGTTCAGTTTCTATCAGCAACATTCATGGGACATTTTCCGTGGGGTGAACGACTGGAATAAGCTAAATAAGAGAGGTCCGTCTCTGAGAAATAGTATTTTAAGTTATTGTTGCTATTACTTAGAATTTATGGTTTTTCGTTAATCATGTAGGTTTGCTAAGTGGCAGATATGTGATTATGCTTGAAAATTTTTTGATGGTAATTGAGCAAAAATATTCTAATTTTAAGATAAATGTACCCTAAGTATGCACTGAATTATATAGCTAAAGAATTAAAAAATATTTTTTAACATTTAATATAGTTTTTATATTATATTGGAGCATAGTTAATTTACAGTGTGTTTCAGGTATACAGCAAAGTGATTCAGTTGATTTTTTAAAAATAGTTTAGGTGAAAAATCTAAAGTGTTGCATACATCTTGATATGTAACACTTTATGAATATAGAGACAGTATATTTGGGGAAACATTAGTTTAATGTTTTCTCTATATTATGCATATTTCTTTACTTTGCAAGCATGTAACCTTGAAGGCTGGTTGTATATGAAGATATATATCATGTTAGATAGTATTCGTGACTATTATTTTCTGGAGGGTAAAAAAATAGTTGCAGTAATTGACTTCATTTTGAAACACTGTTACTTTCTACTATCAAAAGAACCTTGAATATGAGCATCTATGTGCACACACACACACACTTTCTAAAAGCAAGCAGTATTAATTTAGGGATGTGGAATGCAATTAATAGGAGTATCCATTCATTTTACCTGTTATCTTACTAGACAACTCATATTTCCCTTTTGAATTTACTTAAATGAAGTAATAGCTTCTCTAAGGCTCCTGGCCTATTTTCGCTTTGCATAGTCATTTTTCTGACCAAGGAAACTAAGAAGTGAAATTTTAGGGAAGATAGCTCATTAAAGGTAAAACAAAGGATAGTGCCTTAGTTTGAGAGCAGCTGTGCTCTGTTTATAGTTGTTTTGCCTTCTTAATTATAAATTGTTTTCTTAATACTTGTAGTGTCACTTTAATTTTTATTGTTAATTTTAGCTATGCTACTTCTACACAGATTGAAGAAACAGGGAGTGACTAGCTGTTTGACCAGGTCAGCACACATAGACCAACAAAATCCTTTTAAGCAAATACATGTTTGGGTTGTAGATTTGTATATTTTTATTCAGAATTTACATTTATCATCACTGTATTGTCATCATTTACTTTGTCATCATTTACAGTGTCATCATTGTCATCACTGACAATTTATAGTTGTCATTATTTCTGTTATTTCTGATTTAATGATGAAGTATAGAATGTGTCAGTTCATTAAGTGATTCTTAAAGTAATATAATGCTTTAATACGGTATATTTAAAAATTTCAAGTTTAGTTTACAATGAGTATATTTTGATATATATGTAATGCCTGTGTAACACATGTCTAATATATACATATGTAGTATATTGTCTAAGTATCTAAGTGTGTTTTGAAACGTAATTTTGAAAGCCTAATTATCCGTGTATAGCCACCATATGTTAAAGTATTGTTTTATAATTTGCATTATAGGCTGCAAAATTAAGGCCTCATTATATATCTTATAATGCAAAAGAGAAACTCTGCTTTATGATTTTTCTATCAATGCACAGAACTAAAAACCTTTTCATATCAGTGTATGCTGTTGAACACTTTTCCCAAGGAAATATTTGAGTAAGCCTTCCAAACTTTGGGCTGGGAGAATTGGACAATTGGCTATTTTGACAGATATATGAATTACTTTAGATCTTTAGATCCAGGATTAAAATAAATTGGAAAGACTTTTCTGTGACAGCTATAGTCTGTGTGTATGTGAGAGAGGAGGTTAGAGGTGGAGCTGGAAAACTATTAGTACTTTATGAATGTGTTGCTCAGTATCACCAAACTCCTGTCATAACCATTAAGGGAGATTTGAAACTTTATTTTGCCAATTATTTTTACCTTTTGTGAGATGATTGTATGTAGGTCTTCACTATTTATTCATGCTGCCACTGCTGCTAAGTCGCTTCAGTCGTGTGCGACCCCATAGATGGCAGCCCACCAGGCTCTACTGTCCCTGGGATTCTCCAGGCAAGAACACTGGAATGGGTTGCCATTTCCATCTCCAATGCATGAAAGTGAAAAGGGAAAGTGAAGTCGCTCAGGCGTGTCCGACCCTCAGCGACCCCATGGACTGCAGCCTACCAGGCTCCCCCGTCCCTGGGATTCTCCAGGCAAGAACACTGGAGTGGGTTGCCATTTCCTTCTCCAATGCATGAAAGTGAAAAGGGAAAGTGAATTCGCTCAGTCGTGTCCGACCCTCAGCGACCCCATGGACTGCAGCCTACCAGGCTCCACCATCCATGGGATTTTCCAGGCAGGAGTACTGGAGTGGGGTGCCATTGCCTTCTCCAGGATGCCTTTTAATGACCTTACTAGACAAATCAAAATCCTATAAATGTATGGTTGTCACTTACCTAAGATTACTTTGAAGAGTAAAGATAATATGTGTAGAGGATTAAATATACTGCCGTTACATAGGTGACTAATAAATAGTGTTACAGATATGTGAGGCTTTATAGACTAGCATACTGTTTTATTAATGAAAGAAATGTATACTCTGTTGTCTTATTCTTATCTCAATATAAAATTAAAATTGTATTAAAAAGCAATATGGCTGTAAGGCCAAGGTAACATTTTTTTCCCTTGCCCTCTACAATAGGGCAAATGTTATGAGTAGTTGCATTTTGATACTGCCTCTCAATTTTCAACCTCTCAAAATTTGTCAAGGAGCAGTTTGATTATTATCAAATGGAAAACACAAATATTGATAAAGATCATTATATTGCTTTTTATTATTTTTGACAAGTTGACTTAATTCCTTTTCAATTGCAAGTGGAATTCCAATGATATCTCGTTTGATAAAAAGAGACCCTCAGCGACCCCATGGACTGCAGCCTACCAGGCTCCACCATCCATGGGATTTTCCAGGCAGGAGTACTGGAGTGGGGTGCCATTGCCTTCTCCAGGATGCCTTTTAATGACCTTACTAGACAAATCAAAATCCTATAAATGTATGGTTGTCACTTACCTAAGATTACTTTGAAGAGTAAAGATAATATGTGTAGAGGATTAAATATACTGCCGTTACATAGGTGACTAATAAATAGTGTTACAGATATGTGAGGCTTTATAGACTAGCATACTGTTTTATTAATGAAAGAAATGTATACTCTGTTGTCTTATTCTTATCTCAATATAAAATTAAAATTGTATTAAAAAGCAATATGGCTGTAAGGCCAAGGTAACATTTTTTTCCCTTGCCCTCTACAATAGGGCAAATGTTATGAGTAGTTGCATTTTGATACTGCCTCTCAATTTTCAACCTCTCAAAATTTGTCAAGGAGCAATTTGATTATTATCAAATGGAAAACACAAATATTGATAAAGATCATTATATTGCTTTTTATTATTTTTGACAAGTTGACTTAATTCCTTTTCAATTGCAAGTGGAATTCCAATGATATCTCGTTTGATAAAAAGCAAAATAAAACAGATAATAGTACCCCATTTGACAGTATAATGATTCTCAGATCTGGTCCTCAAGATAAATAAAAAGTTATTTTGTAAATTAATCGTTGATGTGAGGAGGAACACACTTGGAAATAGCTTATAGAGATCACATTTTGCTGTCATGCTAGCATCTAGAGCTAGTTTGCTAAACTGTTACATCTGATGAATAGCTGATAATAACATAGTTGTGCACATGCAGAAGTGTTAGACTAGGGCTAGAGGCGATTTTACTGGGGAACAGTTAAAGATAGTTAAAGATAGAAGTTTGGCTAAGCCAGTCACAAGTCTTTCTCCAGATATTTTCACCAGCTACTGCTTACCACTCATGGAAGTTCATGCTCCATTATCACCATCTGCAGTGATTTTGGAGCCCCCCAAAATAAAGTCTGACACTGTTTCCACTGTTTCCCCATCTATTTCCCATGAAGTGATGGGAGCAGATGCCATGATCTTAGTTTTCTAAATGTTGAGCTTTAAACCAACTTTTTCACTCTCCTCTTTCACTTTCATCAAGAGGTTCTTTAGTTCTTCTTCACTTTCTGCCGTAAGGGTGGTGTCATATGCATATCTGAGATTATTGATATTTCTCCCGGCAATCTTGATTCCAGCTTGTGCTTCTTCCAGTCCAGCGTTTCTCATGATGTACTCTGCATATAAGTTAAATAAGCAGGGTGACAATATACAGCCTTGAAGTACTCCTTTTCCTAATAAGTTCTCAAGCTTTAGTGAAAGACTAATATAATCATCAAGATAGCAGGGCTGGACTCAGATTGGATTAGAAGTGAATAAAATTCAGTTCCATTGGAGTTATCATAACATAAAGGTTCTTTTTAAAAATATATATGCTTGCATTGTTTTTGTGTACTGAAAATAGCTAATGCTTTTGACTTCGGATAGTCACCTCAGTTCATCTGTAAGATCTAAGCCCGAATGTGGAAATATAGGTTAAAAATATAGGATGCTTTTAAAGATAGTGCTCATCTTTTAATGTCCCCAATGTCTCTATTCTAGAGAGGTTTTGAAAATAAGATTTAAGTTTCTTAAGTCTTTCCTTGAGGCCGAAATATGTTAGAACAACATACAACAAAAAGAAAAAGTGCATCAATTTTTTTCTTTGTTTTCATAGAACTTAAATACAGAGAAAATGGTTTTTTGCTCACAGATATTAAAAGTTCTTTTCCATCTACAAGAGTATGTGAAATTTCCCCCCAGGAATTCCTCTGATACTGTCAACCAAATATTTTTTTTCCATTAAAAACCAATAATGACAGCACCACTTGAAGTTATTTGGCAACAGAGAAACCCACATTATGCTGTTTCTTATTTGTCTTTCTAGTCTCAGAGAAAGCAGATAATTAAATAAATAAAGCCTTTAATTACATGGCCACTGTGGCCATTTGGCCAATATTTTACAATTCATATACTTAAAAAGGTGAGAATTGGTATAAGAATACTACATATTGAGACACAGTATGCCTGTCCAAATTTATAATTTCCTATATAGAAATTTATTCCAAAGTTTCAAAAAGGCTTTATTAGACTAAAGCTAGACAGTTGATACAGCAGCTAAGCAATGTTGGCAAATATGAAGATTAGATCTTTAAATATGCAATCATGCACAGATTTTGTTCAACTTATTTTAATGAAAAGGAAAAAAAGTTATGTACTTTTCATGTTTCACTGGTTCATTGGCTTTTATTCTCTCTAGGTCACTGATTGTTGAGGAATTTGTTGAATTTACTGCTTGTATTTAGGCGCAGTTTCAAAAATGTCTGAATTCCTTGCTCCATAATTGTCAGCAGTCATTTTTTTTTCACATACATGTCATGAAATGAATGAAAAATATGAATATGATCATGAAAATATGAGCCACAAGCCGCTGTGGTTTTCACCATTGTTAAAAGCAGGAAGGAATTGCGGGAATGGTTGGGTACAGAAAGGGTGGCAGTTAAGCTGTGGCGATGGCATTGAATCCAGGGTGACGAGCAGATTCAAGTAGGTTACCAACAGTGAGGCCTGTGGGATTTTGAGACCTGTGGCACCTGAGGGCAGCGAAGGAGACTGGCAGCACAGCCCTGACCTCTTATGGATTCAATCAGCAGGAACGGACCCATCAGGAAAGCAGTTGGGAGAGGTCTGGAGGTGGCTTTTTACAAGCAGATCATCCACTTGGGAAGTTTTCAGTGTTACAGATGAGGGGTTCAGATAGCAGCTCCGTGAGGACTTGACTGTGAGAGTTTCAGGAAGGGTTCTGCTCATGGTAACCGAGGCCCACAAAAGGGAGCCTCCAGGAGCCACACCTTCCTGGCATGGACTCTGTGTGCCTGTCTGTATCTTAGCTTCTTGGCGTTTGTCGTGTCTGATTTTCACAGTAGCTTTTTGTGATAGTCATTTTCTCTCCATTTTAAGGTTGAAGGAGCTGAATAAGGGTCAGAGAGGTTAAATCATTTGCTACTCCAATCATGTAACTATTAAGTAAAAAGCAAAAGCACTCAATTCTTTTTTCCCATCACTGTAGGTAATCCTAAGAACAAGGAGAGCTGGAATGGCCATAGGTCTATGCTGCTGCTGCTGCTGCTGCTAAGTCACTTCAGTTGTGTCCGACTCTGTCTATACAGAGTCTGAAATTACCAAATTGAGAGGGAGGGGAATGTTAAACTCCCTTACATTTAACTCCCTACTTAAAACCACTTCAGCTTTGACAGTGTGATATTATTTATGTTACTTTAAATTATTTCTTAGTCTAGAAGACCTGCTTATTTTGGTTCACATCCCAGTTAGTGGTCAGGTCAGCTGAGATTCTAACCACTTTGGGGGATACCACGGCATGTCCCCCATCTTATCAGTGGCAAGATACTCATAAGGGACATGAAATATGGACTCTCATTGGGGATATTAGGGCCTTTAGACATACGTGATTGCCTGAAGTAGTGATATTTTAGAAACATGGATTACCCTTGAGGAGTCATATAAACTGCAGTGTATCTACTTGTTATTTATATATTTATTTATTTAAATAAATATCTACGTAGCAGAATCTGGTTTGGTATTTGCTTTCATTGTACTCCGGTAAGAAGATGTAAGGATAGCCAATCCTTACCCATCTTTATAAATTTCCAGACACCACTGTTGTTTATGCAGAGAAGTTAATTATCCTGTGTGATTAAATTTCCTGGGTTGGTTCACAGCACTTCCTTCTTAGGAAATGTGGGCATGGAGGTGTTTTGGAAGAAGCGATTATGGTAAGAATATGTTTATTGGTCAAATGTGGCTCAAGATTAGTGAATGTAAAGAATCTTAGCTGCCTATGAAAATCAATGAATCATTTCTTTCTTCTTAAATAGGACATTGATTATGAGAAGATTCTGAGAAAATAGTTAAGGGTCTTAAGAAAATTGCCTGTCAGTGGTTGCTTTTCATTTGAGAAGTATGTGGATTGCCTGTGTGCATATGCTAAGGATTATGGTTTGCAAGTATGTTTCCTCTTTTCTATAAATTTAATGTATTTGTCTATATTTGGTCACTTATGAATTAGCCTACCATAAGGTAAACTCTCACTTATACATAATCAATTGCAGGCCACATGGAAGTTTTCCTTTCCACTTTAGCAGTGCTAACCAATCTGGATTGGGAATTGCTCCTTTGCACTGTCTGTGTACAGGGCTAAGGCCAGCACTTCCTGTGTAGACTAATTGTACTGTCCTTAGGTTTTATAGAAATGTAATTGCTTGTATAAGTGGACATGATTTGATTTAAAGTGTGACATAACTCAGTTTTATCCTAAGGGTTCCTGCCCTGAATGACTGTTGGGAAGCATATAGGAAAGTAGTTATATTCAGCCCTGATGGATTAGAATATTGAAATATTGAAATACCTGAAATATTGCCTGTCTTTGATATATTTGGAACTTTGCAGCTTTAGTATAACAGACAAGTTCCTAGGGAATTCTCTTTTGACATTACACACTGGTGATCTCTTGATTAACAAGAAGGCAAAGACCTATCTGGCTGTAGTAGAAATCTGATTTTACTAGATGTTTCCTAGTGTAGTACTATGCCTGTAAACCTTATCTTGAGATAACCCATCTTGAATTAGGAGAACATAGCATCAGTTGTGGAGAAAGCAATGGCAACACACTCCAGTACTCTTGCCTCGAGAATCCCATCGATGGAGGAGCCTGGTAGGCTATAGTCCATGGGGTTGCTAAGAGTCGGACATGACTGAGGGACTTTCACTTTCACTTTTCACTTTCATGCTTTGGAGAAGGAAATGGCAACCTACTCCAGTGTTCTTGCCTGGAGAATCCCAGGGACAGAGGAGCCTGTTGGGCTGCTGTCTATGGGGTTGCACAGAGTCGGACACAACTGATGTGACTTAGCAGCAGCAGCAGCAGCATCAGTTGCTGTTCAAGGAGTAGTAAAGTGAATTGCCCATGCCTAACTCTTCTCTACCAATGTCTAGTACTGAGAAAAAATTACTTAGATTCAGAATAGTTTCTTGACAAGAAGTTTCTGTGCCCTTCCCTTTGACACATGCTAATCCATCTGCTACTGTGGCACCGGTTGTCACCTGGGATGTAGATTTTTAGACTATTTAAAGAAATCCAACAGCTTGCATAGATTTGCAAAGAATGAAAGACTAGATCTTGCATGATCTTAGCTTTTATTCAATTCTCTGGGAAGAATATGGAGCAAAAGTGAACATACAATAAGAATGGACTAATTTAATTGAGTGGATTTACATAGAGTGACCAGATGCCCACTTACCTGGGACAGTCCCAATTGTGTCTGTTGTCCTTGGAAATCCTTTAAATTGTATGTTTACTGATAAAAAGTTAGAGTTTTAAGTTAAAAACAAGCAACAAACAAAAACAGAAAGGAAACCTTACTTAGGACAGACATTGAGTTGCCTTTTGGCCAAATGTCCTTGTATATTTAAAAATAAAAGCAAAACTTACATGTAAGAAATCTATTTTATGGAATCTTCAGATTATATGTATTAACTATGTCACTTTAAGTAACTATTCTAAGTGGATTCTTGGGCTAAAAACAAAAACCTTACTTTGATTAGACTACTATCCCCTTTGATCAAAAGTTTTTGTATAACTTTAAGGTGTAGCCAATATTTAGAATTGATTTCATAAACCAGTTAATTAGATCTGACTTTGAATATAGTATCTAAAATAATTTGCACTCTATTTTTCCAACACTTCACTTTCACTTATGTATGTGTTTTTGTTTCAGGCAGCAAATAATTTTACTTATTTTGGTGATTCATGCTACCCTTGTTAAGTAAGTAAACAGAAAGGCCTGTCTTGAAGCTCCAGTACCCTTGGCAACCATCACAAAGGCAGAATACTCTGACTTACATGCAGAGGGATAACATTATCCTAGTTTCACATTGTACTATCTTTTACTCTCTGGTCTGCAGAAAGTATAATGTGGTTAGCAGAAAGGAGAGAAATTGCACATCAATATCCTTGATTACTTAGAAAACTTGTCTTATATATAAAGAACAAGTAGGCAAATAAGGGAGATAATTTTTTGGAAATCGTGTTGTTCCATGATAATAATATGTAGGTTATCACTCATTTTTTCTTAAGATATTCACAGGTATAGCCTGGAAGAAGCAAATATATGAGGTATACCTAGTCCTCTGTGCTTGACATCTATTGATGATTATACTGTTGAAGTAATAGTAAGAATTGTAGGTTCAGAAATTACAGTGTTGAAAATAATGCAAGTAAATGGGATCTAAAGCCATTTGAAAAGAAATTTGATTTTGTATGATTTCTGTTTAGAATTTTCCACACACGAACTATTATAATTTTATACTTCAATTAAATAATTGTTTTTCTTTTATTTTGAAACCTATGTTTTTCTTTTATTTTGAAAATTATAGAATTGTCACATATAATGGCTGAATAGTGATCCTCAAAGATGTCCACATCTTAATTCCTGGAACCTGCAAATGATACGGCAGAAGGGACTTCACAGATGTTGGCTGAGTATTTTGAGGTCAGGAGAGTGTCCTGGATTCTCTGAAGTAATATTAAGAATTTTATATGGGTGGCCGGTCCCATCGTGTAAACCCTTAAAAGTGGTGAGTCTTCTAGGATAGGTCAGGCGGATGAAACTGAGAAGCAGGAAAGATCACAACCCTAGGAAGGACTGGATTCCTGCTGCTGACTTTGAAGTTGGAGGAAATGGGCTGGGAAGCAGGGAATGCTGGGGTCATTATGAGGGGAAAACAGGAGGAGACCAAGGATAGTAATAGGGAGATGTGACAGCAGAAACTGGGGTGGGGGGTATTTGGAAAACCTTGAGCCAAGCCTTACGGTTGAAGCTAGAAGCTGAAAAAGGCAAGAAAAATGATTCTCCCCTAAAACCTCTAGAAGAACCATACATTGACTTTAACTCTGTGAAACTGACTTTGGACTCCAGAACTCTGAGAGAATAAATTTGTGTTTTTCAAAGTTGCTAAGTTTGTGGTAGTTTATTACAGAAGTAACAGGATACTAATATACCACATTAACAGCCAAAAAGGTGAGAAATTCAGATAAATTACAAAATGAAAGTTCTCATTCTATAAATGAATATGCTCATCATAACTCACATATTGTTCTTTTCTCTTTTCATATGGCACTTTTTATGTCAAGTTTTAAATATAAAATGTTCAGGGCCTTGGGGGTAATTTTTGTGTGAAGGCTATTCAGATACTTACATTGGTTTTAGAATTTAGTTTTCAGGTTTTTAAAGTTATAGATTCAGAGGTTAGTCTTAATCTTTCTAGTGCAGCTTATATTTAAAATTTTTGCTCTAAGAGACAATCACATGTAAGAATCTTTGAAGAATTAATATCCTTTGCAAATCCAATTATTTAGATACTTTCAAACATTTTAATGTATTGATTTCCTTTAAATAATGCAATCTCCTGGTTGATAAACCTTTATATCTTAAGTAATTTTTATACATTTGATAAATGAAACTTATAAATATGCAAATATGATAAGTATTCCATTGCCATATACATAAGCCAAAATTAAAATTAATTGCCTAATTATATTTACATAGTATATAAGAAAAAGTATTAATAAAAGCATTAATATAATATCTTTGACTCTCTTAAACTTTCCTCTAATTACAAATATTCCCATTTTGAAAGATCTTTTTCTACCTGTGAAATAATTATGTGATTTCACACAGTGTGTGGAGTTCCCTCTCCATGGAAATTCTACAGTTGTCTTCTCCTCATAGTTAAGTTTGCATAAATGCCGATGCTTTTAGCTGGGACGGAAAGTATATTCTTGTTGGAAGTTTAGGTCAGTTCCATGGAATCTTGTTTCAATTCCATTACTTCAGGAGGTAATCATGTCCCCCACATCCCTGAATCCAATTTATTTATTACTTCTGTGTGCTGAAAAGTCTCTAGTTCCTACCCAGATCAATCATTTGATTGGATTTTTAATTACTTTAGCTCCTAAGATAAACAAAACCCTTTTCTATCTACACTAAAGAATTTTGAACCTGATAGGATAACTGGTTTTTCATACTTAAACATTATTAAGGTTCTTAAGAAAATAGTTCTTAGGGATATTAAATGTGTGATTGAACGTTGGCCCTCTCTCAGGGCTTTTCCTGGCCACCTAGTCACAACTCATAAGAAGATTCTTCTAAATTGGTATCTTTCCGTATAAATAAAAAATCACTCTAGGGCACCAATATCTAATATCTGAATATCTGAATACAATTTGTATATGGATTTAACCCAATATGTTCAACTTGTCAACTGTTCTTAGATAGTTAAGATTATATCAATTTTTTAAAATGTCTTTATGCATATAGTATGGCAGACTTTTCCCCAGTTACATATATAACATTTATGTTTGAACTTGTCTGTTAAAATCTCTACGATTAATAGTCTTTAATATTTTAGTATTGTCTGTTAATATTGCTAATATTAATATTTATAGTTTTTATTTTAGAATTATACTGGTTCTTTGCTTTCTTCAATTTGAAAATTGCAAACACATATGGTTTGGGGCTTTTGCTCTGTTTTAAAAGAGAAAGATTCAGAATAAACTGTTACATTTAATAGCCAATGCTTAAATCCATCAATGGGTAGGCTGTGTGTGGAATATGTCTAGCAAATTCACAATGAGCAAAGAATAAAACAAAAGGAAACAACACTTTCCATTTTCCAGCTTTCTTTTATAACAACTGGCCTGTTATTTTCTCTATATCTAAATTCATTTTAATCTTTTAAAACGTTGTTTGAAAAATATACATTCCTATAAATATTTAGGAAAATTCCATAGGATAATTTCTTAAAATTTCACCCTTGCTTGCTATTACCATTCTCTGTCATGTTCTTTAGATACCTGAAATACAAAAAGAGATTCTTAAAGACATCAATGTGAAGTCATCTTTGACATGTCCATTTTCTCTGAAAGTCCTTTCTTTTGCAAAAGAAACATTTGCATTGTTTATTCAGTACTGTAGAGCTGTCTTTGATAATGTAAAATATCTTTTGATTGATAAAACTTTGATTTACACACAAAGGCTCAGGGAAGTCTTTATTTAGTAAATTGAATAAGATTAAGAAAATCACATGAGAGTGTAACAGGTAACCATCTTTACCTGTTTTTCTTCTGTTATATCCCGGAAATCTAGAACAGTGTATGGCACTGAATGATTTAAACTAATGATTTATCCGATTATGGTAAAGTTTCTAGAAGCAGAACCGTGTGTGGTCAGGCTTTATGCAAATTAAGTCTTTAGTTATATCTAGGCTATTTGCTTTGGAGAAGGCAATGGCAACCCACTCCAGTACTCTTGCCTGGAAAATCCCAAGGATGGAGGAGCTTGGTAGGCTGCAGTCCATGGGGTCGATAAGTCGGACTCGACTGAGAGACTTCACTTTCACTTTTCGCTTTCATGCATTGGAGAAGGAAATGGCAACCCACTCCAGTGTTCTGCCTGGAGAATCCTAGGGATTGGGGAGCCTAGTGGGCTGCCGTCTATGGGGTCGCACAGAGTCGGACATGACTGAAGCAACTTAGCAGCAGCAGCAGCAGGCTACTTGCTTTCTAGGAAATGCTCATTTCTTCCTTTGTTCCATAATTATTATTCAAATAATTGTTTTTTTAACTGAATTAGAAGTATTTTGGAATATAAGATGTACTTCAGAAGAAAGTTGGACTGGTATTTGAGGAGACAAGCAAACAAACACAACACTCTGGGATCTGAATCTTTTCTGAGGAGTTGGTATTCCTCTCATCTAACTGACAGGGCCAAGGACTTGAAGCCAGTGAAAGTCTTCCTTCCTGAAAACATTTTACGATAGGGCCTGAATAAATGTTTGTTGAATTGAATTGAGAACAGAAAGGAGTCTTTTGTGGTTGTTAGTGGATGCCTAGTTGAAGTGTTAATAAAGACACTTAGTGTTTTACTTGTCATATCTCAGCCTCATTTACCTGGAGATTTTAAGAACATAATTGTGGAAATAATAAAAAGCTATACAAAAGATAGCTGTAGGAGAGATGGTGATGGAGAGGAAAGTATAATGTGTTTGCCCAGGATGGGGAGTGTGGTGCAGTGTGGTGGGGGAGGCAGGTAGGTGGTGGGTGTGAAGCAAAAAAATAATACAAATTCAACCAATGTTAGCTGAATGTTTCTTTGCTTTTTTTTTTTGTTTCTCACTGGTTTATGGAGTGAACTTGAGAAACTCAGATGGGCTGACAGGGAACACTCAAGAGTGGTCTCCAGCAAGAAATATTTTAAATAGTTAATAGTCACTAGTTTGCTTTGATGTAAGTCAGTAGAATTACAGTTGAAAAACATTTACCTTTTCTTTGTTTCCTGCCAATTCTTACCCTTAGCTACTTTCATTTAAAAAGAATATTTTTATGTCACATTTATGTGACAATTATGTTTTAGATTTCTTAAGTCAGATTTTAGCTTTTAAAATGACTTAAAGTTATGCTTGTTTTTGAAAATCATTTTTATTCATACTTTGTTACCTATTTATTATATCCTAGAGGCTGGTGTTAAATTATATATTTATATCTATCCATCTGTATGTGTGTATGTTTGCTTCTTTTCTCATGGGGAGGTTGTCATTTCTTTTTTTTTTTTTTTTTTCAG
>SJYX01022866.1:286680-311038 GCA_006410675.1 Oreotragus oreotragus | reverse complement strand
AAAAAAAAAAAAAATAGCGAGACTTAGATTAATCACAATCATTTTTATCTACATTTCTCCAATACCAAGAGGAAAGAAAACCTCTTATTTTACAAAATCAAAGTTATAGCTATACTGGTCAAAGTCCAGTTTAGTAACTCTTAACTTTTCCAAGCTCTTAGACATATAATGTTTTCTTTTCAGATCACGTAAAGCTTTAAAAAAAAAAAATCCTAATTTGATTTTTGTCAAGCAAAAATTAACGGTAGATACTTTAATCATGAAAGTCATGTTTGGCACTGGAATTTGGCAGAAAGCCCCACGTGTATTTTCTCTGGGACTAAATTGCTCATTTCTAATACAAACATAATATAAAGCAAAAAACAGCATTGTGTAAACAAAATATGTTACTTTTTAGTTCTCAACTAATTGAAAATTAGTGCAACTTTATTTAAACACTAATTCAATGCAACTTGGGATTTTAATGTAAAGGAGGGAATCAAGCATTCAGTGAAATCCAAGGGCACTGCAACCTCTGTAGCCTTTTTCCAGTCACACTTGTAAGCAGCTTGGCATCAATTTTTCCAAAGACACAACCAACTATCCTTGATTCTTATATCATCCAAACAACTGCAGCCAGCTGTGAAAACTAGAACTAGGGATGAAGTCTGCCTGCAGGGAGCCCCTCAAAACTACCAAGCGTGACTGTTTGCTCAACAAACATTCATGACCCTCTTTCCCCAAATTTCAACTTCACAGACCACCTCATTAAAAAAGGAAAGAAAAGAAAAGAAAAACTCAATCCTTCAAAATTCTTTAACACAATCAAAATTTTGTCTTCAACCTCTTCTAAGAAGCCCAATTATCTTCTCCACCATTTGGCGTGTAGTTTGCATTCCTGAATAATGTGTTTATCACAAACATAAAATCTCTCTTTCCATCCTCAGAATCTCATAGTGTTATCTAATCAGCAAAAGCAATTTCCATTTTTTTTTAAAGTAAAGCTATATACTCTTCCTTTCTCACTTCCTCTGAACAGCCTCACCTCCCAGACTTTTGTTCTCTGCATTCCCATCAGAGGGTCCCTACAAAACCCTCCCCAACCTATGCTTTGCTTTTGGCCATAGGTATGATATCATTAGTCACTCTGGTGCTTAGAGAAATAGGAAAATCATTCAGGCAAATTTCAAAGTTCCATAACCAGAAAGTGAAAGTCTCTCAGTCATGTCCAACTCTTTACGACTCCATGGACTATACAGTCCATGGAATTCTCCAGGCTTGAATACTGGAGTGGGTAGCCTTTCCCTTCTCCAGGGGATCTTCCCAACCCAGGGATCCATAACGAGATGCTCTGGGTAATTTAAATGGAGTGTTACTTGCTTCTCAATTGTTTAAGATCAAAACCCACATATAGGTCTGTCATGTAACAAAGCCTTCTATGCCAATAAGCATGTTTTTCTTTGCACTTAAAAGAGCGGTCCAAACTAATTATGGCATTTGTATCTTGTCCTGTTGAAAGTGTTAGTTGTTCAGTAGCATCCCATTCTTTGCAAACCCATGGACAGTAGCCCACCAGGCTCCTCTGTCCATAGAATTCTCCTGGCAAGAACACTGGAGCGGGTTGTCCTTCACTTCTCCAGGGGATCTTCCCGACCCAGGTACAGAACCTGGGTCTCCTGCAGGGCAGGCAGATTCTTTACGGTCTGAGTCATCAAGGAAGCCTGTATCTGCTCCTAGATGCACTTTAAAATCCACCTGTTGTTCAAAACCCTTTTGCATGACCAAGTCTCTTGCACTACGCTTTTTCTGTTTTCTGAACACACAAATTCGTAAAGCCTCTCTCTTGGACAAAGCTTTCTCTCTGTTCCAAGCAAGGCCAAGGTGAATATGATGCTCCTCTAATGCCCCAAGCCTCCTGGTGAATGCCATAGATGTCGTTACATGCTTAAGTGCAAGGGCAAAAGGAGATCTGTTTTACTTTACCAAATATCCATCTCATAAGGTTTTCACCAGCAGAAATAATCCTGAAGATACGGAAATGCTACTCGTTTTAATCAGAGTATAATTTTGCCCATTACATAAAAGTCCTGACAATTACTGTTACCTAAAGCACACACTGGGCTTTCCTGGTGGCTCAGTGGTAAAGAATCCGCCTGCCAATGCAGGAGACTCAGGTTCAGTCCCTGGGTCAGAAAGATCCCCTGGAGAAGGAAATGGTAACCACTCAAGTATTCNTGACAATTACTGTTACCTAAAGCACACACTGGGCTTTCCTGGTGGCTCAGTGGTAAAGAATCTGCCTGCCAATGCAGGAGACTCAGGTTCAGTCCCTGGGTCAGAAAGATCCCCTGGAGAAGGAAATGGTAACCACTCAAGTATTCTTGCCTGGGAAATCCCATGGACAGAGGAGCCTAGCGGGCTACAGTCCACGGGGTCACAAAAGAGTTGGACATGACGTAGCAACTAAACAACAATAGAGAACAAACTACAGCGCTCCAGGCCAGGAAAATCCGTGCTGCAGGCCTGCGGAGGACAAACCACTGCTTTAAGCTGACTGCTAAAAAGTATCAATGCTTGAACACGTGTCACAGTTTAGGAAACACTTCACACATCCCATCTCACTTCACCTCCAGAAGAAGGCTTTCATTAAGTTCATTTTACTGAGTAGGGAAACTGAGCCTCAGAAGTTTACATACTTCCCCAAGGTCATATGCAAAGTACTGAGAGGGGCTGAAATTTACATGAAAAATCCTAAATGTGCCCTGTTCCCATCATAGTAGGCTCCTTTAAGCCAGGAGAATATTTAAGCTGTTCTTATCATGCACCCCTCTACATTTTGGCTTCAGGTTTTTGAGTAGTTGTTTCCTTCAGTGTTTTGTTTGCTTTCTTTTGCAGACCAAAATGTGCTAGAAATAAGTTACTTCTTTTTTTTTTTTCTTTGTAGGAATAAAATAAAATTTTGCATACAACAGCAATCACTGATTCTTATCTAGGTTACTGGAAGTTCAAAGAGCTGGAAGACCTTGCCCATGGCAATGCCAAATATCATTTTATATTCAACTGATTATCAATTATCTTTCAGATTTATTTATATTAGCTAGGGCACTAGTAGGTGGCCCAGGGTAAAGAATCCATCTGCCAATGCAGAAGATGCAAGAGAGGCAGGTTTCTGAGTGGGGAAGATCCCCTGGAGAAGGAAATGGCAATCCACTCCAGTATTCTTGCCTGGAGAATCCCATGGACAGAGGAGCCTGGTGGGCTACAGTCCATGGGGTCACAAAGAGTCAGACACAACTGAGCAACTGGGCATGAGAGAGAGAACACCAGTAATCAGTCCTACCCGTGAGAAGGAAAGGATGCTGCAAATTACAGAGCCACCAGATCATGAAATAACATTATTATGGGAACTGCTCAAGTAAATGTAAGTAAATTACACATGTAAAACTTTACAATAAATACTTTAAAGAACTGAACACCATGAAATATCACTACAGGATTCATTTTCAAGTTCCTGAATTTCAATGCACAGAAACACACCTATGCATAATTCAGGCATTAAGCCCCATTGCTTACATACCAGTTGAACAGTAAACAAGCTGAAAGTCAGGTCCTCTATTTACGCTGGGCTGTGGGCACACACACCCATCATTATCTGTGCGAATGAAGGCACCAGAGACCTTAGTGGCAATAAAGAGCTGCAAAGGAAGAGCTGTCCACCAAACAAGTAATAACATGAGTGGATTCCAAAAAGCACAAAGATTTGCTAAACAAAACTCAACAGGCAGAAAGAGCACTTAAAAAAATCTGTTCCAAATCCTTCCACTGAAGTAAAATGTTTTCAGCAACTAGAAACAGTTAAAATTTCCTTTTTTTATTTTTCCCCTGATTCTGTCAAGTTCTTACCTCGGCACATCCGGTCTCCAGCTGGGTCTGTCAGGACAAGAGATCTCCTAGGAGAGTCAGTCCCTCTGGATCAATCTTTTCAGATCAACCGAACAATTTGCAAAACGGAAGTTTGTCATGAGGGAGGAAAAAGGAGGGTGACTTCCACATTGAAAAGTACCCCAAACCCCAGATACTCAAAGACAAAAAGAGAATCCCTATGACAATCAGAGAAATCCCACTCAGGGAAAACAGGAAGAAAAAGAAAAAAGGTGGGGGGGGGTCAGGGAATTTCTCTAATGAATATGTCTATGGGACAAACTGAATAAAGATCTGCACAGAGGAACACAAATTCAATAGCGATGATTTTTAGAAAGTACAGTGTATCATTTAGGATTTGCTCCAGCTGCAAATGAAAGCAAAAGAGCAGTGGTTTAAAGACAGATGCTTACTCCTCTCTTACATAAATGAGGTCTGGAGGAAGAAGCCCCGCGCTAGCGCAGACTCCCTGGCATCAAGGATCCTAGATGCTTCTCTTTCTGTTCCACCATCCTTAGCATAAGGCTCCCCTAAGATGGTCTCAAAGGGCCTCTCAACATCCAGCCAGGACATCCAGAGTCCGACCAGAACTGAGGAAGAAGGGGCAGAGAAGCAGGTGTCCTCCCTTTAAGACCCCTTTGCTGGGACTTCCCTGCTGGTCCAATGGTTAAGAATCCACCTTGGAATGCAGGAGACGCAGGTTCAGTCCCTGGTGAGGGAAGTAAGATCCCATGTTCCTTGGAGCAACTAAAGCCGACATAGCAAGGCAAATAAATCACTTTTTTTTAAAGTAATGGTAGTTTTAAATAAAAAGATCCTTTTTGCTTACAACCCACTGGCTACTACAATTAACTTGTTACAAGGCGATAGATAACCAGCCACAAAGGAACCGAAAAATAGCAAAATATGTGTGCAAAGATCCAGATTCCACAGCTCGAGGGAATTCCAGGCCCTGAGGTACAAGCACCCATCAAACAGATATTTCCGAATTGCCTACCTCTGCCAGACTCTGCACTAGGTGTGCAGTAAGAAGCAGAGCAGGACAGCCTCTGACCTAATGCTTCAGATACTCAGTGACCACTGCTCCTCAAATTCACTAAAAATAACATTCATGTACTCATCTACATACATGTTTTTATGTAGCGTTATCAAGAATCACATAATAATGGTTTGCTCCATTCTGGATGATGCAAACTTTGAGATTTGTTTGAGGTGATGTCCTGATTTCTCTTCTGAAAAATTACATTTTCTCTTTTTCAACTGATAATCTGTGGGGAGATCTTTGAGACTATGCAAACATCCTATTCCACATCAAACATCCATCAACTAGTTTCAATATTCACTAATGATGGTTGCCTGCACCAATGATTACTATGCTGGTTGTAAAATGGTGATTTTTCTAACTCTAACATTACTGCTTTATTTATTAGTTGATACTCTAAGGAAGAACTTTCCTTCCTCGCTTATTTAGTTATTTGTTTGTTTGCATCAGAATGCCCTCAGAGAGTGTAATTTTATTCAGGGACATGATCCACAACAATCCTTAATTGTTTTGAGGCTCAACATGTACCATATTTGGCCAATGGAAGCCAAGCTGAATTCTATGCTTCTGTGTCCTTTGGAAAAAAGTTTTTTGAGCACTTCCTAGCAAACAAATAAATGCTTAGCAATCCTGGAGGCCTCCAGGTGTCTTAATGATGCCCAACTGGAGTTCACTGTTGGTTCCATAATGATAATCAATCAACCTGAAATTTTTCCCCATCTATAACTATGATCAATTACCAAGAAATAGATATAATGCTAAAGACGACAGTTTTACACTTTATATTTTCAACTAATTATCATTTACTATGAATAGCCTTGACTGTTGACTTGCATTCCAGAGATTAAATATAACAAAGATAATATCCTGAAAGTAATCAGGCAATAACTCAGGTACAAGATAGATAAAACATATGATATTTTGACTTAAATGTTAAAAACAAAAAAGGATATACAATATCAACCAAATGACAGTTTCCCAAATATGAAATTAGCCAAACAGCATCTGTTCAAACAAACATTAAACTTTTCACATCAAAACACTCAGATGCGATTTTTATTTCACTCACAAAGTCTTCCTTCCTTAGTATTCTTGGCAATTCTCAGCACGTGCCACTGGACAAAACACTTTTATTGAAAGATGGGCTAGAAAACCATCTGATACTATATTAGACCAGCATCAACTGATTGTTCAAGTCAGAGGATTGTGTGGACTTCAGTGTGATTACACCAAGCCGCTGGGCTTCCCAGGTGGCACTAGTGGTAAAGAATCTGCCAGCCAATGCAGGAGATGCAAGAGGCAGGTTTGATAATCCCTGGTTCAGGAAGATCCCCTGAAGCCGAAGTGGCAACCCACTCCAGTATTCTTGCCTAGAAAATTCCATGGACAGAGGAGCCTGGCAGGCTACAGTCCATGAGGCCTCAGAGTCAATCATGACTGAGCAACGGAACACACACCAAACCACGGGGAAGAAAAGCATGAAAGTTCTAAGGAAAACAAACAAGGAACAGAATCTGGGGATCCCATACCATCCACCTCTGCTGTTAGTTTAAACTTCGTACCTGTGGTAGAGAAGGGGCAGTGCTCACCGTAATTCCCTCTGGCCACAGTGACAGAACTCCAACTCACCTGGACCACAAGGAGATCCACCCAGTCAATTCTAAAGGAAATCAACCCTAAATATTCATTGGAAGGACTGATGCCGAAGCTAAAGCTCCAATACTCTGGGCACCTCATGTGAAGAGCCAACTCATTGGAAAAGACCCTGATGCTGGGAAAGATTGAAAGGAGAAAGGGATGACAGAGAATGAGATGGCTGGATGGCATCACCGATGGCAATCGACATGAGTTTGAGCAAACTCTGGGAGACAGTGAAGGAGAGGGAAGCCTGGCATGCTGCAATCCATGGGGTCACAGAGTCAGACATGACTTATCAACTGAACAAGAACAACTCAATTTGGGGCAAAACTGTGCCCAGTGAAAATATCTGCTCTCTCAAGCAACAGATAACTATGTGCCATAGACCCCTTCCCTGAGATGTTAGAAAACTCCTGAGTAGGACTTGAAGGAATGCACTCATGTTCCTAATATATACACCCCCGCAAAAAAAAAAAAAAAAAACACAGATTACTAAGGCCCTCATCTTTTGCCTTTCACAGCATCTTAGGGTACAAGTTCCCATATGATTACAATCTACTTTGTATCTAACTGATTACAACCTTCTTGAGCACAGGACCAGTTTTTAGACCCATCTTAGAAATTAACACGGCTCCTTACCCAAGAATAAAAGGTTAATAAACACTCGTCGAGGGTTTCCCGGGTAGCTCAGTGGCACAGAATCCCCCTGCCAATGCCAGAGACAAAGGAGACCCAGGTTCAATCCCTGAGTCGGGAAGATCCCCTGGAGGAGGGCACGGCAACCCACTTCTATATTCTTGCCTGGAGAACCCCATGGAGAACGAAGCCTGGCGGGCTAGAGTCCATGAGGTAACAAAAGAGTCGGACACAACTTAGCGACTAAACAACTGCAACAAAATACTGTTGAAAGTAAAGTCTGTAAGAAAGGGACATCCAGGCAAAGCACTGACAAGCCTCAGCCGGCCAGCGCACTTTTACCTTGGTATTTGGTACGCATGAAATCTACAGTCCCGCCTCTTTCAAGCATCACAATCCTTTTAAAATCCAAAATGCTGCTGACTCACATAGAACTTGGGTACCCACTAACAGAGAAGAAACGTAAAGTCCAAGAGCCACTATGAATCAATAATGATTTCTAATAAATGATTTCTTTAAATACAACAGACAGGATTTGAAAAGCAGTTGATGTTTGGCAAGGTATATCTTTGGAGGCTATAGGAAATGTATAAAGGACAACAAGTTCATAGATATCTTAAAACTCCATGACCCTCTTGAGTCCCAAGGTCCATAGGTCATGAATTATTCATCCATAGTAAAAACGTTTTGCTCTGTTGTTGTTGTTCAGTTGTAAGTCATGTCCGACTCTTTGTAATCCCATGGTCTGACTGCAGCACATCAGGCTTCCCTGTCCCATACTGTCTCGAGGAGGGAGCTGCTCAAGTTCATGTCCATTGAGTTGGTGATGCTATCTAACCATCTCATCCTCTGCCGCCCTATTCTACTTTTGCCTTCAATCTTTCCCAGTATTAGGGTCTTTTCCAATGAGAGTATTTTAGTTGTATCTATTCCACTGTCCAACCACTATTCATAGCTTTGCCTTCTGCTTTGACCAACCTTAATCTACTTTACGGAAAAGGCAATGGCAACCCACTCCAGTACTCTTGCCTGGAAAATCCCATGGACAGAGAAGCCTGGTAGGCTGCAGTCCACGGGGTCGCAAAAGAGTCGGACACGACTGAACGACTTCACTTTCACGCATTGGACAAGGAAATGGCAACCCACTCCAGTGTTCTTGCCTGGAGAATCCCAGGGACGGGGGAGCCTGGTGGGCTGCTATCTGTGGGGTCGCACAGAATTGGACACAACTGAAGCGACTTAGCAGCAGCAGCAGCAGCAATCTAGTTTTAAATTTCTGAAGCTGGCTTCTGCTCCTATTTATAATGTGATGTTTTTTAAAAAAAATGCTAACACTTAAGAAATTGTTATGCTATATTAAAAATACTCCTGAGTCTGATAGGCCCACAGAAATGCAAGAGATGAAGAGTAATTTTCTCCAGCACACATTTTGTTATTTACCATAATGCATTAACAGCTTCAAATGAAAGTTACATTTCCTATTTAGAGAACTAATCATTGAAATTAAAAAGATAAATAGCTTCAGTTCTTTAGCATAACAAAGGCAGGCATCTGCTCAGTTCCATGATAGACTTTTTAGTGCATTTTACAAGAAACCAACAATGTATCAATTTCTCCCAGTCCTCAGATCCATATGAATCCATTTGTTCTTTGCATTCACAATCCAAGAAACGAGTTTGATGACTATCTAATGCAAAGATAATATCCTCTTAACCATAAGCCAAAAAAGAAAGGAAGGGAAGAAAACAAGAAAGGAAAAAATCTCCCCCAAAATTGCAAGGTCTTTGAAGCCACAGCCAAATTTCTTTCTGTCCAGTTCAGCTGACTTTCAGCCCACCAAGAGCCTTCAGTCACTGAAACATGAAGATCAGAGAAAAGATAGGTGATGTTCATCCCTTGGGAAATCTATAAAAAGTGTCTAAAGACTCAGCAGTTAGCAAGAGAGTTCAAAAAAATTCAGGAATGGAAAGAACTTCACTCCTGTTAATTGTGAGGAAAGGCAGAAGAGAAAAGCAAGAAAAGAAAGTCAAAAAAGAGAGAGAAAAAAAAAAAACAGATATGGCCCCAAATCGCAGAGCAAGTGCGAAGTTAAGATACCTGCAAATTAAGTTTTATTTCCAAAAGACTTCCTCCAAGTTTTCACTGAATGCTGCCCTGCTCGTAGCTACCCTGCCAGCACACAGCCCCTCCTCTTCAGAGCACACACATATCTCACGGGTCAGCCTCTGTTCAACACGGGCATTCAACTATACGATGAAGAAAAACGCCAGTTCTCTGGGCCAACGAGTACAGAAATCAGCCTCGAGCCTGTGCTATTTACCATGAACACAGCAGAGAGCAGGGCACATCAAATAGTAGGCTTTTTAGACTGTTTCCTTCATTCTCCAGACTGCTTTACTTCCAGAAAACCATTGAGCTTTACCATTCAGACAGTCTGACAACATCCTAAAACAGCTATTGGCTGTTTAATGAATATTTAAATATAATTTCAGTCTCCCCCAGCGGATTCCCACAGGGGGAATGCTGATTTGAATTTTCCTTGGTTGTACCACACTCTCCCAAATTTGCACTTTTGCAAAGCCATTCATTTTCTACAAAGCATCAAGCGCCTAGAGAAAAGACAAGGGGGTGGGGTGGGGAAGGGGGCGGGGCCTGCCCAAGCTAACTGATGCCAGATGAACTTTTCCTGGATCCCCAGAGCTTTGTTTTGAAGATTTCCGCCTTGTATTAAATCAAAGTGGCAAAGCAGGTCCTGAAAACTAGGGAACTATATTCTCTACTCAGAAAGTCAGGACTGCCAAAGTTGGAGGTATTTAACTTTCTGGCCTCACGAATCCACATTGTCCTAGAGTGAACTTACCATTCACATTTTTAACCAACAATTACAAATGTTTCTCAAGAACAGAGGCTCAGACAGCCTGAGACCATGTCTTTTCGGTTATTTTGGCCAAAATAGCTGTTTGTGTCCCGGACACCATTTCTACCCCAGACTCGGAGACAAGAGGGATTCACTTTATGATGTGTACCAAAATTACTTTATTTGTTTTGGATGCAGTAAAAGCATCATTACTTAACATGACACTCTGCTTTTTCAGTGCAGGGATTTGGCAAGAAGGTGAAAATGACATCCAAGTTATAAAAACCTTAAGATTTATAGCAGATGCCAATAGTAGGGTTACACCCTTATAAACAAAGACAAAAATCGTTTCCCAGGGATGGGCCAGAACATGGAAGCTGTGGACCAGGACTAAAGGATAATTAGGATTATTTAGTAAGTGCCACTTTATCACCGACTCAATGGACATGAGTCTGAACAAACTCAGGGAGACAGTGAAGGACAGAGAAGCCTGGTGTGCTGCAGTTCACGATGTCGCAAAGAGCTGGACCCAACTGAGCGACTGAACAACTTCTTAGAGCAGGGGTGCACGCATAAGAAATTCTGGGGTGGGGGAATATTTGTATCCATTATGCATCAAGCAAGTGCAACTTTTACAAAGAAGGCGTACCCATAAGGAGGCACACGCGTGCACCCTTGGGCTTCCAGTTGGTATCCTGGAGACCCTTCAAACATGCATGGCTCCCTCCCTTTTCTCCACACACAAGCTCTGCTCCACACGTCACCTTCTGTGAAATGGAATTTGAAGACTTAAAGTCCATGGGTTCAAGAAAAAATCTACCTGTATATCAGAGTTTTGTGGTTGCAACTGATCAGCCAGAAAAAAAATAATAAATAATCGGGTAAGACTGGGTTAAAAGAAGTATGGAAGGAGCAAGCTCAGAAAGGATAGCTATCAAAGGGTCCCCAGGGTCCATACTGGAGGACAACAGGGTTTCTGCTGATCACTGTGGACAGAATTATCAGTGTTGGCTGCTTTCAGCCTTTCTACCACCCTGCTCTGGATTCCCACTACTGGGAGAAATTAATTGATCTAGACATTAGGGGTACACATCAACCCCACAGTGAAAGGAGGGCACATTGATTGACAGGCTTCTCTAAACTGAACGAGTCCCCTCCACTAGACCAGGGGAAGAACAATTCCCAAAAGCAAAATCAGGGTGCTGTTATCAGCAGATGAGAAATTAGGATGGGCAGAAAGAACACAGACATGCACTTCTACAGAAACAGTCAGCATTCCGATGGAACTGCTTACTTTTTCAGCTTCTAAGGACAACCTGAGAGTCCCTTGGACTGCAAGGAGATCCAATCAGTCCATCCTAAAGGAGATCAGTCCTGAATGTTCACTGGAAGGTCTGATGCTGAAGCTGAAACTCCAATACTCTGGCCACCCGATGCAAAGAGCTGATTCACTGGAAAAGACCCTGATGCGGGGAAAGATCGAAGGCAGGAGGAGAAGGGGACAACAGAGGATAAGATGGATGGCATCACTGACTCAATGGACATGAGTTTATGTAAATTCTGGGAGTTGGTGAGGGACAGGGAGGCCTGGTGTGCTGCAGTCCATGGGGTCGCAAAGAGTCGGACATGACTGAGCAACTGAACTGAACTGAACTGAAGGACAACTTCGGCAAAAGTTACAAATAATGTTATTGTCCAATAGTCTGTGTTAGGATAGCCTGCATGGTAATTTCCAGGGTCTTCAATTAAAAAAATAAAAGTCTGGGGCTCCAGATGAGCTGATGTACATTCTGTTGTAATAGGTAATGAGAGTCAAGTAGTTTAACATGTTTCTTTTCTTATTTAGGCTGCCAGGAGGCTCAAAGCTAGGAGTTCTAGGCTCAGTGGCAGTAGCTATCCTTAGGCTAGGTTTTCAGGTACAACTAACTCTCTCCCTTCAAGACAGGACTGGTATTTGAGGGTAGTTTCACTTTAGTCTTATTTCAATGTTTCAAAGGTACAGCTATGTTTTATTAAAGAGTGTCTCAAGGACTTTCCTGGCAGTCCAGTGGTTAAGATTCCTCACTTCCAACCCAAGAGGTGAGGGTCCAATGCCTGGTCAGGGAGCTAAGATCCTACATGACTCAAGGCCAAAAATACCAAAACATAAAAAAGAAGCAATATTGTAAAAAATTCAATAAAGACTTTTAAAATGGTCCACATAAATACACACACACACACACACATCAAAAGCATTTGGATATTTTCCTCCCTAGCTAAAAGTCAGCCTTTGCAGAACAATATAAGGATTTCATGTGTAATTACATTTTCTGAGCTTATAGATTGTCCAGGACTCCTGTATTCTGCAGCCAAAATCATTCTTTTCTTTTGCTAGATTCAATTAGAATAGATTAAATTAGAAGGACAGCTAGTTAACTAGACAGAAAGATCTAACTCTGGGTCTGACTGGAGTGTGCAATAATTTTTAGAATAGTTATCAATAAAGTTCATAAACCTTTACTGGAAGATCAACAGGGAACTCTCTCCAACCTATAATTAGACAGCCTAAGCCAGAGAGACAGATGATGTAAAGCTGGAGAACCAGGAAGCATAGGGCCTCCATGACTTTCTGAGCCAACTAGAGTCTTGATTTAGAGGGGGGTCTAATTCACTGTTTTCTAGCTCAAGCCCTGCTGCTACTGCTAAGTCGCTTCAGTCGTGTTCGACTCTGTGCGACCCCATTCAGTGTTCTTGCCTGGAGAATCCCAGGGACGGGGGAGCCTGGTGGGCTGTCGTCTATGGGGTCGCATAGAGTCAGACACGACTGAAGCGATTTAGCAGTAGCAGCACTCTGCTTCAGCAGTAAAAACACCCCGCAAGAGCCAATACCACAACAAGGAGGGATCTTAGTTGCCAGGCCTGAGATGTAGGAAAGGTGATGGGTGTTTAGTTAGAAGTGGGAGAGGGCAGAACATGGGAGAAGCAGGGGCATTTTCTGAGCGGATGGTGGGCTCCTACAGTGATGAGTGGAGAATAGGGTGCAGGTGTGTGCTGAGTCACTTCAGTCTTGTCTGACCCTTTGCCACCCTAGTAGCCTACCAGGCTCCTCTGTCCCTGGGATTCACCAGGCAAGCATACTGGAGTGGGTTGTCACTTCCTCCTCCAGGGGATCTTCCCAACCCAGGGATCAAAACTTATGTCTCTTACCTTTCCTGCTCTGGCAGACGGGTTATCACTAGCACCACCTAGGAAGCCCCGTAAAGAAAAGTGGATGTTAAACAAATAAACTTAGTCACAAAGTTATTTACTACCTTGGCCTTTGAGAGTCAGGAGACCAAGGATCTGGTCCTGAGTCCAACACTACGTGAATCTGGCATTCAATTCTCCCATCAGTCAAATGAAGTTGCTAAGTTGGATTGGGGTCCCCAGTCCCGGTACCTGCAAGACCCAGCAGGCAATGTGAATTAGTAGGAGTGCTCCCCAAGGTCTGGGTGGAGCTGGAGGCCACGGAGCAGCAGCTGGTCAGTGGTCACTATGGGAGCATCCTGGCCCAGCGTGGTTGGACCGTCCCAGTTTTTGAGAGAATCAGAAAGCCTATCTTTCTATATAAATTCCTATGATTTTTCAATCCTGGAGAATAATTTGTAAAATTTTTATATACACTGAAGGGGCCAAAGGAAACATTTTTGTAAGCTAGAGCCAAACCTCAGGCCCACAGTTTGTCAACTTCAAGTTCAAGTTCTGTATTGAAGTGCCCTGGAAGCTGAATGCTTCTATGTCGAGGCATCATTTTTTCCTCTTCTGTGGACATTCACCAGGCAGTGACATCTGAAAGGCCACAAGAAACGCTAGAGCAAACCGGACCCCCTCTGCTTCACCTACCATCTCCCAACCTATCCAGAGACTGAACCCTTTGTGGCAAGACTCATATGAGCACCTCGCTGAGTGTCTGCTTCATGGAACACAATTTCAGTTCAGTTCAGTCGCTCAGTCGTGTCTGACTCCTTGCGACCCCATGAATCGCAGCATGCCAGGCCNTACTTTTGTCTGTATCTGCAGATGAAGAAATTGAGGTGAAGTGATTTTTTATGATCACTTGCTAATAATTAATAGGAAATTACAATTATATTCTTTTACTTTGTTGTTGTTGCTGTTGCAAAGAAGAAAATAACCACTCGTGTAGTAATATTTTTCATTGTTTCTCTATTCAGATGTGCAGTATACGCAAATAGTTATACTGTCATTTTATTTCATTTTTAATACATAAACTCTTTTGTTTTTTCAAATGTGCAGGACGTTAGTCAAAACTTCAAGATAAAAGTTTAAAATGTGAATAACAGTTTTACAGAAGAAAACTGCTAGTGTGTCATTATTAAGTAATGATGTAGCTGTTGTTTGCTATATATTTTCTTGTATTGGTAAATAGAAACTTCTTTTTATCCCATATACAATAGTTGTTAGTATATTACTTGAAGATGCATTGGTAGAACTCATTGCAACTACTAATTATTTTTTATTAAAGTATAGTTGATTTATAGTGTTGCATTAGTTTCTGATATATGGTAAATGATTCAGTTATATTTGTCTGTGTATGTGTATTCAGCTTTCATGTGTATATACATAATAGATATATATGTATTCTTTTTTACACTTTTTCACTATAATTTATTATAAGATATTGACTATAGTTCCAGATGGAACTACAAATCTTAATCAGAATCTTGCTTTGCGAATAGTCTTTCTAATATAGGTATGAGACATAATTTCCTTTAAAAATCATAATTTTGATTATATTAGGCCAACAGAATTTATAATTTTAAATTGCATTAAAGTTAAAATGAATTTAAGAATAGTATCAGAATTCAAAGGCTAGAGGGTTAATGCTGCTAATTTTGTCGTAATCTTCTGAGGAGAACCCGAAGTCAGAATGCTTGCAGTGGGGGTGTTGTTTGTACATGTTAGGAGCCCAGCAACTTGGGGGATGGGGGAAGACAGATGTTTCAGAGTTTAGGTCACTATCACTATTTAGGTAATCAAGGACTGATTTTGCTCAGCTGTACTCACCAAATTATTTTCACCTTATACATTGTATGCTTTTTTGGGTGTGAATTCTTTTAAGATCATTTTAGAAAAAGGGTTCAGTAGGTATCAGTAAATACTGGGGATTTTGGAACTAGATGAGCTATAAATAACTTAATGTTGTATAAATTATGCATTACCTAGGAAGTGAATTTCTGATTCATATGGTGTACCTGTTATTTTCATCACTCCTCTTGTCTTTTTCTATTTCATCGCTATGTGGAGTTTTATTCCCATTACTCACCTGTGTCAACTCTGTTGGTTGCTATGAATGCAGCAAATTTCCTCAAATGACACTTGAGTTTTGCTGTCCTGTTAACCTTGCATTAAGCCATTTAGGTCTGAATTTTTTCTTCTTCTCTTGAATAAAATGCTTGCTAAAATACAGCCTAATTTCCAGGTCTTGAGTGTGGTGTCTCCCTTCATGAGGCCTTTTCAAAGAGAAAACTGATACATCTTTTTATAGATCTTCTTCATTGTTATAGATCTTCTTCATTGTTAATGTTTTATGAGGCATTTATACATTGCCTCAAGTCATATGAAATAGGACTCATGTCACTTATGACGTATGACACCACATATTAATAAGTTGAGCTTTTCTTCTTGATTTTAAAAGCTTTGAGGAAAGGCTCTTGTATTCTTTTATATCTCTCAAGGAGCCTAATGTTGTTCTTGTAATTAATTGGATGCCATTTTTCCTTAGTATTATCCTCACAGAACATATAGCTAATTTAATGCTTATTTGAAAGAAATATTGGCTCCTCCTGCATTATGGACATATTAAGTACACACATGTACTTGACACACACATGACACAGATCAAATCTTCATTATAGGAGAGGCATGCCTTATGTTAACTCCCCATTATGTATCTATCGTGCCTCTAGTGGGAGACTTGACCACTTTTGTGCAGGAAGGAAGAGCAGTAGTAGCAGTGGGCTGTCATGAAAATTAATTAATTCACATCCACTACCCACCCCACCCCGCGGACAGTCAAGACTGCTTCCTGAGTTTTTTCCTTCTAGTTTAAGCTGATAGTAAGCATTAGGACCATCTCTAGAAGATTTTATATTAACATTGGCAAGAAACAAACAATTGACATCAGGCATAAGTCTTGTTTTGCGTTATGCTTTTGGCGCATCGTTGCTGGAAAAGTTATGCTAATCCACACCATCTGCAGATACCAGATGTGCCATTGAGAGGTGCACAAGTTCCTTTTCCAGAAAGCTGCTTGATGTCGAATGTCAATCACTCGTGTTAAAATGACAGCACCTATCATCAAAGGAGGGAGAATAACTACAATTTGTGTTTTTTTTCTTTACTATCACATACCAATCTGGATGATATTTAATGCTGTGATAAATTCAATGTGGCCAACAGGGGAAATGTAACAAATGCAATTGCTCAGTCCATCTTTTGTTCCTTTGCAAAATAGCTGCAGAATCTGTTGAAGACTGTCTCCTTGAGTACACATGTACAGTGGGTGTGCGTACATGCTGCTCACTACCTTACAGTTCTTGGCTTATGTGATTTATTGTATTAACAGAATTGCCTGGAAGGGTATCAGATGGTGCGAGGCAGAGTAAGTTTTGTCATTGCGTAGTTGCGTGTGCTTCTGGAATCATCTCCCAAATATGATTCTTGAAAAGAAGCTTGTTCATTTAAAAACAGTAATAGGTTCTTCATTCATAATATTATGTCTTAGAAGATGTTGCCATCAATTTAGTGAAACTATGATTTTGTGTCTTTTGTTTTCGGGAAAGAGGCAGAGAGAGTAAGAAGCAGTAGCAATCGCCTGGGTCTGGATATATCTACATTTACGGTAATAAAATTATTTATGTTCTCTTTTCATATCTTTTCAATTTTTGGCAGCTAGTGCTGAAGGCAATGGCACCCCACCCCAGTACTCTTGCCTGGAGAATCCAATGGACGGAGTAGCCTGGTGGGCTGCAGTCCATGGGGTCGCTGACAGTCGGACAGACTGAGCGACTTCACTTTCACTTTTCTCTTTCATGCATTGGAGAAGGAAATGGCAACCCACTCCAGTATTCTTGCCTGGAGAATCCCAGGGATTGGGGAGCTTGGTGGGCTGCCGTCTATGGGGTCACACAGAGTCGGACACGACTGAAGTGACTTAGCGGCAGCAGCAGCTAAATATTAAAAGCATGTCAGGGCACAGTTTGGTTTGAACTGTTGAACGTGTCAGGTACACTGGAATTCCTTTGATTTCTAGGATATTGATGAGTAACATTGTTTGCCAGCAGCTAGAACTTACTGTAAGCTTTCTTTGCGTAGGGGCTTCCCTGGTGGCTCAGAATGGTAAAGAGTCTGCCTGCCATGCGGGAGACCTCGGTTTGATCCCTAGGCTGGGAAGATTCCCTAAAGAAGGGAATGGCTACCCACTCCAGTATTCTGGCCTGGAGAATTCCATAGTCCCTGGGGTCACAAAGAGTCAGACACGACTGAGCGACTTTCACTTTCAGCTCTTACTTTTCCTTGTGTAGAGACTGTGTGGGAGCAAGCCTCACTCTCTCCTTTCTCTGGTCCTTGTGTTAAAGTTCCTGCAGCCACACTGCACTGTCGCCTGAAGGGACTTTGTAGGGATTTTGTCTGGAGATCAGATAGTGTTCCTCATAGTTCAGGTATTTTATAAACATGTTCCAGCCATTGCATCAGAAAAATGTATCCTTTGATTTAAATTTTCTTCCTTAGGGAAATCCCCCCTTAGCCTGCCTCAGTGCTGTTCTTATTCAGGTATTTTGCCAGGAAAGGAGACATATTTTTAAGACTCTGCCTGCAATGCAGGAGATCTGGGTTCTACCCCTGGATTGGGAAGATGCCCTGGAGAAGGAAATGACAACCCACTCCAGTATTCTTGCCTGGAGAATCCCATGGACAGAGGANATTCAGGTATTTTGCCAGGAAAGGAGACATATTTTTAAGACTCTGCCTGCAATGCAGGAGATCTGGGTTCTACCCCTGGATTGGGAAGATGCCCTGGAGAAGGAAATGACAACCCACTCCAGTATTCTTGCCTGGAGAATCCCATGGACAGAGGACTCTGGCAGGCTACAGTCCACGGGGTCTCACTGAGTCGGACATGACTGAGCGACTCACAGTAAGTACTGAAACATTTTTTTAAGTTGTAATTATTTCTACAAACTGTCTTGGATAAATATCTAGTCACTCTGTGGTCCTACAATTGGTTTATGATGTTGTTCCTAAGTGTTGAGCACATGTGAATTTATAAAAGAAAAGGAAAGAAGAGCCCACTGAATCCAAAAAATATGAGGTCCCTGGGGATGAGCAGGACGCCATGAGTGTTAAAAGTATTACACCGTTTTGCTTTTTTGATTCATAGTGCCCATTGAAATCTCATCTCAGATGAATTCTATATTTTATGGTCTCAGCAATGATTAATAAAGCCTACAAAAAAATGTTTCGAGCATTTTGACTGGACTTTGTGTCTTTCTTCTCTTGTTTCTTCTGCCAAGAGACTTGTCGCTTTACCCACCAAACCCTGGGCTCAGCCTCTGGTGAACTTACCAGGGAATTTTGTACTAGTCTTTGTAGAATGCTTTTCGTTGACTTCTCAGGAAGGAATTCTGTGCTTGTTCTAGTCTGTGTTCCCAGTCTCCTTCCTTCCCTTCCTCTCTCAGTGAACCACTTACACGCTCTAATAATACCCTAACTTCTGTCTTTACCACCTGACTAAAGTCCTTGATGTGTTGAGAATTTTTTCTGTTGTTGTTGTTGTTGTTTTGTTACATGTATCTTTCAGTCTGTCTTTGGCACATAATGGAGGTCTATGTTTGTTGAAAAATGGATGGATGAATATTTTTATAATGTATTTATTGAAATATAGTTGGTTAATATATTTCAGTTGTATGGCAAAGTGATTCAGTTATGTATACATAAATATATCTGTTCTTTTTCAGATTATTTTCCCTTATAGATTATTGCAAAATGTTGGGTATGGTTCTCTATGCTATGTAGTAGGTCCTTGTTTGCTTATGGGTAGCCGTTGCCTTCTCCAAGGGATGTTCACTTCTCCAAGAGATCGTTGCAACCCAGGGATCGAACCCAGGTCTCCAGCATTGCAGGTGTTTTCTTTACCGTCTGAACCACCAGGGAAGCCTAAGAATACTGGAGTGGGTAGCCTCTCCCTTATCCAGTGGATCTTCTTGAGCCAGTAATTGAACGAGGGTCCCCTGCATTGCAGGTGGATTCTTTATCAGCTGAGCTGCTCAGGAAGCCCGTTTTATATATTTTAGTGTGTATATGTTAATTCCAAACTTCTAATTTAACCCTCTTCTGTTTCTCCTTTGTTTGTTTTCTGTGTCTGTGAATATACTCCTATAAGTTCATTTATATGTATATATTTTAGATTTCATGTATAAGTGATAGCACGTGATATTTGTCTTTCTTTATCTGGCTTACTTGACTTGGTATGATAATCTCTAGGTCCATCCATATGGCTGCAAATGGTAGTTTTTCATTCTTTTTTATGGCTCAGTAATATTCCAGTGTATAGGTACACTACGTCTTCTTTATCCGTTCATCTGTCCATGTATATTTAGGTTGCTTCTGTGTCTTGGCGATTGTAAATAGAGCTGTAATGAACATTTGGGTGCATGTGTCTTTTTGATTTATAGTTTTCTCCAGATACATGTCCTAGAGTGGGATTGCTGGGTCATACGGTAACTCTAGTTTTAGTTTTTTAAGGAGCATCCACACTGTTCTCCATAGTGGCTCTACCAATTTACATTCCCACCAACAGTGTAGAAGGGTTCCTTTTTCGCCACACCCTTTCCAGTATTTATTATTTGTACAGTTTTTGGTGACAGCCATTCTGACTAGTATGAGGTGCTCTGTCTTTGTAGTTTTGATGTGCCTTTCTGTAGAAAATTAGCCATGTTGATCATCTTTTAATGTGCCCTTTGGCCTTAAGGATGTTATATTATTCTTATATGCAAAACTTTCATATATGGAAAACCATATTTTCCATCTTTATCTTCAGAGTTCAAGAGGGTATAAAACTGTGGACCATGAATTGCAATACAATTATCTCTTTTAATTTTGAAAAATGTTATAGCCTAATGTGTTGTTCATTGATATTGCTAACATTAGACTTGAAATGTTAATACACTGGTACACATTTGCAAGTTTTTTATAAAACCTTATTAACTTTGTTTTTTAGTTATTTTAAACTTGAGATATTCCTTCATATTAAAAAAGAACTTTGCTGATTGAAAAATCTTACCAGCAAAAGCTACTGCTACACTTTTATACATTATACAAGCGGAACATTGCATATAGTTTGAAAAACTACTTTTAATCCTAATGTCAGTGAATTATTTTTGACATTTTTGTCTATAGCCCTGCAAAACTTTTAAAATGTATTTGTGGTAGACAGACCTTTTAAAATGCATTTGTGTACAGACTTTAAAGTACAAAGACGATCACGTATTGTTCTTTAACTGAGCATCACTTTTGAGTTGACCAAATTACCCAAAACATTTTAGGGTAGAAGTTGTCATTTGATGATCATCTCTGCAGATGATGCTCACATTGAAACTAGAAGGTCAACCATATGGAGAGGTTAAAAATAAAATCTGCTGGCCTTCAAAATCCTCTTATCAGCCACCTAACGGGGTCAGATGCTGACAATGATGCATCTGAGAGCAGTGAGTAAAGACAGATTGCAGAAGTTTCATAATTGTGAATTGTGTTCTCAGTCTATTTAATTCTGCTTATCTTTGTTCCCAATCTTGGTTTCTCTGAACTGTGCAAATCTCAGATGCAGCCCCAAAGGCCAGTAGTTTGTTACATATTCATGCATGAAATAAAGTATTCTATGATATGTCAATCAAATATACTACCAAATCAGAAAACAAGTGTTTTCCCCAAAGTAAGTTCCTTCTAAATGTAACAAAAAAGAGCTACTTTGTCATTAAAGTGAATGAATATTCATTTTCAGAACAGACATTATGTTTGGATTGTGTTAAACATATATCTGTTAATGAAAGTGTAAATCACAAAGATAAAATTTTATCTAAAAATAATATCTAGAAAAAAGCAATAAATATATACACTTTAAAATACTTCTCTTTTATGTAAGCCTTTTTGTCTCTGTTTTTAATGATTGTAGTATTGTTTATTTCCTGCTATTAAAAGAAACTGGTGACCATGTTCATAGTAGTGTTTCTCACAATAGCCAAGAGGGGGAAGCAACACAAGTGTCCATTGATGGATTAATGAATAAATAAAACATGAAATATACATTCAGTAATATATTATTCAAGTGTAAGAAGGAAATTATGACATGTATTATAAAATGAATGAACTGTTTTGCTAGGTTTAAATATGTGAGTCACAGAAAAGTAAATACTGCATTATATGAGATACTGAGATTTGTTAAGCTCATAAAAATCATTCAGTGGTTTCCAGAGGCTGGGGAAATGGGAAAAAAGAAATTGTGTAATGGATACAGAGTTTCAGATTTGCATGATGAAAAAGTTTAGGCAGTTGAATATACTTAACCCTACTGATCTGTACAGTAAAATAGTTAATCGTACCATCTTAAAAATGGGATGATAAATTTTATATTATGTATATTGCCATAATAAAAACAGAGAAACTAGATAGAAAATACAATTTTAGACCAAAGCTTATTCATTTCTAATCCTAATTGTTTCTACAGAATAAATGGCTAGAATTGGTCTTTGAGCCCCTAACAGGATTATGATATGGTGCATGATTATAGATCAAATAGAAGTATACAATAAATATAGTAAATTATTATTTGTAGAATAATTTAAAGCTGACTAAAGGACTGAAATCACTATGTCCAAATATGTATTTAAAAGAGATTCCTTGGTTTTATAGTTATCGATTCATAATTTTGAAACATGTATTTATTCAAATATTTATTGTTTATTATAATGCCAGAGACTAAGCTGGACTCAGATATACAGTGTTAGTAAGCCTGGTCCTTAAGGCATGTGAAGTCAATTGCAGTGGAGTAGAGGGAGAGTTTACAAATAAACAGAAAATTACAGTATAGTACCATGAAGATTATGAAAGGAGTAAATAACGAGTGAAATGGGAAAAGGCAGGAAGTTTGGGGATTCCAGAGTTTCTGTTCTGGGGCTTCAGGGGAAACTTTATGGAAGAAGCAATAGTTCAGTTCAGTGAGAACTGGAAGTTAATTAGGTGAAATGGTTGGAGGAGAAATTGGAGTGCACTGTAAGGGCAGAGGCCTTGTGGGCTGAGAAAGCATCTTCCCGCTTTCCTGGGATAGTCTTTTAGTCCTGAAGTCCTGTTTGGATTGCTCCTCTTCACTCTCCCAAGTCCAGTTTCAGTGGTCTGCCTGCAGGTCTTAGGGAACCTGGCTTCCTAACTGGGAGGAGTTTACTTTGCTTGGAACATTAAGTTTGGTGGTGGGGATAGAAGAGACACCTTAGAAGTTATGTGATGAAGATATATGTCACCTTTTACATGATTCTCATGGCATTGAGGAACCACACAAGATTTTCATAGAGGAGAAGAGTATAAAAAGAGATGTATTTACTTTAGAAACTTAAGTCTGGCTGCATTGATGAGAAGAGATGAGAATGGAACAAGAGGCACTGCCGTCCCTTATTAAGTACAGCACCATGGGGTAGTAACTGACATTGGTGGTGGGCATGGGCATAGAAAAGAGTGAATGAATTCCAGAGCTATTCAAAAGCTGGCTTCCACAAGAGTTAAGAACATTGCATGTGATTTTGTGTGCTTGTGTGTGTGTGTCATATGGCAGGGTGGGGAGGGAAAAGCAAAAATGGCATAATGTGTTGGACTACTGAGTGATGGAACAGTTCACCATAGTAAGGACATAGAAGGAAGGGGAAGTTTTGGGAAACCACATGCGTTTTCACTGTGGTCACGAAGGGGATGAGTAAGCCTAGTGAGAGAGTCCATGGATTGGCCTAGAGAAGTCTAAAATTTGGAACTAGAGGACAAAATTAAAAAATTAATGAAGGATGAACAGCCCAGGACCAAACCTAACCACACAAACAACAACAGCAAAAATGAAAACCCTCAAAACAAATGGCTGAACTGTCAGGAGTAGGTCAGAGAGCAAGGAGAAGAACCTGGCATGTCATTTGAAGATACCCAGGAGCAAGGTGTTTTTCAAATGAGGCTAGGGCAAGTCAGGGAAGGATTTGGCAGGAGGTGATGGTTCTGGACGGAGTTCTTTGTGAAGGCATTTTAGGAGTCCTGTGGGGCCCAGGCCAGACTGAAAGGAGTTAAGGAGATAGATCAGAAGTGGAGGCTAAAAAAGAAGAAATTGAGGCTATGAGTGGAGACAACCGTTTTAGTAACTTTCACTAAAAGAGGAGGAGAATAGCATAGGAAGAATTATACTAGAGAAGATGTAATAATGCAATTTTATATTCATTAAATGCTGTATTGTGGTAAAATGAACATAAATTTACCACTTAAATCATTTTCAAGCATAGAATTTGGTGTTATTAAGTACATTCATGATGTTGAATGTACCACTAATTCCAGAAATTTTTCATCACCCTAAACAGAATCTCCCTCCATTAATTAAGCAGTAACTCTCTGTTCCCGCCTCCCTATTTCTAATCTTTCTGTCTCTGTGAATTTACCTATTCTAGGTATTTCATAAAAGTGGAAGCATAAGATGTTCTTGAGGGTCTGGTTTATTTCACTTAGCATGTATGTTTTAAAGGCTTATCTAGGTTGTCCCATGTATCAGAACTTCATTCCATTTTATAGTTGAATGATACCCCATTATAATATACATATATGCCAGTAGGGTTATACATTTGTCAACGGACACTTGGGTGGTTTCTCCCTTGTGGCTGTTGTGAAAAATATTGCTGTGAGCATGGACATGGAACAACAGACTGGTTCCAAATAGGAAAAGGAGTATGTCAAGGCTGTATAGTGTCACCCTGCTTATTTAACTTATATGCAGAGTACATCATGAGAAACGCTGGACTGGAAGAAACACAAGCTGGAATCAAGATTGCCGGGAGAAATATCAATAACCTCAGATATGCAGATGACACCACCCTTATGGCAGAAAGTGAAAAGGAGCTAAAAGGCCTCTTGATGAAAGTGAAAGAGGAGAGTGAAAAAGTTGGCTTAAAGCTCAACATTCAGAAAACGAAGATCATGGCATCTGGTCCCATCACTTCATGGGAAATAGATGG
>SJYX01022866.1:267770-286084 GCA_006410675.1 Oreotragus oreotragus | reverse complement strand
CACGACTGAGCGACTGAACTGAACTGAACTACTCTTCGGAAGGAAAGTTATGACCAACCTAGATAGCGTATTCAAAAGCAGAGCATTACTTTGCCAACAAAGGTCCATCTAGTCAAGGCTATGGTTTTTCCAGTGGTCATGTATGGATGTGAAAGTTGGACTGTGAAGAAAGCTGAGTGCCAAAGAATCGATGCTTTTGAACTGTGGTGTTGGAGAAGACTCTTGAGAGTCCCTTGGACTGCAAGGAGATCCAACCAGTCCATTCTAAAGGAGATCAGCCCTGGGTGTTCTTTGGAAGGAATGATGCTAAAGCTGAAACTCCAGTACTTTGGCCACCTCATGAGAAGAGTTGACTCATTGGAAAAGACTCTGATGCTGGGAGGGATTGGGGGCAGGAGGAGAAGGGGACGACAGAGGATGAGATGGCTGGATGGCATCACGGACTTGATGGACGTGAGTTTGAGTGAACTCCGGAACAGGGTGATGAACAGGGAGTCCTGGCGTGGTACGATTCATGGGGTCGCAAAGAGTCAGACACAGCTGAGGAACTGAACTGAACAGCTATTTTGTTTGATATGTTCAGGCACTTTTAAAAACAAACATTTAAAAGTCTCTTGTAGGGGAAGGATATTACTTACATCAATTCACAAATGCATATTGATTATGCATTATGTACAAAATATTTTTGAAAATGTCATGATCTGCTTTGCTATCCTCAAAATATTCAGTGCAGCAATGAAGGCTGTTTTTCTGAATCAATAGCCTCTTATAAAAATATAATTTTGACTTAATACATAGCTAACGTTCCAAAAGCTTGTCTTTGAGGAAATGCCTCTAATTATAAGAGAAAAATAATACAAGCAACATCAAATTTACTTGTGAAACAATATTTGCAGCCTTCATTTTAACTTGTATATAAATTATTTTTGGAATTGTGAACAAGTGATAATTTAAATTATGAAGTCATTTGTGCTGATGCTTTGACATTTTGAAGAAAAACACAAATACAGAAAATCTAATAAAATGCTAAGGGGAACTAGCAAATGACTCTTTGTTATCTCAGGAAAACAACATCTAAATACATATATTGTTTTTCATAGCCTAAATTTACTTGACTGTGTTTTCGTTTTGACTGCTTTCGTATATTGATTTGCTCCAAGGCCACTATCGAATAGAAATAATCCAAAAGGAAGGAAAGAAAAGGAAGATACTTGGTGTGGAGATAGTATTTTTTGAGTCAGGTCAGTCAGATATTTTCCTTATGGTTATAGTAGTTATTTAAGAAGATTTGACATGTGTTTTTGTGTTTACATTTTAAGTATATTTTAAAGTTTTTCCTGAAGAGTGTGTTTTTGTTTCTTTGTTTGAATTTCCTCGCCTGAAACAGTGTCAGAATCAAATTTTCAATGTCAGAATGTGTAAACTTTTTCCCTCAGCAGCTCCTGAAAATCTAGTAGCTAAATAGAGGTGACTGAATAGCTAAATTCCTGAGACTGATGAGTGAGAATAAAAACATCATGGGAACAGTTTATCAGTGAATATTGGTATTATTTAGAAGCCAAGTCGTGTCCTACTCTCTGTGACACCATCAACTGTAGCCCGCCAGGCTCCTCTGCCCATGGGATTTCCCAGGCAAAAATACTGGAGTGGGCTGCCATTTCTTTCTCCAGAAGATCTTTCTGACTCAGGGATCGAACCCACATCTCCTGCACTGGCAGGTGAATTCTTCATTAGAAAGCCCAGGAAAGCCCATCAGTGAATAAAACTACTGTTACATTAGGTCTGGGAAAAGCAAAAGATGACAGTTTTCTATTTTTACAGAAGAGTGAAGATCACACTTCCTAAGTGTGTTTCCTTTTTTAATGTACCTTTTTCAACCTTATTTTACCAGAATTAGAAGATGGTAATTTGGACCAAGAGCTTTACTGTCTCATGCATACTGCCTTGATTGTTATCATCTCTTACAGAAAATAGGTCAATGTATGTTATGTGTAAGGACCCAGACCTAGAAACAAGCATTTGGCAAACAAGTCAAGTAAGAGTGTTCATGACTCTTTGAAATGATGATACCGATGATGCGGATAAGAGTAGCTAACACTTATTAAGGATTGACTGGAACTTGCTTTGCTAAGAACTTTGCATGTATTATCTCATTTAGTCCTTAGAATTTTGCCTGCGTTAATGATCTCACTACACCCTGAGCTAGATACTCTTATAACCTTCTTTTATAGATGAGGAAGCTGAGACATGGTGAGGACAGGTCATGTTCAAGGTCACCTATTTAACGGCAGAATCGACATGAGCACTTGGGCTTTCTGCTGCAGAGCCTGAGTCAACTGCACTTTGTTTCCTGTGATTCTGGCAAAACGTTTTTGGCAGATGGTAATCACAGAAGTTGCTTAAAGTCACAACTTTTAAGTACTCTTTTTTTTTTTTCTAAAGCCAAATTTTGTAGCTTTTATTCCCCCCAAATTATATTATCACTTTTGTAGCTTTGAAGAGGAAGGTGTGAAAATTCGAAATGTTATCTATTCTCATATAATTTCTTACTTTCCACAGAGAGCATACCATACTCAGATCTAAATGTCATTACCGATTGTTTCTCACACTTAACGGAAGGGAAAGTTTATGCTCAGTTTTGAGCAGAGGCTCCCTTGTAGGAGTGTGACAGTCCTCAGCAAAGTTTTGGCACTTGTGTTTGGCAAAACATCCTGGGCAGATGAGTGGATCATATGGCAGGAGTACTGCTACTCGAAAAGGTGCATTAATATGAATATTAGCACCTTTGAAGTGTTTGTGAAATAACCTTAATGGAAGGACTAGAATATTGACAAAACATTCTTCAAAAATTACACTTCATTTACTGGTTAAAGACATAGACAAAGAGTGATATATTGCAGAAGTCTGTGATGATTCAATTCCAAGTTGTATGTGATGTCTGTAATTATATTTTAGAGGAATATTAAGTAATATGGATGTGATATCTGATTCTTAAATATCATCACTACACTGAATTCTAAATATAATCTACCTATAACCATATTTAAACAACAGATATTACTATGTGGCAAGCAATGACTTAGATGTAATAAGAAAAATTGGAAATTTCCAATGTAAATGATTTCAAAATAATTTTTATCATTTCTTCAGGGAATATTAAGGCAAATGAAAGGGATTTTTAATAAGGTATATAGTTCAGATGCAGTTTTCCTCTTCAGAATTCACATTATTGCCACAGTCTACGAATGACAAACATTTGTGGACTATGGCAGCAATCTGTTGGGTGTTTCAATCTATTTTGAGCTGAAATTGATTAGCACTTTATGAAAAGTGTACAGAAAATTGCCATGCTATCAAGGCAAATCAAGCCATAATTCTGCCTTTTTTTTTGTACACCTGCAGCTATGAATGTTTTTTGGTGGATACATTGAGATGTACTCAAGAATATACATATTGGACTGCATATCATGCAATTTATTCTGATCTTACTGACAGTTTGCAAACAAAAACTCAAAACAAGATGCAACTGTGTACAGCTCCCGAACTCTAGGTTCTGATTTTGGCAGCAGTGAATGCACGAGGAAAGGGGCTACTGAAGAGGAGGTGTGCTTTTTGCTCATCTTACTGTGAAATATAATCGGGACAGTTGTTTAATGGATTTTATGAAATATGGAGGAAATCTAAAGGCTTTTACCTGATTGCCTTTATTTTGTTTCACCTTGGAAATAATGAAAAGTTAAAATATTTCAGTGTTGATGACTGTAATGACAGTAGATCCTCATATTCAAAGAAAGTTAAGAGTGAGGAAGTGAAGTGAGCAACAATGATAAACTTTATATTTTGAGAAGAAGAACACTCTTGGTCGGTAATACCCTCAAAGAAAAACAGGTATCAGGCCAAAAGAAAAGGAGGGACACCATGAACTCTATTGAATTATGTTAGATAGATAGTGCCACCTGGGAAGCCCATGGAAAATATATAGTTTTTTTTAATCATATGGACTTTCCAACATTATCATATGGATTTTCAACATCTAGTCTCTAAGTGATCGACTAAGCTTATTAAATCATCTCTCTCTTATGAAAGCTCTTGGCACACATATCTGTACTGTTTATTTGGCCCATTTTTCATCTTAGCCAATAATGCCTGTTTAGTAGCATGTGTTGCCCATAAATTATATTGCAAACAATGTCTTGTTTTGCTAGAGTGGTATCTTGGTATCTTATCTATTTTGTATCCTCTGATTATCTTAGTACATGGCACAACAGAAGTGCACAATAAATTCTTGTCAAAATGAATTAAAATTTAGTTTTGTTCCCTTACAGATCTTAGCATATTACTTAGTGCATAGTAGAACACCAACAAATATTTGCTGATTGATTTTAACATATTTGTGCTTTTATCTAATTCTCTGTCTTGAGGTTACAAGTCCTGAATAACTAACAGATTTGTAATAAAGGTATGTACTCTTATTTATGTAACCTTATTTTAGAGACTCGTATTCCTTTTTAGGGGCTTACAGCTGGCTCCATGGTAAATAATGCAGGAAATGTAGGAGACACAAGTTAGATCCCGGGGTCAGGAAGATTCCCTGGAGAAGGAAATGGGAACCCACTCCAGGATTCTTGCTGGAAAATGCCCTGGACAGAGGAGCTTGGTGGGCTGTGGTAGATGGGGTTGCAGAGTTAGACACAGCTGAGAATGCACGCACATTCCTTTTTGGATAGTTCCTTCTCTCTTTCCGTTCTTCCTTGCCTTGAGTTTGGCCTTAATCCTTCTATGTGTGATGTTTATTTGCACATGGCAAATTCCAAATGTGGGATTCTAAAATGTAGGATTATGTTTTTGCTTTTGTTTTCATATTGGTACTGATGGCTAATAACTTCAGAGAGCTTGTGGGTGACTTGTGGGTCCTTTTTGGCTATTTTATCTGATATCTCAACTCATTTTACTAGAGTAATAAATTATATGATTCCTTGTTAATGTATTTGCTTTGCACTTGTGTCCATATCATTTGGCTTCCGTAAGTTGAATGCATGTTTCCATAGGAACTAGAAATAATAAATTGGTATTACTAGCTGAGTTTCACTGTTCCATGAAAACCTTTGCAAAACAAAAGATTGTGAATCTATGTGCTAAGTAAGCTATCTGTTTTACTTTTAAAAATGATGCATATTTTTGAAAAGCTCAACTGTACTCCAAGAAAATGTCTTTTTCATTATTACTTCTGAGGAAAAAAAATTGTTCTAAGAACTGATGTTTCATCTCCTTTTCCCCCTCTTCTATGATTCCATGAAAAAAGGAAAAAAAATGCAGTGAAGATCAGATTCAGAGCTAGATCTCTCAAAGTGTACCTCCATGTATTAATGTTTCTGATAGACTTGTTTTACAGAATAAGGGCCGCTGTAGTTTTTATTGTTCTTCAGTTCAGTCCAGTCGCTCAGTTGTGTCTGACTCTTTGTGACCCCATGAACTGCAGCACACCAGGCCTCCCTGTCCATCTTGTACTCTGCATATAAGTTAAATAAGCAGGGTGACAATATACAGCCTTGACATACTTCTTTTCCTATTTATTTTATCTTTTAATCAGTCATATAGGTTGAACTTAATTTTATTGACATTCCTTTTTAACACAACTGAGCCTGATTTCAGAAGTGATAGCTCTTGCATCAGAGAGGACTAAACTATGCAAAGCAGTGGTGCCCTTTGAGGAATGCTTCTGGCCAGAATGGCTACAGGGCACTCAGTTCTAGCAGTTCCTATGGTAATCACCATATGCAAACTGCTTCTTGTCCCAGCCCTTAACAATTTCAGCTTGAGTTTTTCTTGATTGCCCATCAGTCATCAGCATCTCTAAACACATTATATTATATACACACACACAGTTGGCCAGACACAAAATAAATAAGACTTCTGCTAAACTTGAGGAATGGGTTACATGGAATGATTTAATCTTTTCTGCATAAATAAGACCCTTGTTCTGTTCCATTGATTTTGGAAATAGTATAAAGCGTGACTGAATTTTCAGAAGGCATGGTCAACTGCAGAATATTCTGTAAAATTCCAGATATTCAGGGTGTATGAATAATGCTGCCCCAGCACAGATTCTGTGTAGTCTAAAACACAGTGCTGGACTAACCATTCTAAAACTAATTCGTGACTACCGCTTCCCTGCTTTAAAGCTGTTGGCTCATTTATTTGTTAATTCTGTCATCAGTTTTTGGGACATTCATCATATGCCAGGTTTTATACTAGCTGGAGTGTCAAAAACTTCCTTGCATGCCCATCCTGCATCCAACACCACTTCTGCATGCCACAGTCATGATCATCTTTTACCAACAAATTTGACCATGTTATCCTGCTTCAAATTCGATGAAATCGTAAGTTCCAAACTCCATATCACAGCTTACAGTGTCTGTGTCACATGGTCCCTGTCACCTTTGCTGACCTCCTTTTCTGTCTGTTCCATCCTTGGACCACTCTGTTCCAGTCACACTGGCTGCCTTTCTGTACCTAGATGAAGCCATTATCTTTCTCATTTAGAAGCCTTTGTATGTACTGTTCCCTCTGGCTAGAAATCCTATTGTGTCCTTCCCGGAGTCAGCTTCCTCTCTTCCTTCATGTCTCATCTTAAATGTCACTCCTCGGAATGTTTTCCTCTGACCAAACTGTGTGTATTGGTCTCCTGTAACTCTCTTCTGGTGACACCCAGTTTTCGTTATAGCGCATTCAAAGTTCTGAGTTTATATTTGTTTGTTTGCTTTATTATTTTCTTCCTCCTCCAGTAAGAAAGTGGGAGTTTGTAGACTGTGAAAATAAGATTCCTATTGAATAAAGGTGTAGTGGGAATGGAGGTTTTAGAGGTCCAGAAAGATGGAAGATTGTGGCCAGACTGGCTTCTAAGATTTTAAATGTGTAGTGGTTCTCAGGACAACTTTTAGGGTAGGTATGTAGGAATCCAGTGTCAGATGGAGAGGAAGTGAAGGCTGCTTGAGTTGAGAGTCTACTATGAGCCAGGCTTCACTAGGTACATAAGCCTTGATTCACAAACTCTGAAGCTCAAGCCTGCTATAGTATTTTTCTTACTGTTTCTAACTTCATTCCCCAATGGTATTTTTAATGCCTTTCCTCTGCCACATTCTTTTCCTGTGTCCTTTCTTAATTTAGTCCAGCCTGTAGGCCTCAACTCTTAAATGTCCTTTCCAATTATCTCTTTCCCAGCCGCCCCATCTCCATGCTAGCATACATCATCTGTTTTTTCCCTAGGCATGTAGAGAATTGTACCTCTCTTTGTGCTGCCATTGTATTTTATCCTTTCTCAAGCAGATTTCATTTTTCCAAGTAGGCATAAGCATCGAGAATGCATAACAGTTTCTCCTGTATCTTTGTAATATGCCTCAGTGAAGCATGCTAGAAAAGACATAGGGAAAGCTTTTGATAATGGTAAATTAAATGAGAATTTTTTCTCATGTATGTAACTGCCAAAGTGTTACATGGTGCTGATACATAGCTGACTAAGAAATTAGCTACTTGACTACGTTGTTTATAAAATCCTTGTATTGTCTGCTGTTTCAGTAAGAAACTGATGGAGAGAGAGACGCTAGACCTCTTAGGACACCGTTGCCATGTGCATGCATGCTCTTGCAGGAGCACTTGGAGGCCTGGCAGGCCTCTTTGTCCATGGAAGTTTTCAGGCAAGAATACTGGAGTGAGTTTCCTTTTCCTACTGCAGGGGATCTTCCTGACTCAGGGATTGAACCTGCCTCTCTTGTGCCTCCTGCATTGGCAGGCAGGTACTTTCCCACTGTGCCACCTGGGAAGCACCCAGGTGTACTGTCTGTTGTTTCAGTAAGAAAATGTTGGAAAGATATGCTAGACCTCTAAATGACATAATTGCTAGGCTAATCCTTTTTTTTTTTTTGGTCTGAAATAATACCAGTATAATTTCTAAATTTCCATGTCTTATTTTCTGTCCATTACTTTATCTTACCATGTGAATTTTCACATTGACTAATGTATAATGTACATTATCATTCAACATGGTTGAATAATGGTACTTTTTGTTCATTTTAGTTTGCTGTTGCTGCTGCTAAGTCACTGCAGTCATGTCCGACTCTGTGACCCCATAGACAGCAGCCCACCAGGCTCCCCTGTCCCTGGGATTCTCCATAATCTTTTTTTTTTTTTTTTTTTTTTTGGTCTGAAATAATACCAGTATAATTTCTAAATTTCCATGTCTTATTTTCTGTCCATTACTTTATCTTACCATGTGAATTTTCACATTGACTAATGTATAATGTACATTATCATTCAACATGGTTGAATAATGGTACTTTTTGTTCATTTTAGTTTGCTGTTGCTGCTGCTAAGTCACTGCAGTCATGTCCGACTCTGTGACCCCATAGACAGCAGCCCACCAGGCTCCCCTGTCCCTGGGATTCTCCAGGCAAGAATACTGGAGTGGGTTGCCATTTCCTTCTCCAATGCATGAAAATAAAAAGTGAAAGTGAAGTCACTCAGTCGTGTCCAGCTCGTAGTGACCCCATGGACTGCAGCCTACCAGACTCCTCCATCTATGGGATTTTCCGGGAAGAGTACTGGAGTGGGGTGCCATTGCCTTCTCCCATTTTAGTTTGGGGTAATATAAAGTTTTGAACTCAAAGAAAATTAAATACATTCAAAGCACAAGGTAACTTTTGTTGTTTAAAAAGTAGTTTAAGGTTTAGCAAGCTAATAATTATTATTGTATCCCAGACACATGGGAGTTAATGGATTATTCTGCTCAGTCAAACACAGGATTAATGGAAGGTTTGTTGTAGTAAGTAATCTAAAGAGTAAGCCAGGTGAGTGGGATTTGAGATTTCCTGTCCTTACCAGACAGCAGCAGAGAGATACGGCAAATGAAAGACACACAGATGAGGGAAACAATCATGCCCATTTCAATTTCCTTGTTTGCTGCATTTTTTAAGACTTATTTACTCAGCAAATGTTTATTCAGTGCCTCTTCTGTTGTGCTGGAGGCTAGAGATAATGACAAAGGGAATAAGACAAGCACAGTCATTTACCCTCATAATGTGTACATTATCTTCAGTGTGCATTATCTTGAGCATGACATTTTTTTTGCATCTGTGCCTCCCTTGTATTTTGCATGTTAATTTCATATGATCACTGAGTACTTCCTGACTGATTGATACTATCATACAAATACATTGGTAGCAGTTTTGTGTATATTTTTTAAAATTAGATGTTGCTTGCACATGTGACTTATGCCCCAGGAAAATACAGAAAATAGTTGAAGATCTGAAAAGTCTACCTCAATTTCCAGTTCAATAAAGATGCAGCTATTTGAGGAAAGCCTGATGAACTAATTTGAGTGTGTGACTCAAAGATCAAACCTAGAGAGAATTCAAGAGCATCTACCTGCAAACAGGCTTTAGAGAGAGAAATTCAATAGATCTGTGCTGTTAATTCACATAGACTAACTGTCCTCCTCTAGTTCCTTTATTTCCCTTTTCCTTTTTAATACCTTAATCCCTGGCTCTTGGGATAGTAACTAAATTGCACCTTTTTAGAGTCATCTTCAAAATGATTCGTTTTGGGTGCCAAACTGTCACTCAATTTATTCTTACACCCATACTCGTAAGCCTACTCCTTTTGGCTTGCTTATGTGATAGGGGACATTCTAAATGTGTGTTCTGAGCCTTTGAAATGCAAAAGTTGATAAGAAGAAGTGACATTGTGAGAGAAAAAGTAGCTATGCTTAATTTTTTCTTTTCTTCATGCTATCAGTACTGAGGATCCATGGGAAAGAATAAGCATTGAACTCTGAACTTTGGGCTATAGGGTGTACTGTGGATATACTTCAAAGTCAGATAGAATGTGTCTTTTTAAAATCAGAGTCTGCATTTAAAAAAAGAGAATTGGATTAACTGGTAAGATACGTTGTCATAGCTTTTCTTTTAAGCAGCAAGCGTCTTTTAATTTCATGGCTCTAGTCACTGTCCGCAGTGATTTTGGAGCCCAAGAAAATAAAATCTGCCACTGTTTCCACTTTTACAAACCTAGACAACATATTAAAAAGCAGAGACATCACTTGCTGACAAAGATCCATATAGTCAAAGCTGTGATTTTTCCAGTAATCAAGTACAGATATGAGAGTTGGACCATAAAGAAGGCTGAGAGCTGAAGAATTGATGCTTTTGAATTGTGGTGCTGGAGAAGACTTTCGAGAGTCCCTTGGACAGCAGGGAGATCAAACCCGTGAATCCTAAAGGAAATCAACCCTGGATAGTCATTGGAAGGATTTATGCTGCAGATCCATTATTTTGGCCACCTGATGCGAAGATCTGACTCATTGGAAAAGACCCTGATGCTGGAAAAGATGAAGAGCAGGAGGAGAAGGGGTGACAGGGGATGAGATGCTCGGATGGCATCACCGACTCACTGGACACGAGTTTGAGCAAACTCTGGGGCTGGTGAAGGACAGGGGAGCCTGGCATGCTGCAGTCCATGGGGCTGCAGAGTGGGACAGGACTAAGTTACAGAACAGAACAACTGAGATTCCGTATTCAGGAACCCTTAGAGACTTTTAAAGGCAAGCTCCGCTCATTGAATATAGAGTGAAACGTCCCACACTTGTTTTCTTTGGTTCCTTCTGTAGACTTACAGGGATGTTTTCTGACTGAGTTACAATGGCAGGAGTATTAATATGTGACCAGTTGAATTCACATCTAGTCATTGCCTAGTAGTGACAAGAATGTCCCAAATATGATTTAGTTCTGTATTTTTTTCTTTTTTAAAGATTTGTTTACTTACGGTGTCACTGGGCTTCACTGTTGCTGGCCCAGGCCGCTCTGCATTTACTTACAGTGTCACTGGGCTTCACTGTTGCTGGCCCAGGCCACTCTGCAGTTACTTAGGGTGTCACTGGTCTTCCCTGTTGCTGGCCCAGGCCACTCTGCAGTTACTTAGGGTGTCACTGGTCTTCCCTGTTGCTGGCCCAGGCCACTCTGCATTTACTTACGGTGTCACTGGGCTTCACTGTTGCTGGCCCAGGCCACTCTGCATTTACTTACAGTGTCACTGGGCTTCACTGTTGCTGGCCCAGGCCACTCTGAAGTTACTTAGGGTGTCACTGGTCTTCACTGTTGCTGGCCCAGGCCGCTCTGCAGTTACTTAGGGTGTCACTGGTCTTCCCTGTTGCTGGGCCAGGCCGCTCTCCATTTACTTACGGTGTCACTGGGCTTCACTGTTGCTGACCCAGGGCGCTCTGCATTTACTTACGGTGTCACTGGGCTTCCCTGTTGCTGACCCAGGCCGCTCTGCATTTACTTACGGTGTCACTGGTCTTCCCTGTTGCTGGCCCAGGCCGCTCTGCAGTGATGGTTTGTGGGCTTCTCGTGCAGGGGCTTCTCTTGTTGAGCACAGAGCCTGGACGCGTGGACCTCAGTAGCTGCAGCTGGTGGGCTCTGGAGCATGGTTGCAGTAGTTGTGAGACGGGGCCCAGTTGCCCGAGGCATGTGGGATCTTCTGGAACCAGTGATGGAATCTATGTCTCTTGCCTTGTCCCACCGCCAGGGAAGCCCTAGTTCTGCTTTTTAATTAATAGAATATATATCCTCTCTAGTATTTTGCTTTAGAGTTAGAGTCATTGCTTTAACTTAATACCATACATCTGTATTTTAAAAACAAACTTTTTTTTTTTAAGTTTCAAAACAGTATTATACCATTTTAGGATTACCTTCGGGGAAGGCAATGGCACCCCACCCCAGTACTCTTGCCAGAAAAATCCAATGGACGGAGTAGCCTGGTGGGCTGCAGTCCATGGGGTTGCTAACAGTTGGACAGACTGAGCGACTTCACTTTCACTTTTCTCTTTCATGCATTGGAGAAGGAAATGGCAACCCACTCCAGTATTCTTGCCTGGAGAATCCCAGGGATGGGGGAGCCTGGTGGGCTGCGGTCTATGGGGTCACACAGAGTTGGACACGACTGAAGTGACTTAGCAGCAGCAGCAGCAGCAGCAGCAGGATTACCTTAAAATTATTTTGGCTGTTCTTGCATCCCCTCTGTTTCTTAGAAATAGCTAAAACTGCTGTTCTTTTCTGGGTTTTGAGATCATATGATTTTACCTTAGAGTCTGAAAAACTCTGTATGCTTTACTGATTTTTGTTGGGGAAAAAGTACATTTGAGGATATAGTTCGCTAGGGTGATGGACATATTATCCGAATATGAAAAATAAGAATGTAGAATGCTCCAAGGAGCCTTGAAAACAAAGGACAAGAGAATGGTGGTCAGATTTTCTTTGTCGTATATTTTGCTTGATGTTTCACTGTATATTAATGTATTTATATTTCTTCTTTTTCTCTCAGTTGTAAGAAGTCGCTTTGTGACCAGAGCAGATAGGAATAGTCTTAGGCTTATTTAGCTTTCAGCGGGCTACCCTGGTAGCTCAGGTGGTAAAGAATCTGCCTGTAATGCATGAGACCCTGGTTCGATTCCTGGGTCAGGAAGATCCCCTGAAGAAGGAATAGGCTACCCACTCCCATATTCATGGGCTTCCCTGGTGGCTCTGACGGTAGAGAATCGCCTGCAATGCAGGATAACTGGGTATGATCGCTTGGTTGGGAAGATCCCCTGGAGGAGGGCACGGCAACCCACTCTAGTCTTTTGCCTGGAGAATCCCGATGGACAGAGGAGCCTGGAGAGCTACAGTTCATGGGGTCACAAAGAGTTGGACAGACTAAGAGACTAAGCATAGCATAGCACACAGCTTTGAACAGTTCGTTCTAAAAGCTCCTCATTCCTGTAACCTAAAGTCTTTATGTTCTTTTTTTTGTTTGTTTGTTTGTTTTAAAGGAAATAGAGTGAGAGATTTAGAGAAAGAGGCAAAACATGAATCAAAAATTTTAAGAAATGAAATTTATTTCAATAGTATCAAGTTAGGATTGGAAGAGAGAAAAGCAAGAGCTTTTCTAGAACACTAATGAATAGAAACTATGGATCTTATACTTGCAAGCAAAAACTGAAGAAAGGAATTCATATGTTTAAATATTATTTCCTTATGGAAACCTTCCCCATCCTCTTAGATCTGGTTGAGCATGACTCTTCCACTTGCCCATAGTAATACGTACCTTTTCCTTCATGGCAGCTATTGCATTAGTAAATGTAAACTGTTTCATGACTGTCTCTTCCCATTATCCTTTTTTTTCCATGGGTATTCCAATAAGCATCATGGAATGTGGCATATGGGATCAGTGAATTAAAACTAAAACAAAATTTAAAAGTTGGACAGAGCAAATTAGTACAATGAAAAGTAAACTGTAAGCACATTATCATGTGAGAACGAAGGAACAACAACTTCTGTTATGGTTCCCAATGGACAACAGGTAACAACTGAACTGAAAACTAAGATGGCTTGCTTTCAGCTCTCCAGGGGAGTACTGTATTTTCTCCATACAGATGAAGCATTCACTTAAGAACACTTTTTTTGGATTCCTTTGTTTTCAAAATACTTTCCTGTCTGAGATCGTGTTTTTACCTTACTCTACCCTAAGAAGATATGAGTAGAAATTTATGCTCACTTTATGGATTAAAACACCAAAAAAACAGTTCGTGTAAAAAAATAAATTAAAAAAAAAAAAAAAAAGATAGTAAGGGGACCTACCTACGTATCTAGAGTTGGAAATAAAGTAAATACTTTGATTTTTGACTCCTTCTGCCAGATTTACTCATTATGTGTGTCTTCCCACTCGAGAGGTCAGTGAAAGGAAACCTTGGACCTGAGTGACTGCTCTTCAGTCAGATTCTCAGTGGAGACTGGCAGCTTAATCCAGCTAGTGAGGTGTTGCTGTCCTTATCAAAGCCAAAGTTGATTTTGCTCTATGAAGCTGCCAAAGAGGAAAACTCTTGGTGAACAGGTAGGATAGAAATTATGTATGGTGTAAAAACTTCTAGAAATGATGTGCCATTTGTGGGTCAGGGCACATCTTAGTAGAGGAAAACAAGCTAAAAACAACTCATTTCCTGAGAAGCAGCACCAATCAAACGGAGAACTCTCTTCCCTGCCGCCATTTTCCCCCCACAGCTATCACTCNAATGGGGGTGAGGCAGAGCCGAGGGGAGGAGGAGAGCGCCTCTCTTCGCCCTGGCGTGCGGCGGAGAGGAGGAATGTCTCTCCTCTGCCAAGGAGACTTGGAGGGATGCATTGTGGCGGGCCCGGGGCCAGCGCAGGAATCTGGAATCTGGGTAACCGTGGAAACGGGCCCGCGGGTGACAACAAACACGGGCTGGAATTTCAGCCTTCGCAGCCAGGCCACGGAGGAATGGGAAAATTCGGGAAAGTTTTTCTGTTTGTTTTTAAGCCTAGGATGGGGAGAGGGCAGGGAGGGAAGCACTGGAGGGAGACACAGTGCTCCGAATGAACGCTCCCTGCCGGCGCCGCAGCGGAATCACAGGGAGCCAGACTCTCGCAGTCTCCATTTTCACCTTATTCTCTTCTTTATTTATAGCCCGCCGCATTCCACCAAGCATTCCACCAGGTCTAAAGCCGCTCCTGAGGGGTGTCGGTGCAGAGTCGGATCCCTGTCCTTGCCCAGCAGCAGGAAAATCACAGATCCCGAGGACGCCCCCTTCACGTCGTCTCAATTCAGCCTCACAATAACCCTCAATGAACGGGGTGGCCAGGTCCCCACTTTACACGTGGGCGAAGGAAATTCAGAAAGCCAAGATTCGAGGGCGGTCTGCCCAACCCAGGCCCATCCTCATCGCACCAGAATATCCCACCTGTAATCTTTATTCTGAAATGAATGAATAATTATGGTAGTCAACATTCAAGAAGGAGAGAGGCTATATTGCTTGGATCAGCATACATATGCCAGCTATCCTTGTGGCTAAAGATGTGGGTCTTGATTGAATGGGAAAAGATCTATGTGATAGAAGGAAGAAATTTTTAGAGTTAATAGGCAGAAAAAGAAGTCATGAAATAGATAAACAACAAGGTCCTACTGTATAGCACAGAGACTATAGTCCCTGTAATAACCTACAATGGAAAAGAATCTGGAAAAGATGTATATATAAATATATACATATATATATTTACCTGAATGATTTTGCTGTACACCTGAAACATTGTAAATCAACTATACTTTAAAAAAAAAAAAAAAAAAANAAACAACAAGGTCCTACTGTATAGCACAGAGACTATAGTCCCTGTAATAACCTACAATGGAAAAGAATCTGGAAAAGATGTATATATAAATATATACATATATATATTTACCTGAATGATTTTGCTGTACACCTGAAACATTGTAAATCAACTATACTTTAAAAAAAAAAAAAAAAAAAACGAAACAAAACAAAAAAACCTATGGACCCTAGAATTTTCTTCTCTTGAAACCTTTAGAAATAAAATGCCTGGCAGAGTACCTAGACAGAAGCAGGCCTGCTGCTGCTAAGTCGCTTCACTCGTGTCTGACTCTGTGCGACCCCATAGATGGCAGCCCACCAGGCTCCCCCATCCCTGGGATTCTCCAGGCAAGAACACTGGAGTGGGTTGCCATTTCCTTCTCCAATGCATGAAAGTGAAAAGGGAAAGTGAAGTCGCTCAGTCGTGCCAACTCTTAGCGACCCCATGGACTGCAGCCCACCAGGCTCCTCCGTCCATGGGATTTTCCAGGCAAGAGTACTGGAGTGGGTTGCCATTGGTACCATTAATTTAAGGCAGTCACGGGGGGTTTGTTGCTTTGCACATGGGGAAACCAATGTAAAGTCGGGCTGAGCCCCACATCCTAGGTCCAGGTACAAGGTTCTCTTCTGAACAGCATGTCCCCAGAACCTCTGGAAACAAGCCCATAGTTGACCTTGGAGTCCAAAATGGGTTTTGATGAAACAGATGAGTGAGCAGGGTTAAAATAGGAGGTCATAGAACCGTTACAGAGAAGAGGGGAAAAGTACTTAGCTTTGCATTCTTCACAACTGAGATCAATATGGTGTACAATCCTTCCTAGTTTCACTGTTATGACCATCGATAGTTAAGAAGGTGTGTCTGTTCTGAAAAAAAGAGACTCAATTCTTCACTAAATTCTTTAGAAAAGAAGATAGTTTTAAATCACCAGAGTTACATAACTTTATAACAGTTTCAAGAAATCATCTTGAAACTTCATTAGTAAAAAAATGCTCCTGAAGAAGCCAACAGGAAATAAAGAATTGCAAGGAATTTTTGGAAATAAGAGGATGTTTTCTTTTGTTTGTTTTCGAAGTGGAAAAAAAAGTTTTTAAGGAAAAAGGAAGCCCTGACCCACATAAAGATAGGGTTTCAGTGAAACTAATTTGAGCCCAAGGAGGAAAGTGTTGGCTGCTTAGCAGTGTGAGTGCCCAGGCCATAGCAGATCTGTGTGGGCTGTGGAGAGCATCAGCTTTCCCCAAGAAAAAGGCTCCAGAACAGAGCCAGTTCTACACTAAAGGTGAAATTTCATTCACAAAAAAATAACAAATCTGCCTGAGAGTGTCCGCAGCCATGTTGAAATTTATACAGAAACTTAAAAATTGTTTTAGTTCGTAATTCAGGAATAGCTGCTATTTATCCTGAAGTCACTGGTTTTTCCCGAAAGCTCTGCCTTATACTTTTTAATCCTGAAACCCCCATTTCCTTTATTTTGTTGTTAAAAATGGGGGAAAGTGTCATTCATTTTCTCAGCAAATCTTTTTTTGAAGATTTTTTTTTTTTTTTTGATGTGGACCATTTTTGAAGTCTTCATTGAATTTGCTACAACATTGCTTCTGTTGTTTATGGTCTAGTTTTTTGGCCATAGGACATGTGGGATCCTAATTCCCCCACCAAGGATGAAACCCACACCCCTTTAAGGGGAAGGCGAAGTCCCAACCAATGGACCACCAGGGAAGTCCCTCAGCAAATATTTTTAACAACATACTCTGTGCCAGGCTCTGAATAAAGTGGGGCTGTGGTATCAGATTATTGCCTCTTGGGTTTCACACCATATCTGAGTTTTTAATATTAAAATGCAGTGTCTGTTGTGAATCTCTGAGCCTCCCACAAAGTGTTGAGAGTACATAATACTGTAAGCACTATGCAAACTTAAAGAGGCCACTGCCCATTCTTAATGAGAAACTTCTGTTTATGATTCATGGATTAAACCCCCATAAATGGCTTCATGTACATGCCCAAAATATGTGGATCCACAAGAGGTCTGAGTGTATTCATGTAAGTATGTGTCTGCTCGTGAGAAAGTGTGTGTGGGAGGGAGGGAAGGGGGTAGAAACTGTTTTAATTTTTAAAAGCTAGAGGGGCAAGTAAAAACTATTTATACACATCATTAAGGAAGTGAGTGTATAAGACATAAAGATGGGAGAAGCCAACGCGTTTCCAAATTATCGTTCCTTTAGCCCTTGGAGAGATGACTCCTTAATGGGAAACCATGGAGTACTGTCTATCTTCTCAGTGATAATTGCACTGCTGTTGTTTAATCTCAGTGACTCTAAGAAGGGAGTTTAAATAGGATTTAAACAATCACTTTTTTTTATTCTTTTATAAAAACTCTTTGACCCTTTCATAAAAATCTTATTAAAAAATCTTTATCACCCAACTTTTCATTATCTCAGTTATAGTTACACTGAAAGGACCCCACTGCTGTTGGCATGGTGGCCTCCACCCCAATATAGCACGCAGCACTAGATATGAAGTGGCCTTAGATGAGATCATCTCAGCCCAGGGTGCTCAGTTATTTGTCATGAGAACGTGTTCTCCAGGCAAGCTGGCCCTTCCTGACCAACTCCAGACTGTACCCATCGGATGAGCAGAAGCCTAAGCAGTGGATGTGCTCTGACTGAGGACACCCTGCAGACCCTTTTCTGCCCCCTCCCCCTGGCCTATAACCGATGTGTGCCCCTAGCCTTCATGGGAAGAAGGAACCAGGAACACTGGGGCTACTACTTAGATGTTCTTTCTACATTGTGTCAAGTTGAGGAGCATCATTTCTGTTTTTCCCAAAACATCGATGTGAAACTGGATTTTTCAACATCAGTTCGCTTCAGTTCAGTCACTCAGTCGTGTCCAACTCTGCGACCCCATGAATCGCAGCACGCCTGGCCTCCCTGTCCATCACCATCTCCTGGAGTTCACTCAGACTCACATCCATCGAGTCCGTGATGCCATCCAGCCATCTCAGCCTCGGTCATCCCCTTCTCCTCCGCCCCCAATCCCTCCCAGCATCAGAGTCTTTTCCAATGAGTCAACTCTTCGCATGAGGTGGCCAAAGTACTGGAGTTTCAGCTTTAGCATCATTCCTTCCAA
>SJYX01022866.1:239205-250669 GCA_006410675.1 Oreotragus oreotragus | reverse complement strand
GGACCTAACAGAAGCAGAAGATATTAAGAAGAGGTGGCAACAATACACAGAAGAGCTATACAAAAAAGATCCTCATGACCCAGATAACCATGATGGTGTGATCACTGACCTAGAGCGAGACATCCTGGAATGCAAAGTCGAGTGCCTTAGGAAGCATCACCATGAGCAACGCTAGTGGAGGTAATGGAATTTCACTTGAGCTATTTCAGTTCCTAAAAGATGATGCTGTGAAAGTGCTGCACTCAGTATGCCAGCAAATTTGGAAAACTCAGCAGTGGCCACAGGACTGGAAAAGGTCAGTTTTCATTCCAATCCCAAAGAAAAACAATGCCAAAGAATGTTCAAAATACCACACAATGGCCCTCATCTCACATGCTAGCAAAGTAATGCTCAAAATTCTCCAAGCCAGACTTCAACAGTATGTGAACTGCGAACTTCCAGATGTTCAAGCTGGTTTTACAAAAGGCAGAGGGACCAGAGATCAAATTGCCAACATGTGTTGTATCATAGAAAATGCAAGAGAGTTCCAGGAAAACATCTACTTTTGCTTTATTGATTATGCCAAAGCCTTTGACTGTGTGCATCACAACAAACTCTGGAAAATTCTTCAAGAGATGGAAAAACCAGACCACATACCTGCCTCCTATGAAGTCTGTATACAAATCAAGAAGCAACAGTTAGAACTTGACATGGAACAACAGACTGGTTCCAAATTGGTAAAGGAGTACATCAAGGCTGAATATTTTCACCCTGCTTATTTAACTTACATACAGAGTACATCATACAAAATGCTAGGCTGGATGAAGCACAGGCTGGAATCAAGATTGCTGGGAGAAATATCAATAACCTCAGATATGCAGATGATACCACCCTTATGGCAGAAAGTGAAGAAGAGCTGAAGGCCTCTTTATGAAAGTGAAAGAGAAGAGTGAAAAACGTTGGCTTAAAACTCAACGTTCAGAAAGCTAAGATGATGGCATCTGGTCTCATCACTTCATGGCAAGTAGATGGGTAAACAGTTGAAACAGTGAGAAACTTCATTTTTGGGTGCTCTAAAATCACTGCAGATGGTGACTGTAGCAATCAAATTAAAAGTTGCTTGCTCCTTGGAAGAGAAGCTATGACCAACCTAGACAGCATATTAAAAAGCAGACACATTACTTGGCCAACAAAGGTCCGTCTAATCAAAGCTATGGTTTTTCCAGTAGTCATGTATGGATGTGAGAGTTGAACTATAAAGAAAGCTGAGTGCTGAAGAATTGATGCTTTTGAACTGTGGTGTTGGAGAAGACTCTTGAGAGTCCCTTGGACTGCGAGGAAATCAAACCTGTCCATCCTAAAGGAAATCAGTCCTGAATACTCATTGGAAGGACTGATGTTGAAACTGAAACTCCAGTACTCTGGCCACATGATGAGAACTGACTCATTGGAAAAGACTGTGATGCTGGGAAAGATTAAAGACAGGAGGAGAAGGGGATGACAGTGGATTAGTTGGTTAGATGGCCTCACCGACACAATGGACATGAGTTTGAGCGAGCTCCGGTAGTTGATGAAGGACAGGGAAGCCTGACGTGCTGCAGTCCATGGGTCTCAAAGAGTAGACATGACTGAGTGACCCAATTGGACTGAACTGGTAGAGATTTACAGGAACATCCTTTCCTGACCATGACCCGACCTCAAGAACAAAGGCTTTGACACTGAGAATTTTGCAACAACTGACCACGCCTCTGCCTCCGTTTTTGTAGAAAAAGGGTTTGCTGAAAGCTTTCAGAGAGTTTGGAGTTTTTCATGCATGAGCCATCGTCTCCTTGCAGGGCCCTCAATAAATGTTTCTCTGTTCCAAACTCTTGATATTTTGGTCTTGTTTGCCTTCTTTGTGTGCTGGCCACGCGAACTTGCATTTCATTAACAAGCGCCCGAATTAGATTTTTATTGGTGAAATTCTTAGCTTGTTAGTTAGCGTAATAGATTTTAGAATTAGTTTATTTCCTACATAATTAGTGGTATTCAAGATTTGTGGATTGGCTGCAGTATTCTTAGACATACATCCTGCCCATGCCATATCATGGCATAGGAATCAGGGTGGCTTTCAGGAGAGATGGAAGCATGAATCCCAAACTTGGACTGCAGATAATCAGATGTAGTTGCTTACTGCTTGTGTAAGGATAACAAAATCCTCTGTCTAGATTGCTGCATGGGATGTATGATCTATGATCCTAAAAAGTTAGAAACCTGCGACCTCACTGAACTCATAAACAGGCTTAAAGAACTTATTTTGTTTGCTTGCTTTTATATCTCTTATAGCTACTTAATGTTCTAAGTGGGTCACAATTGATTCTAAGGCTTGCTTTCATACCTACTTGTGATGTCCAGAGACAAAAATCCAAACCTTTCAGTTACTTCTAACTATTGATAGTAACAGTCAAAGAGAGCTTCATATTGTGCATGGCCAAATTGGCTTGGGTAAGTTTTCATACAAGATTCTGAAAATCTCAGCTTTGCCACTTAATCAGCTGTGAAATGAGTTATTTAGCACTTATGAGTCTCATCTATATATTACCTTAACTGGTGATTGTGATTACTGGGATAATATATGCACTGTCCTTAGAACAGCTCTCAGAACAGTGGTCAGATTGCCAGCAGGCATTTGTTACCATTAGGGTTTGTGTAACACATTCTTGCTTGATCAGGTCCTGGATGAAGCCAGTGATGTTAGACATGCCCCGACTGTAGGAGTCACAGAAACTGCAGTTGGTCTTTATGTGCAGCTGGCAGTGTAGAGCATGTTGAAATTTGGAAGCCATGGGATGGCCTTCTTTCTCCACTTCTGCCTCAGCTGCAGGAGAGACTTTTTTGTCTCCCTAATGAACACCATAAATTAAATAAAAGATTTTGTTTAAATTTGCTCAGATTAGTTTCTGTTGTTGTTGTGGTGGTGGTGGGGTTCAGTCAACAAGTCGTGTCAGACTCTTTGCAACCTCATGAACTGCAGCACATTGGGCTTTCATAATCAAAAGGAAAAAAAGCTATTTTCAAGGTCGCCACTTGAGCTAGTCGCATCTTTTTCAATGCTGTCAGTGGCATTTGATGTAGTTTTAATTGTCCTTGTCTTTCTTAAGATAAATTCTCACTGGGTGTCCATTATATTGCACTCTCTGATTTTTTCCTACAGCAGTGCTGATTCTTTTTGTCTCTTACTGGATTCACTTTCTCTTACCAAACTCTAAATGTTGAGCTCCTACAGGACTCAGTTGGCCTTCTCTTTACACTTATTCCTAGTTATTTCATCTAGTTTGATGGTATCAAGTGCTGTATAATTAATTATTATCTGTATAGTGATGATATCCAATTTCAATTTTTGGCTCAGCCTCCTCCCTGAGTGCCAGACCTGTATATCCAAGTGTATAATCAGTATGTCCTCTTGAATACCTGTTAGGCATCTCAGCTTCACGTGTCCAAAACTGAACTCTTGATTTCTTCCAGGTTCTTCCTGACCGTCATAAATGGCACTGGTGTTTATCCGGTTGCTTGGGTTGACACACTGGTGTCATGCTTGACTCTCCGCTTTCGCTGTCATCCCATATCCCGTCCGTGAGGGCTGTCAGTTCTGTCCTGTATAACTCTGACTGCTCTTCTCTGCTACCTCCCCGTGTCTTTGCCACCGACACTCTCAGTTGCCTATCTGTCACTTGTTGGTTTCTCTACTTGTGCCCTTGTCTGTCTGTGGTCCCTTTTCTTTTTAGTGACCAGAAGGGTACTTCTAGTCCGTCCCGTCCCGTCACTGCTCTACTGTAAACTTGCCCTCTGGCTTCTGCTTGCACACTGAGTAAATAATACCTGAACACCCTTAGCGTGGCTCCTGGGGCCTTGCTTGATCTGGCCACTGGCTGCCCTCCTGACTCATCGCCTCTGTCTTCCCTCCCCTCTCCTCCCAGTCCCTCTCCTTACTGTTTAAGCATGTATGCCTCAGGGCGTTTGCACTGTGGACTCCTCTGTCTGGACTGCCCTTCTCTTGGATATTAATGTAGCACCCAGGCTCCTTTCAGCTGAAACTTTACCCATGCGTTATTTCCCTGGAGAGACTTGCCTTGCCCAAATTCAAAATACCCCTTCCTTCTCCTCGTGCTTGATTATTTTCTTCTTCAGTTTTATTTTTCCTTGTAGCACTCATTGCTGCCTGCAGTTGTACTTTATTTGTTAATTGTCTCCACAGTAAAGTGTAAGCTCCACAAGCCAGGAATTTGTCTTGTTTATACCTGTATCCCCAGGGCTTGGTAGAATGCCTGATATTGATAAATTTTTATTTTAGTTTGATAATGAATGAATAAATAGTAGCAGCAAGTATCACCTGTTAGATGTTGAAGGAAGCACAACTTACTTGGTTAGATGCAAAATACTGATATTTTGCAAAAGTATATTTGCAAAATATATGCAAAAGTATATTTCCTTAAATTTAAGAGTTTTTTTTTCACATTTTATTATTTGAAATCAAGTTGCATCTTATAATTGATATGTGTATATAATATAGTAGCTGTAACATCCTGAGCGGATACTAAATTAATTCATCAACTTCTCACCCTAGATTATGAATTTTAAGCACTGTATTGGGTCTGTGGTTGGTGAGGGTAAACACTATACTTCTGGTCCTCTTCAAGTATTTAATAACAGTAAATGCATAGTTTGTTGTTGGGAAATATTTTTTTCTCAACTGGGTAGAGATTTGTTTTTTTTTGCTAATTATTCTTTGTTATTCTGTAGACATTACTAAATGTCTCTTATACATGATTTCCATTGTACTGTATACTGTAGACCATACTACAAATATCATGTAGACAGTGATTTTGATTCTTTTTGTTTTTAATTTTTTTTTTACCGTTGTACTAGCTTTATCAATTTAGCAAAATATGCTGCTATGCAAAATGTGACTTATTTTCTAAGTCATGTACTGTTAAAATCTTATGCTGTCTTAAATTTGCTCTTATTTTGGGAATTTTATTAATATATGAATCTTGATCCCATTGTCTTGTGTTCAGAATTTATCTAAATGTTTCCAAGAATACTAGAGTGGGTAGCCATTTCCTTCTTCAGGGCATCTTCCCAACCCAGGTAATGAACCTGAGTCTCCTGCACTGAGGGCAGATTCTTTACTGACTGAGCTTTCCAGGCAAGAATACTGGTATTCTTGCCAGTATTCTTGCCTGGAAAATCCTATGGACAGAGGAACCTGGCGGGCTACAGTCCGTGGGGTTGTAAGAGTTGGGCACGACTTAGCAAGTAAACCACCACCACCTGTTTCCAAATGTTCTAAAAGTGCTAATGAACTTTAGGATGCTAAAGTACGTAACTTTGCAACTCTTTTAAAAGTATATTTTATAACCTAATAGGCCTTTATGGAAATAATTATTTTTGTGGTATCTGTATAGACAGAAAACACATTAAACACGCCTGGATTTTGTTATCTAAGGTAGTATATACTTCCTTAATATTTATGATGAGTAGACATTAGCCTGTCAGTAATTTAGTTTTTTCTCTTTAAGCCCTTTCTTTACAGATCGCTTATGTTTTGGTATCACTTAACAACTTGAGTATCCAAGTTCAAAAACCTTTGAAAACTTTCAAAATTATAAATATTAGCCCTGGTTTCTCTGAACTTTAGAGAATATAGAAAAGTCTTAAGTCCATGACAGGAACTACTAGGTGCTTTCCTGCCCCTGTTTTTCTTAGGAAAAAGAGCAACAACAGTTAGATTGGGATTCTGCCACCCAAGTAAGGTTGATGTGCCTGCCGTGCTCCAGAGGGCGGTCTGTGTTCTGGGTAGAAGTGTTGCGTGGTCTCGATGGGGAATCATCTTAAAGCAGGAGGGTACTTCTCCTCTTCACCCTTTTCCTCCATGTTGCTGACTGGAATAGATATCTGTTGGATAGTGCTTCTCAGTCTCACTGGACTTGAGGATGAGGGTCATACTGTAAGGATGGCAGAGTGATAAACTAGAAGGAGTCTGGGTCGTTGATAGCGTCATGAAATCTTCATGCCAACTCTGGGCTGCCAGCCTCTAGACGTCTTTTAGGTGTGTAAGAAGAAAAAGAAAACTTTTGCTTAAACCATTATTCTTTGTAGAGGATCATCTGTTATCCTGCTGTACTGATATAAAAACTGCTTCCTTTCTTCTAGTCTTTCCCTGTGTCTGTTTATTTGATACACACCCATGCATATACCACATGTACAAACTTATACAGAGCTAAAAAAAAAACTGTTGATAGTGTATTTATATGTTTTCATCTCAATAGCAACAGCATATCCTCATTCTCTCATATCAAAATTATTTTTAGACATTTTAATATCTGCTTAACATGACTGTATACTATAGTTTGTTTAATTGGCCCATTATCTTTGACAATTATTTTCTTTAACTGTTTAGCAGTCTCTTGATCTATCTTAGGAGTAATTTGATCTGCATTTTAACTTTCTGAGTATATGTTGTGTTAAAAACTCTATTTAAACACAGCACATGAAATTCACTTTCACTTCTCTAAGGGTTCTTCCCTTTGAAAAAGATGCCCTAGCTTTGCTACACCTTCGTTCTCCTTTAATCTCTTACACTTCTCTCTCATTTTGCACTTGGCATTCCTACCATATTTACTTATTTTTTTTCCACGCTTCCCTCATTTGTCCTTGAGGAGGGTCTAGAGCTGGGTTTGGTTATTCACTAAATATTTGGTTTACTCAGTTATCCTGGTCCCTCCAGGCAATAACTCCATATTTTCCTAAGCTTGAGTTTCTTTATCTGTAAAATAGGTATAGTATATTTTTCCACTGGAAGTATCTTGAGGATAAGTTAGATAATCCCTGTATATGGCTTAATACAGTACCAGACCCAAGGTCAATACTGCCTTTAAGTCTCTGCTCAGATTTCTTCTCTTCAATGAAGCCTATCCTGGAACTATATTTAAATTGTAAACATCCCTTAATCCCCCTTACTGTGTTTGCTCTATAGCATTTATCATTTCCAATACACTCATGCGAAGAGTTGACTCATTGGAAAAGACTCTGATGCTGGGAGGGATTGGGGGCGGGAGGAGAAGGGGACGACCGAGGATGAGGTGGCTGGATGGCATCACGGACTCTATGGATGTGAGACTGAGTGAACTCCGGGAGATGGTGATGAACAGGGAGGCCTGGCGTGTTGCGATTCATGGGGTCGCAAAGAGTCGGACACGACTGAGCGACTGAACTGAACTGAATACACTATATGATCATTCATTTATTTAATAGCTCTGTTGTTCACTGTTGTTACTTCCCACCAGAGTGGATATTTCAGAGAAGGCTGGAATGTTAACCTTTTTGTTTACTGCAGTATCCCAAGACCAACAGTGCCTGGCACACAGTACATGCTTAATAAATATTTGTTGAAAAGTAGTGATATTAGTACATTTAAGATGTTTTGAATGAACATGTTTGAGGAGCATTTTGTGATGTTCTGTTTATTTGTGGTTTTAGAGACTCTGTAAAAAGCATTTATAACTTTTCCAGGCTCCAGAGGCTATTTTTCAGGATCAATATCCTGTCCTTGGTCATAATCTGCTATTGTCTTGGTATGGAGTATTTGTTTTCCATCCTGCCCTTATCTCCTTTATTAGTTTTCTAAGGATGCCATTAGAAAGTACCATAGACTTGATAGATTAGACAACAGAAGTCTATTTTCTGAGGATTCTGGAGGCTGGAAGCCCCAGATCAGGATGTCGTCAGGGTTGGTCATCTCCTGAGGGCTTCTCCTTGGTCTGTAGATAGCCATCTTCCCTGCGTGTCTTCATGCCCTCTGTCCTAATCTCCGCTTCCAGTAAGGACACCAGTCATAACTCAATTAGGGATCACCCACATGACCTCTTTTTTTCTTTAGTTGCCTCTTTAAAGCACTTATCTCTAAATGTAATCACATTTTGTACTAGGAGATTAGGACTTAAACATAGGAATTTTGACATTTGGGCATGGGAGCCAGGACAATTCAGTTCACAACACCTTCTCTTTCTCTGACTAGCCCTTTCTGTAAGTTGCATGATGGGACAATCTATCTGAATTTTCTTGTTTCATTTCACTTTGGACTCTTGTCTTTTTGATGACCTTTTCCTTAAAGCCTTTAGATGGCCAGTTTTCTCCTAATATCCAACCCTGGGCCCAGTCTGTATTTCCCAGAGTCTTTCAGAAAATGAGGTTCAGAGGAAAGATAGTGTTCATGCCTGATTTACTCACAGTCCTGTGGACATAACAGTTTGGTTTAGTTTTGGAGAGTCATGGGTCAAAAATGGACAATTAGTATACAGAAAGGATTATCCTGTTACATGTTTGTGAGGACAGTAGATTAATTTGGATAGTATATACTTCCAAATAACATAGCCATTAAATAGCTAAAGAAAAACAGACTTACAAGGAAAAAAATGATAAATCCACAGTCAGAATTGATACATATAACTGTATAGTTAGCCTGTATCCATGAGTTCCACATCCTCAAATTCAACCATTGTGACTCGAAAATATTTGGGAAAGGAAATTTGAAGAGAGTTCTGAAAGACAAAACTTAGCATTTACATTTGTATTTACAACTGTCTACATATCATTTACAGTGTATTAAGTATTAGAGATAATGTAGAGATGATTTAAAATGTATGGGAGGACATACATAGTTTATATGCAAATACTATGTCATTTTTATTCAGAGGTATGTAGTTCAAGCCAGTACTTTTTCTGCTGTGTCATACACCAGGATAACTTGCAGGTTAAAACAGACTGCTTTGCCTTACTCCCTGTCCCTACTGGGTTTCTGGTTCAGTAGATCTGGGGTGACCTGAGCATTTACCTTTCCAACAATCCCAGGAAACTGATGCTGCTAGATTGGGGATCACACTTTTAGAGTCACTGGATCAAACAATTAAAAATGAAAAACTAATAAAAATGTAGAAGACCTTGACAGCAGTTAACAGACCTGGTCTAACGGACATATTAGAGTCCTGAACCCAGCAATTAGAAAATAAACCATATTTTCAATCATACAGTGACTATTTACAAAGTGGATCATATATCGTGGCAACTCTGTAAGCGCCAAATATTAATGTAATACAGACATTTTTGATCACTGTATAGTTAAAAGCCTGTGATGGCGGAGAACCCTTCACCCTGAGACACAGGAAATGTAATGAGTTCCCACCTGTCTCACACTACACATTCGCGAACCTGGTGCAACAGAAGGTGCCAGCCTTTTGTTGACAACCTGCTTCTAGGCCAGAGTTCCATACGTAGCAGAGCAGCTTCCTTGCAGCAATCTATTGAAAGCCAGCCCTCAACACAAGAGTCTGAAAAACAAAAAAGAAAAGAACATTGATAACTTAAAAACCTCACGTATCTGAAAAGTATTTTTACAGAATTCTCTACTTCTAAGTAATTTCTTGATAGCTTTCTGTAGAGGGCCTGAATTCTGTCTATAACTTAATGAACAAGAGATCTGAAGCACATCTGGCACAGTGTTAAGAATGGACAAACAGGGATGGTGGTTTTGTTAGTGTTTGTGTTATGTTACTCTGCAGTTTTTGTTGGTTCTAAATGTTTCTAATTTTAAAAATAAGTGGTTTATAAGCCTGTACCTATATACATGAACTCTCTGTGGGAGGGCCAGAGACATTTTCCTAGACTTATGGGCCCAGAACATTAACCACCAAAGGAACCTGTTTGAAAGAATTATAAAATCAGAAAACTCAGAATCCATTTCGCTTCACTAAATATCCTTAGATCTTCACCTGTGAAAACTAGAATGCGAATGCAAGCAGGGAGTGTTGTGCCTTGCACTTCTGCGATCTACGAGAACAAAGGCAGCAGCCGTGGAGTACAGCTAATGGAGTACAGCACTGACCGATGTTTGAAGATAGGTATACTGATAAAGGAAATCTGGCATTCCCAAAATTAGGCAGTAAAGCTTTTTATTGCAATGCTTGAAATCCTATAAAAATACAGGCCTACAGTATTTTGTACGTGTGCCACAATAAGTACTGTGAGCAAAGCTAAATTAATCATTTTATTGATTGAGAATATTTTATTCATATAAAATACTAATACACTATTATTGTAGGCCTTGTATTAAATTTATATCCTAGATTATAAGTGCCCATTTGAAAGAAATCTTAAAAAAAAAACTTTAATGCTACTATATTTCATCATAAATTGTCTCCCGTGAAAATAGGTTTTAGTTACCCAAGGGTTTATACAAATGAATTTGATTAAGTTTCTACTTTTACAGCATTAAATATTAAGCTTCTCTGAATACAAAGAAGAAAGGTGAATAAAAGCACTAATGACTAATATTTATCAGAAAACAGTTGATTGAAAGTGCAATGGCTTATGCATTATGGACAAAATTCCATTTTTTAAAAGCAGACCAGCCATGTACTTCAGGCTGCAGCAAAACAAGCTGGCCTAAAAGGAGTGTTTTTGTTTGTTTGCTTGTTTTTATTTTTCTCTTAGTTTTGGAAATAGTATGATTTTGATGACTTCGGTCATCATAAGAAAAAAGGGTACTTAATTGCCTTTCTTTTCTTCTTTTCTATATAGTCAATGTGTTTATTGGAATTACTTAGGGTGTGGAGGTGCATGATCCCTTTATTCAGTTCTTAGGACCATTTAAAGCCTAAATTCAACCAAAGATCTTTTACTGTGCAAGGAACTAGATGGAATCATTTTATACTCACCACCAGAAGCTTAGCTAACCATCCTGGTTGATAGGGCTATGATTGTGACTTTATTTTTTTGGCCTTTATTTTTCTGAGCTCCAAAATCATTGCAGATGGTGACTGCAGCTATGAAATTAAAAGACACCTGCTCCTTGGAAGAAAAGCTGTGACCAACCTAGACAGCATATTAAAAAGCAGAGACATTACTTTGCCAACAAAGGTCTGTCTAGTCAAAGCTATGGGTTTTCCAGTAGTCATGTATGGATATTAGAGTTGGACTATAAAGAAAGATGAGCACCAAAGATTTGATGCTTTGAAACTGTGGTGTTGTGGAAGACTCTTGAAAGTCCCTTGGACTGCAAGGAGATCCAACCAGTCCATTCTGAAGGAAATCAGTCCTGAATATTCACTGGAAGGACCGATGTTGAAGCTGAAACTGCAATACTTTGGCTACCTGATGTGAAGAACTGACTCCTTGGAAAAGACCCTGATACTGGGAAAGATTGAAGGCAGGAGGAGAAGGGGACGACAGAGGATGAGATGGCTGGATGGCATCACCCACTTGATGAACATGAGTTTGAGCAAGCTGCAGGAGTTGGTAGTAGACAGGGAGGCCTGGTGTGCTGCGGTCCATGGGGTCACAGAGAGGTAGACACGACTGAGCGACTGACCTGAACTGAACCGTATCACTCCGAGCTCCACTTGCAGGTGTATACCCAAGAGAAATAAAACACAGGTCTGCACAAAGACTC
>SJYX01022866.1:87365-236337 GCA_006410675.1 Oreotragus oreotragus | reverse complement strand
AATCAAACCCAGGTCTCCTGCATTGCAGGCAGATGATTTACCAACTGAGCTATGGGGGAAGCCCTGTGGTATTTAGTTCATATCTTTTTAAGTGCTAGGAGAAATATCAAAACCTCAAATATGCAGATGATACCACTCTAATGGCAGAGAGTGAAGAGATGAGGGTGAAAGAAGAGAGTGAAAAAGCTAGCTTACAGCTCAGCATTCAAAACCAAGATCATGGCATATGGTCCCATCACTTCATGGCAAATAGAAGGGGGAAAAGTGGAAACAGTGACAGATTTTCTTTTCTCGGGCTCCAGAATCACTGAGGGCAGTGACTGCAGCCACAAAATTAAAAGACGCTTGCTCCCTGGAAGGAAAGCTGTGACAATCTTAGTGTGTTATAAAGCAGAGGCATCACTTTGTCGACAAAGGTCTGTATCGTCAAAGCTATGTTTTTCTTTTTCCAGTAGTCATGTATGGATGTGAGAGTTGGACCACAAAGAAGGCTGAGCACCAAATAATTGATGCTTTTGAACTTTTGTGCTGGAGAACACCCTTGAGAGTCCTTTGGGCAGCTGAAAGATCAAACCAGTCAATTCTGAAGGAAATCAGCCCTGAATATTCATTGGAGGGACTGATGCTGAAGCTGTAATACTTTGGCCACCTGATGTGAAGAGCTGACTCATTGGAAAAGACCCTGATGCTGGGAAAGATTGAGGGCAGGAGAAGAAGGGGACGACAGAGGATGAGATGGTTGGATAAGTGACTCAGTGGACGTGAATCTGAGCAAATACTAGGAAACAGTGGGGGACAGAGGAGCCTGGAGGGCTGCAGTTTGTGGGGTTGTGAAGAGCTGGCCATAACTTAGCGACTGAACCACAGCAACAAAAAGTGAAATTTATTATAGCTTTTTATTTCTAGAGTGTTTCACTGGGTTTTGTGATGGCATGAAATATGGAAAGATGTCTTGGACCTCAGGAAGAATATATTATTGGTCATGGCTGAATTTTAAAATACTTTCTCCAAAAGGTAAGCCCAGAGGTGACAAACTTTTGAGAGTCTGGTCAGTCAGCATAGATTGAGGAAAGGAGTCTTTGAACAAGAAACAACAGATTTTTAATTAAAGTTGGTCTAAAATAACAATCAGTTGCTTTAAATCTGTGCTGTTATGCCTGTTGAGGTAAACTGTACTATGTAATTATAAGATTTTTTACCCAATAAAAAGGCAAAAGCCAAACCTGTCATCCAGTTTTCAATTATTTAAGCCAGTAAAGGCAAGAAATAAAATGTGAGCTGGAAAATGTTATTAGTGTTCATCAGCACAAGCTGCTGAGTAAAAGCAACTAAGAGTTTTGATCTTTTCATTTTTTAACTGCTCCAGTGGTTCTACAAAATAAATTTATTTTTTATTGCATTCGAACAGCATTCACAGCATGAGTACATTTTTAATTAAGTGTACTTGTTAGTTCATATTCATACATTTGTTTGTATTTTTGTGTGTTAATATTAATCAGATTGTAAAGTCACCAGTGGAAAAGGATAAGTTCAAGAGAAAAAGTAGGTCTCTCTATAGCATTATGGACTAGAAGGTAGTAATTCATAGCATTTAAAAGCATTGACTCTGGAACCCACTTCCTGGCTGTGACTCTAAGCTGTACCATCTTCAGCTGTATGACCTTTGGCTAATTACTTAGCAGATCTGAGTCAGTTTCCTTCTTCCTACAATGGGGATAATAGTTACTTCTTAGGATGTAGCAGGATTGATGAAATAATCCTTTGTAAAATGTTTAGTGAAGTGCTAGGTAGGACACGTAATGATTGACATGTAATGTTAGTAACATTGTTACTGCTTTTTTTTTTTTTTTAATTAATTTTTATTTGTTTAGTTTTGGCTTTGCTGGGTTTTCGTTGCAGCGTGGCTTGTCTCTGATTCCTGGGAGCGGGGGCTACTCTAGTTGCGGTGCATGAGTTTCTCATTGTGGTGGCTTCTCTTGGTAGTTGCGGTTCTTGGGCTCTAGGGCATAGGCTCAACAGTTGTGGTGCTTGCGCTTAGTTGCTGTCGAGCATGTGGGATCTTGGATCAGGGACCAAACCCATGTCTCTTGTATTAGCAGACAGTCTTTACGACAGACACCAGGGAAACCCTGTTAATTGCTTTTTGAATAAATATTTTATACAGAGAAAACAATAGTGTTGGGAGAAGAATCATTTTAATGTAAATTGTAAACTAGAAGACCAAAGATTAAATTATTAAGAATGTGCTTTGGTTAAATTGCTTTGTCCTAAGATTTAAGGCAAGCTAAACCTGGAACTTAGTTACATGTGAGGACTAATGAAGAAGATCTTATTGTAATATTAGTGATGTTTGCACTGGATGAAAAAGCTAGACAGAATTATCTTATAGTGAAAAAAACCAATGAAAAAATCAAGCCTCTATTTCAAACAAAACAAGAAAAGTGAGACAATAGTATGTTAACACAAGCAAACTAAATAAATGGTACAGCTATATTTTGCCCAAATCACAGCTTGGATTTATGAGTTTTCCCAGCCAAAACAATGAATGGCTGACACCTTCTGTCTCCATTAGAGCCATTTTCATGAAACTTGTTAATAATATTTTTCCCTGAGAAAACCTGCTTTAAAAGATTTGAGTAGTTTAAGCCAAATTAAAGTTTTAGGAATCCATATAATTTAACATTAAAACCCATATAATTACTTTTAAAAGGAAGAATAGGTCTATTGCAGTAGGAAATCTGTAGAGGGTCTCCACTGGGAAGATAGAGGACTTGCTCTTCGGAAGAGAGCTGTCTTCCTTGCTCTGTGTTTTATCTTGAGAGGTTTGAATAGCTACTCTTCTGAGAGTTTTTCATTTTCTTTTCCTTTCAAACTCACTACTATCTATTCAGTAATGGGTCTGATGGATAGAAAATGGGAGAGTAAAAGGCATAGATTTTTATATATGAAATTGAAATTGGTTGAATTCCACAAATAGCAATTTCAATGTATAGGAAATAAATCAACTAAAGTTTTTTCAGAGATAATACAGAAAATGGATAAATAGGGTCACTTGTACAGAGTCCTGTGTTATACATATTCTTATACTGAAATGCTTCCTACTTTTTGGGGAAGGAAAGACTCTTCAATTCCTTCTGTTCTGGAAGCAACAATAAATATCTGACATCATCAGAATCCATTTCTTCTGAGGCACTCTGCCTTTGGGTTGTGAGTAATGGTTTTTATTTCAGTAGATATATTGAAGAAAGAAAGTTGCCTATCCCATTCTGGGCAGCTGAATGTCAAAATGAAATGTTAGTTTCATTGCTGCTGTTGAAACCCTTTAGAATTTGTGTGTGTGTGTGTTTGTGTAGGTTAACAAATTTATAAAAGAATAGAATTTTGAAGATTATTTTGCCTAATGTACTATTTTATAACACATAAATGGAAAATGAGGTTTAGTGACTTATTGTAGTTACATAGGTAATGGCAGGATGTTTGACATGTAGAACTATATAAGGAGCTATTAAGTCTTCCAGACAATTTCCAAAAGAATAATACAGGCTAGAGAAAGTACTCATTAGGTGCTCCCTTTCAAAATTGGATTGTTTCCAACTTCTATATTTTTGAGATACATTATATTTAAAAAATATTTTACAGATCATGAATTATAGGGAAATATATTTTGTCCTTATAATATCTTTGCTTATATAACGTTTTTCAGTTGTACATGCAGTTAGTATTTCCACCTTCTCTGAAAGCATAAAAATGTAAGATACCTCAGTAATAAGAAAAACTGACTCCGAATAAAGAAGGAGGCATATATATGTGATACATATACCTAACTGTGATACCCAGGTACAAATAGGATAAAATAAAATACTACAGATGGGTCAGTTGATAAAATATATAATCATATAAGTTATGGTGGTCCTAATGATGATAGATAATGTTACCTTAATAAAAATGAAAAATATTTTTACTTAAAATAGTATAAAATAAAAAAGTGCCACTGAAGATGAAGTGGTGAATTCCAAATTTTATTGATAATAATCAAGGATGTAAACAGTTACTTTGAGGAGCACTTGGTTCAGTGCAAAGAAGGAATTAGTCCAGTTCTTATTTTTCTCTTAATTTTCTTTGAGATAGTTACAAATAAGGGGGCCATTTCAAAAAATCTTGGGTGAAAATACATCCATTTATAAGAATTTGAATTTATTGTGCTAGTCAATAAGAAAAAAATAGATAAGCTTTACTATCTTTAAATTAAAGTCCTTCTGTAATAAAGGATACTGTGAATAAAGCTAAAGCCAACTTTGAGAAAGAACAACGTATATGACAGACAAATAGAAAAAGTTTTTTAGATCAGTAAGAATATAAACTAGCCAGTGGAGGAATTGGCGAATGATAAATGAATTAAGGAAGAAGAAATCTGAACAATTAAGAAACTAGTAATCAAGGAAATGCATAAAAAGAGTAAGAATACCATTCATAGCCTTCCCTAGTGGCTCAGGCGATAAAGAATCTGCCTGCAGTGGAGCAGACCCAGGTCCGATCCCTGGGTCGGGAATATCTCCTGGAGGAGAGAACGGCTACCCACTCCAGTATTCTTTCCTGGGGAATTCCATGGACAGAGGAGCCTGGCAGGCTACTGTCGTGGGGTTGCAAAGAGTTGGACATGACTGAGTGACTTTCACACAAACACAGCCTCGAACAAAATTTGAAGGTTTGGACAATATGCATTAGGGAAAATTTGATGAGGCATCTGGTAGGGATAACTGTGTAGTGGGTGAAAGTGTGAATTTGTATACAACCGCTTTGGAACAGCATCTGGCCATACACGGGTTGAAAAATACATATGTGCATCTGGCCATATACAGGTTGAAAAATACACATGTGCACTGAACCAGAAGCTTCTGTAAATAAGCCCAAGAGATATGTACAGGTTGATATAGCATTTTTTTTATGATGAAAAAGAGAAACAAATAATACAGTATGTTTATAGGATAGATATAGCTGCAAATGAAAAGTAATGGCCCATATACATACATATATTACATGCAAAAATCCCCTAAGCATAATTTTGAGTGGCAAAGCAACATACTTAGAGAACATAACATGTATATAAATAAAAGGTAATTCTATGAATGTCAGTTGTGAACACCTATAACAAGTGATGACTGAATAATCATTGGATGATTAATACATTGGGTGGAAGAACACAGCATATTTAGGAAGAGATGGCTACAAAGGAGAACAAACGGGACTTAAAAATTAAAGACCCCTACACAGAATGTGAAATAAAAAGCATTTGATTGACTGTGATTGAGAAGAGCATGATTGGATCATGTTCTGCTACTAATGTGTTTGTGACCTTAAACTGTCTGGCCTTGCTTTCCTTGCCTACAAACCAAGACAATGATAAATACTTCTTATAAACTTGAAAACTTAATGAGCTTTGTATTGTATGACTCTAGGTCTGTTTTGTAAACTTTGTCTCAGTTTCCTCATCTGTAAAATGGAAACAGTAGTACCTACTTAACAGGGTTGTTCTGAAGAGTATATGAAATAGTCCATGTGGCGTACTTCTAGCTATGCCTAGCATGTATGCTTAAATGTATACATACTTGAGTAGGACTGAACTCTATGTGTTAGCTACTTCATGACCCCCAGGGACTTGCATCTTACATCATGTAAGCTGATCATATTTTTGTCTAAATTTTGATTACATCATGGTTTTTAATTTAGAAAGGAATATATATTATATATCTGAAATAAGGAAAAAATTTGAACATTGTGTTACATGTGATTTTTTTTTCTGTGTGTTGATTGGAAGGTTGACTGTCTACTTGAACAATGTCCTTTATTAATCTGCTGATTGTTATGGTTAAATATTCACAGGCTTGAGTAATAATGGGAAAAAAAATCTATTGAGAAAAAAAATTGAGAGTTGGCCTTTAATCCTCTTAACAGGAGAATGGAGACACATGGAGTACCTCCAGGGCAGACCTGACTTAATTCTTAGATATAATTCAGTAAAATATAGATTTCTTAAATGAGAAGATTTGACAATGTACATAATTTAATTGTACAAAGACAAACTCTACTCTGAGTGTCTTCTTGGCAAATGAAGGCCCATTAAGGCATGTTTCAATATACACGCTGGGGTGGAGGGTGGGGATGGGGGGGACAATTTGTAGTACACTGTATCTACTTTATGGCTACTGATTTTAAACAAATTTCAGATTACCCTTATTGTCTAATCATATGTTTGGGAGGATGGGCTATTTATGAGATGTTAGCTTTCCAGATGCTCGAACAATGTGCTTTAAATGCTGTATTCATAAACCAGCCCCCAAAATGCAGCAGATTAGCTGTTTCTAATCTTTGAATTCAGAACAAATGTTAGAAAAAGGAACACTTGCAGAGCTGTGTAGTCTCTATTACCTCATTAAAATGTATTTATAAATGAAGTAGACAGAGGAGCAAATGTCTGCACAAAACATTGCTACTTCATTAATATTTTTTTTATTACAAAAGCACTTTCTATGAAATCTGTCAGCCTAAAGGAAATAAGTGAATCAGTTGTCTTTCATTTTTGTGTTTTGTTTATTTTCCCTGATACACAAAGGCAAGTTTAAAAGAAACATTTTAGCAGTAAATATGAACTTGGTAAAATAAGGAGTACACGTGACTAGAACAACATCTGTTTCAAAGTAGGCATAATGCTAGAATTCAAGTGGGGAAGTTGTCTGAACTTAAACGAGGTTCTGTTTTTCTTAAATATGAGGGTTCTGTGTTAGTGGAGAAATATTATACTATGATGGGCTTCATGCCTAAGGGTAATTCTGTAAAAGAAGATTTCCTGTTATATCAAGAATGGATAGAAACAAACATACAACAAACAAACCATCTTCCCCCTCTCTCCAAATTAGAAATTTTAAAATACTTAGGTTTAAAAACTACATAATAGAAAAGTGTTTGGTTTTTTTTTAAGAAGTGAGTAAAAAATACTCTAAATGACACTTAAATGATTGATACCTGTCATTGCCCATGAATATAACCCATAGAATGTAACACCAAGGATGTATCCTAAGGTAAACTGTGGACTTCAGGTGATAATGATGTGTTAGTGTAAGTTTATTAGTTGCAATCAATGTATACTTTGGTGGGGGATGTTGCTAATAGAGGAGACTGTGCAGGTATGGGGCAGGGAGTTTGTGTAAATCTCTCTGTACCTTTCTCACTTCTGAGGAAGTGATCTTAAAAAAGTAGTCTTTATCTTTAACAAAAGTGAAATCTAAAAGCATACATGACGCTCTTCCCTATTGCATTTGTATAAGGCAGTGTATTTTGGATTCTACTTAAGAAAAATCTGATAGTGAACTACCTGAAAAATAATGTAATGGATCTTGTCTTAAATGTGGACCTTATCCCACTTATCTATTTCCGTGTTACAGTCATCCCCAAATTTAATGACATTAAACAGGTTTTAAAAAGTAATGTTAATAAATTCTGTAGCTCAGGATTAAAAAAGGGCACAGGGAGTGTTTTTGGTCTCTGTTCCATGATGTTTGTGGTCTCAGCAAGGAAGAATCACGTGGCTGGGGTCTAGCGGCATTTCGAGGCTTTTTTAGTATTACGTCTGGTTCCCTGGCAAGATAACCGAAGACTGTCTACGTCCATGCCATGTGGTTTAGGCTTCTCACAACATGGCAGCTGGCTTCCAAGAGAGGTCTCCTAAGAACGGTGATGCCCAAAGGAAAGGGAGGTCCTTTGTCTCTTAAGGAGAAGCATAGCAAATTACATACCATTACTTAACTGCACTCTATTGATTGAAGCAATGACAGGCCTGTCTAGATTTCAGGGAAAGAGTTGCAGATTCCACTTCTTTTTCTTTTTTAAAAAATTGATATGTTTTAATCGGAGGATAATTTCTTTACAGTGTTGTGGTGGTTTTTGCCATACATTGACATGAATCACCCATGTGTGTACATGTGTCTACGCATCCTGATCCCTCTGGGTTGTCCCAGATCGCCAGCTTTGAGTGCCCTGCTTCATCCACCGAACTTGCAGTGGTCATCTGTTTTACATAGGGTAATACACGTTTCAATGCTGTTCTTTGAAATCATCCCATGCTTGCCTTCTCCCACATAATCCGAAAGTCTGTTCTTTACGTCTGTGTCTCTTTTGCTGCCTTGTATATAGGATCATCGTTATTGTCTTTCTAAATTCCATATATATGCATTAATATACTGTATTGGTATTTCTCCTTCTGAGTTACTTCACTCTGTGTAACTGGATCCAGTTTCATCCACCTCATTAGAACTTACTCAAATGTGTTCTTTTTTATAGCTGAGTGATATTCCATTGTATATATGTACCAAAACTTCCTTATCCTTTTGTCTGCCAGTGGACATCTAGGAGACTCCACTCCTTGATGGGAGTGTCGCCAAAATATTGGTGGTCCTTTTCAGAAAGTTACTGTTGATCCACAGTCCACTCTTTAAAACCCCACTTGATACAATACAACTGAAGTATAAACCAAGCCATGTCATGATTCCTTTTATAATCTTTATATAATACCCTCTTTAGAAATTAGGTCCATACCTTTCTATAGAGTTGCTTTAAAAGTCTTTATGATCTGGAAAATATGTTCTTCTCATTCTTTATCCCATTGAAATTGATGCCACTTCTACTGGAGGGTATTTTCACTGCCTCATGGCTGTGACTTTTCTCTCACACACATACATTCATATAGATCATACATGCACACTCACACACATTCAAAGATATGGCTCTTAGCCTAAAGGTGCTTCTTACTGTTTGTCAAGTGTCAGTTACAGTATCACTTTTTCAGACCTTATACCTGCCACACATCCTGCTTTCTATACATACCTTTGTTGTAGTAATCATGGCATTACAAAGAAACAGTGTTTTTTAACACTGTTTTTCCATATTTTTTAAAATAAGTCTTTATTCTTATTTCATCAGGAAGCATCCGTTACATTTCTTGACACATCTGAGAAAATCTCTCTTCTGAAACTCAGAAAAAAACACTTTACCTTTGGATTCCTCACTGAGGAAAACTAGAGACCCACTAGATTTTGGAACCAAAAGTATTATCTCTATTTGGAAAAGTCTTACATACAGTGAAATTTTAAAATATGGATGTTCTGGTCCTCCCATAGGATCCCCTGTCGAAGCGATTAATTCTTTGGCTTTTTCAGGATGTTCTGACAAGTGGATGACTACTGAGCTTATGTCCAGTTGAAGGAAAAAATATATTGTCATCATTACTGACAAATACTGGGCTATTTGTAACCACAAGTTTCTCTTAATTAAAAACAAACCTCAACCAGACACATCCTCAGTTATCTGCATAGGGATTTCTTATGGCTAGTTATATAAACTATCTCCAAGTCATTTAGAATGACAACCAGTTAAAGAATATACGTAACAGAGTTCCTGGTAGAATTTCACTGGTATGACGAATATATTTCTTGCACATTAATATACTCCATTGATGTCAGTCAAGTTGTTTGTTTTTCAAGTAACATTTTGACAGGTCATTTGATACATCAGTTACAATCAGAGAGACTTAACCTTGTGCCTAATTTTGGTATAAGGCCCTAAACAGAAAATGATACTGACTCTAAATTGAGTTCCAATGGATAGATCTCATTTAGTAGGGAAAAGAAGGCGCCACAAAGTGTTGCTGCGTCTTAAAAAAATTGTGGTTTTTGAAGTGGGGGTGGGAGAATCAAGTTTACTTATGACATCATGTTGGTTGTTCAGAATGCTTAAGATATAGTTCCCACCTTTATTTTTTTTCTGAGTGGAAATTGTGAATGCCTGTTTTGGAAACTTGGACAAAACATTATTTAGCTTAGTCTGCTACCACTAAGTTTGATCTTTGTAGCCTTTGGCAGAAGGTAGCAAGTATGACAGAGGCTGTTTCTCTAAAATGAATAAAGGAGCATTAGGACATTCGGATCCCATTCCTTCCATTTAAGAACTTTCCAAATACAGAATTGTGTGCCCTGACCATAACTGATAACTCATTTAAAATTTACACAAACTGATTAAAATATGCATGAACCTCCAGCAGTGTTTTCCAACTGTGCGTCTTCTGATTAAACTGAATGCGTGCAGTGTGTCCGAGAATGTGCTGGCTTATGGAAAACTGGGGGGGTTCCTAAGGCTCACCCTCAGAGTTCTCAAATGGAACATTTGGAAAGCCAAAATACACAATGGAAAATACACACAATCTTGCTGTTTCCAATTAAGAGTGAGCTTCTGTTTCTTTGACTTCAGCAGGTGGCTATTCATCATTAAGATGGAAAAATGTTTATTAATCTGATATATTTTGAAATGGTTACAATTGAGAATCAGAGACTCAGAACCATTTTTTTCCTCTTCCATCAACAACGTATAAAGATCTCATCCTGATATTTCTGTCCTCTGATTACCGAAGAGCTTTGAAAAAGTGGACTTGACCTTCCTTTTCATGTCAGCTCTTGGGTTATGTAATGGAGACTGTGTCCCACTAAATAGTGTTTTATATTTGATCCAGTTTACTAGATAGTACAAAGGAGGTGATAATGTGGTTTTCACTTAATCATTTTTGTCATATGTGTCAATTGATCTGATGGCACTGGGAGCCCAGATATTTTTTAAATGATAAGCCTTTTTTCATTTATTAATCACATACATACTTCAATATGTGTATATTTGAATAGTTTTCCTTTGTTATTATTCTGTGAATACATAGGCAATGGAAGTAACTAACATTAAACATAACTTATGATTCCACTTGTGATAGTTACTTACCATGTATCACAATGAGGTATTTGTGATGTTCTCTTTCTACAGACTGGCAAGTAATCATTGAAACATAAGCCACACACATGTATAATGAAAAATTATAGAATTCCCTAACAGTTTTGTTATTTACAGTATCAAAATGGAGAGTCAAGATGGAAGGTAATATTTATTGAGAACCTATGCTAGATTTAGTTTATTCACACATTATATTCAGTTATTTCCATCTGTATGCTCGGCATACTCAAATAACTTGTTTAAAGCCGTCTATCCTGTAAACCATTCAAATGTGACTTTCAAAGCTGCCTGCACTGTTTCCTATCTTGAATTAGTCTTTGGTATAATTTATTATTGGCATAACTTTAAAATTTCTATGGAAAAAAATGTTTTTGGTATCTTGATTCTTCACAGAAATGCCCAGCTCTTCTTTAGTCAGAATAACCTTTAAGAACGTGGCAGTACTGAACCAAGAACTGTGGGAGTATTTTCTTAGTAGCAGCACACAGTAAAGAATGTTTTGCATCCTCATTGGTCGTGGGATATTCCCTGAACAGAATAGTTTCCAGATATGCATGAACAAAACCCAGGATTCTGTACTTAGAGCAACACTTGAAAAATGTTGATGAAAGTCTAGATATTATGTACCTAAAGTAAAGAGCAGAACATTAACTGCCTGCAAACATAGTGATTGCTTTCTTCCTTTGGAAGCTAAGGACCTCTTAGCATGAGATTTTATTTATAAACAATACTGTTTGTCTTACAGGAGGTTCCTAATAAAGTCGTCTTTTTGACTGTCCGTGTTGAAGCACTGAAATAATCATTGCTCTATTAACATGCTAGACCAACAGCAAAGACATTTTTAATCTGAGCCTTTATTTGCTGAGTTAGAAAGGCATGAAGTGAATACTGACCCAAGAGAAATATTCATAAAATGCACAAGAAGGTTGTGTAATGCACATAGGATAAATTTCAGATCATTTCTGGACCAAAGAAACTCCTGGAAGGCTTCTGTATAAATCCTACCTACGTCATTTATTTCGAAGCTGCTATACTTGATCCACGACTGATTATTTTCTATAGCTCATGTGTAATGAATACTTGTAGTCAGATGACTGGGTATAACTTATTCAAATGATTGTACAAGAAAAACAGATTGCTTTCTGTAGTGACCTGGGAAGCTAAGAACATTGTAGATTCAGGCAGTACATTAGTCATGAAATTTAGAAAGAAAAAAATTATACAGAAACCAAATTGGCTCAGGGAGGTACTTGTAAAACCTGGTTGCTATGCTGAGTTACTGATTACAGATATCACTGTTTCTGTGAGAGGATAGGTGATTGCACCAGACCAGTGGTCACTGTGGGTGACGAAGGCAGAGTGCTTAAAAGGTCACTTTGACGATGAAGTGTGTGTGAATGAGGAGGTTGTGTGTGGGTGTGTGCACACGTATGCTGTCCCACGTGCATCTGCAAGCATCCCCTGTGGAGGATGCTCATCGTTAAACCCCTTGTCGTTTAACCCAGAGTCACCTGACAATGCTATGTTGAAATCAGAAGTTTACATTATTTTAATCATGGTCTATTATATTTTCCCCATAAATACAATAATTCTTAAGAGAAGGGTGAATGTGTTCAAGAATAAGTTTGTGAGCTTTTTTATCTTTATAGTCCTGAATGTCCACAAAGGCTCTAGTGTGTCCATGGTTATAGTTCCTTTTAATATGAAGTCTTTTGCTTAATTTTGTAGCTCAGTGTGTAAGGAGAGAGTGAATAGTACGAGAATGTCACTTGAACTGTATCTGAATTTGAAAGTGACTGTCCCATTCAGATGTAGTAGGAAATTAAGATAGTGTAATAATCAGGATGTGGGCTTCCCTGGTTCAAATCCTGGGTCAGAAAGATCCCCTGGAGAAGGGAGAGGCTACCCACTCCAGTATTTCTGGGCTTCCCTCATGACTCAGATGGTAAAGAATTCGCCGGCAATGCGGGAGACCTGGGTTTGATCCCTGGGTTGGGAAGATCCACTGGAGGCTATAATACTAGAGTGGTATTCTGCTTTAGTATTCTTGCCTGGAGAATCCCCATGGACAGAGGAGCCTGGGGGGCTACAGTCCATAGTGTCATCGCAAAGAGTAAGACAGGACTTGAGTGATTTTTACTTTCAACTTTTTTCAGCTTTCATAATCAGGATGTAGCAAGCATCTGGTGCCTAATTGGCCTCAGTGATTGTGTGTTGAGTGCTGTTTAAACTCTGTTGACTGAGCATCTGATTCTACCATGTAATACCAGTTACCATATAATTCTGTCCTCTGATTCCTTTTCCCTCTCTTGGCTGTTTTTTCTCCTGATCATCTTTGGATGAATGTATGTCTTTATCTTCTCGATCTGCACAATCCTCCTTAAAGAATACAAGAAAGCTATCATTGTCAATATGATTCCAGCATCTTTACATTTACCCTAACTTCTCTCCTGAATTTCAGTGCACTTCCCAGAATCCTGTATTCTATAATGAATGTCTTGAAGCTTACCTCACTGAAATTTCAGACTCAGTCACTGTTAGTAATTCTCAAAGTTTAAGGAAGCAAGTTGCATCTTCACTCTCATCCCTGTCATATCTCACTGCACACAATCAGTTGGTTGCTGAGCCCTACTTATTCTGCTTCCTTTAATATCTCTTTCCTTGCCATTGTCTCAGTTCCAGCCCTGGTCATACAAAACTCTTGGAGGCTGAGGCAATTGCTTGTGAACTCTTCTCCCTGACTCCATCATTTTTTGGCAATAAATGCTAACATTTCCATCAGAAATGTCTTTCTAAAACATCGGGGGGACTTCCCTGATGGTCCAGTGGTTAAGACCCTGCTTCCACTGCAGAGGGCATAGGTTCAGTCCCTGATCAGGAAATAAGATCCCACATACTGCACTGCCAAAATATAAAACAAATAGATAAAATTTAAAAAATTCTGCCATTCCATTTGTGTAAATGTTATCTTGTAGTTCCTTAGCATGCTATCCAAGGTCATTCAGGAACTGTTTTTAACTGGCTTTATCTCCCTCATTAACCATAGTCACAGGAGATGCTGTGCTCCAGCCATGGCGATTCCCTTCCTATATATAGTCGTTGAAGACAGCTTACATTTTCATGCCTCTATGCCATTGTCTCATTTTATTAGTTGCTTTTGCCAAAAATTCCCTTCTCACTTTTTTTTTTTTCTGTCAGCTGGAGGTCGTTATCCCAACTTCAAGGTTCCTTTCTCTGACACAAACTAAATGTTTGAATGAAGCTGTCTCACCTGTTCGCTGAGTCCTTCTCAGAACACTTGATATACACTTGTATTGCAGGAGTATTTTATATATTATACTAAAATTACAGAATTAGGTCCTTTTCACCTTAGGTTATGAGTTCCTTAAGATTAGTAGCAGAGAGTATTCATCTTTTTATTCCTAGCATGTAGCCCAGTGCCTACACATGGTAGGCATTAATTAAACATTCACTTAGTCAGACCACTGGAGTTGTTGCCCTGAGATGTGGCCTCTGGATTGGTGATATGGGTGAACCTTATTTCTAGGTCTGATAAGGTGTGGATTTGTGATCCTGCAACCATTGTGTTTAAGGTCCTCACTATCTCATTATGGAGACTTTAAGCTTATAGTGGCCAAGGAACTCAAATGTATCCAGGAGTAACTTTTTGGAGAGACCTTCGTGGTTAGAAATAACTGGCACTCCATATGGACCATCGTCTTCTGAGACTCAAATGTCTCTGTTAGTCTATGACATAAAATCAATACCTTGAGGGCAGGCTTCAAGGACTCCACTTCTGTGTCCTGTAAAGAGTGAGCTCAATCTGTGGGATTTAATTCATGCTTCTGGTTCAGGTCAGTAGTTTTTCATTGTTGGTTTTTTTTTTTTTTTAATTTTAACTTGGAAATAATTTCAGCCTCATATAAAATTTGCATAAAAGTAATGCAAAGAATACTTCTCTACCTTTTACCCAGATTGACCTAAACATTTTATCTCATAAAGTCTCACACTTTTTTTTCCCCTCTGAACCATCTGAGGATGTTGCAGACATCTTCAGGAGATGGGTCTTTCCATCTTATGCAGGTTGCATTTCCTAAGGATAGGGTATTCTTTTATACAACCAGAGTATAATTATCAACTTCAGTAAATTTATTACCAAGAAAAACTATATTCTGTCTTTCATATTGCAGTTTTATCCACTGAGTCAATAACTTTCTTTAGAGCATTTTTCCTTCTTGTACAGGCTCTTGCCTGGGCTCAGGGATTGTGTTTAGTGATTGTCTACCTCCTTTGTGTGTCTGTGTGTGTTTGAGTGCCAGGTTGCTTCAGTCATGTCTGACTCTTTGTGACCCTATGAATGGTAGCTTGCCGGGCTTTTCTGTCCAAGGAATTTTCCAGGCAAGAAAACTGGAGTGGGTTGCCATGCCCTCCTCCAGGGGATCTTCCTGACCCAGGGATCAAAACCTGTGTCTCTTCAGTTCAGTTGCTGAATTGTGTCCGACTTTTTGCGACCTCACGAATCGCAGCACGCCAGGCCTCCCTGTCCATCACCATGTCCCATACTTCTCTCAAACTCACGTCCATCAAGTGGGTGATGCCATCCAGCCATCTCATCCTCTGTCATCCCTTCTCCTCCTGCCCCCAATCCCTCCCAGCATCAGAGTCTTTTCCAATGAGTCAACTCTTCGCATGAGGTGGCCAAAGTCCTGGAGTTTCAGCTTCAGCATCATTCCTTCCAAAGAACACCCAGGGCTGATCTCCTTCAGAATGGACTGGTTGGATCTCGTTGCAGTCCAAGGGACTCTCAAGAGTCCTCTCCAACACCACAGTTCAGAAGCATCAATTCTTCGGTGCTCAGCTTTCTTCACAGTCCAACTCTCACATCCATACATGACCACTGGAAAAACCATAGCCTTGACTAGATGGACCTTTGCTGACAAAGTAATGTCTCTGCTTTTCAATATGCTATCTAGGTTGGTCATAACTTTAGGCCTCCTGAATTGGCAGATGAGTTCTTTTACCATTTAGTGCCACTTGGGAAGCCCTTTACCTTCTTTAACGTGGATATTTCCACAACCTTCTTTTGTATGTTACAACATTGACTTTTGAAGAATACACTATTTCAGCCTCTTTTTTTAGTAGAACATTTCTTATTTGGAGCTTTGATATATGTGTAGATTTTGTGTAATCATTTTTTTTTTCCTTAACAGTGAGTGATTTGAGCTAAGTTATTATCACATCTAATATAAGTAATAACTACATTAAGACTATTTATAATTTAATTTTCTTTTGTTAATTTGATAATATTTGTTAAACTTTACACAAAAAATAAAGCAAATCTTGTAAAAATATGTGTACTTACCCGTTGAGGTAATCCCGTTGGGATTCCCAGGTAGCTCTGTAGTAAAGAACAGGAGACACAGAAGGTAGCAGTTCGATCCCTGGGTCAGGAAGATCGCCTGAAGGAGGAAAGGGCAATCCACTCCAATATTCTTGCCAGGAAGATTCCATGGACAGAGGAGCCTGGTGGGCTACAGTCCATGGGGTTACAAAAGACTCAGACACGACTGAGCTACTGAGCGCACACACATACAATCCAGGGGGCTGGGGGAGAATGGGTACTTGCATGTGTAAGGCTGAGTCCCTTTGCTGTCCAGCTGAAACTGTCACAGCATTGGTAACTGGCTGTGCACGTGCATGCTAAGTCGCTTCAGTTGTGTCCAACTCTTTGTGACCCTGTGGCCTATAGCCCGTCAGGCTCCTCTGTCCATCTGTCCATGGGATTCTCCATGGACGGGAGTCCTGGAACGGGTTTCCATGCCCTCCTCCAGGGAGCTTCCTGACCCAGGAAGCGAACTCATATCTCCTATGTCTCCTGCATTGGCAGGCAGATTCTTTGCCACTAGCACCACCTGGGAAGCCCTGTTAATTGGCTATACTCCAATATAAAATAAAAATTTAAATTAAAAAGTAAAAAAAAAAAAAACTTATACCTAAAAGATGTAGATTGAAGAAACCAATTTTTGGTGTTTAAATAATGTTTTTTGTGGTACTGCAAAGAAAAAAAGTGCCATCTATTGGGTTTCCTTAAAATGAAACAAAAGTATCGCAAAATGGAACAAAAATAATTATATTGAAAAAGAGGTAAAATTTTTGTTTTATTTTAAAATAAAATGAAGTTTGTATTTCAAGAGTACTGTTCATTACGAAATTTGAAATTTTACCTGTCAGGAGGATTGAATTCACCTCAAGTTCCATATGATGTCAAATTAATTAATATTGTCTTTAAGTAAAAACTTTTGCTGTTATTTTGAGAAGGGTCTGCTATTTTTAACTACAGGTACTTCTAAATTAATTCCTTGAAGAATAAAACCCTCAAGGTATTAAAACACAATACATGAATATTTCATAGATAACAAATATTTAGAATGTTTAAACAAGAAAGTAAATTAGCATCAGCTTAAGTAAGCAGCTCTGGGTACTTGTTCCCACGATTGGAGAGAATCGTGCAGTCATATTTCTGTTTGTTGTTGTTTGTCATCTGTTCTGCCATTTCTGCTAAACTCATGAATTGAGAAGCAGCCTGGGCTTATTTCCACAACATTCAGACCTTACTGTGCTTTTACATTTTCTTACAATATGCTTCTCTTTTCTTTCCAAGCGCGGTCATCTCCTATTTTCACACCATAGAGCGCCCTGCACAGCCTTTAGGTACAGTGCCTTCAAATGGTCATGGGCAGCAAGGTAGAAAGGAGAGTGTCAAATGCCATTTCTTAAAAAACTTTAATTTGTTTTTCTCTCTTCATTGTTTATGATAACCTCCTAGAAACTTGAAAATAGCTTTTTCTTCCCTGCTGTTTTTGTCATTTGTGTTTGGAAGTCATTTTTTTTTTTTTAAGTGAAAAATTGTTACATTGCCTTTAAGTGAGAAGGAAAACTCCAAAGCTCTATACACTTCCATTTTCTTCTGTAGTGAAGATGTCTTGGTTTCTTAGGGGATTGGATTTTTTGGTGGAGTTTATGAGAAGAAGAAGGGAAACAGTGGCTAGAAGAAGGCAATTATTAAGAGCACAGTCTCTGAGGTCTTAGTACTTGGGTTCAGATATTGGCCCAGGCAGTTACTAGCCAAGTGACCTTGGACAAGTTGCTACATCTCTCTGTTCTTCTACATTCTCATCTGTAAAATGGGAATTACGTTTAACAGTACCAACTCATAAACTTGTTGTGAAGATTTATTGAGTTAATATTTGTAAAATACTTTAAAATAGTGCCTAGAATATAGTGAATAATATGAGTTTGTTAAATAAAAACAAATGTCTCCTCCTCTCCCAGTTTTATTACACTTATTCTTTTTTCATAGTTTGACTTAGTAAAAACCAGAATGCACAGCTCTATAGAGAGTTCCCGTCAGAGAAGTAGGGGGACTTCCATATGTCCCCCTAAATTAAAGAACTGTAGGTCATTTTTGAAGTTTGACCTTCTTAAAAGTTGAAATGTGTCAATTTGCCTTTCATACCTGTGCTTTGGTTGACAGAAGGCATTATTATAAGGTTGACCATATTTATTTACCCATTCACTTGTACTTGCTCATATGTGTCTTCATTTTTATTTAGAAGAAGTCACACTTTATATTCTTGTGAAGAACATTTAATTTAAAATTTCACAGATATTAGGTATGTCAGCTTGAAAGAAAAAAAAAAACACACACACACATTTTTAAAGATGATCCTAGCTTTCCTGGTGGCTCAGATGGTAAAGAATCTGCCTGCAATATAGGAGATAAAAGTTCGATTCCTGGGTCGGGAAGATCCACTGAAGAAGGAAATGGCTACCCACTCCAGTATTCTTGCCTGGAGAATTCTATGGACAGAGGAACCTGGTGGGCTATGGTCCATGGGGTGGCAAACAGTCTGACATGACTGAGCGACTAACACTTCAGAGATATGACTTCATTCTTTGAAAAAACAAAATAAGAAACCCAGCTAGCATGAGAGTATGTAAATGTGTATTAACCCTCAGGCCTTAAGATGTTTCTTTTGTTTGAGTGAAGTGAGTGAGTGAAAGTCGCTCAGTCGTGCCTGACTCTTTGTGAACCATGGACTGTAGCCCCCTGCCACCCCAGGCTCCCCTGTCCATGGAATTTTCCAAGCAAGAATACTGGAGTGGTTTGCCATCCCCTTCTCCAGGGGATCTTCCTGACCCAGGGATCAAACCCAAGTCTCCTGCATTGCAGGCAGATTCTTTACTGTCTGAGCCACCAGGGAATGTAGTTAAAATGAGTCATTTTTGAAACCTAGTGGATCAACAGTAGTTTACTTTATACTGAAGGTAGCAGCAGAGAAAGCATGGAATGCTGGGGCATTTCAGTGTGTGGAAACCACTTTGAGTAGTCACAGAGTTACATGGAATAGGTTATTTACCTTACTGAGGACATAATATCGTAGATGGCAACTGTCTTAGTTCTGGTTGCCAAACGACCATAGACTGAGTGGCTTAAACAAGAAACATTTATTTCTTACAGTTTTGGAGACTGGGAAGTGGATGATCAAAGTGCCAGCACATCTGTTGTCTTATGAGAGCCCATTTCTTGGCTTGCAAACGGCCATCTCTTTGCTGTGTCCTTCGTTGCAGGGAAAGAGTAAGGAAGAACAAGCTCTCTTGTGCCTCTTCATGCTGCTGCTGCTGCTAAGTCGCTTCAGCCGTGTCCGACTCTGTGCGACCCCATAGACGGGAGCCCACCAGGCTCTGGCGTCCCTGGGATTCTCCAGGCAAGAGCACTAGCGTGGGTTGCCATTTCCTTCTCCATTGCATGAAAGTGAAAAGTGAAAGTGAGGTCGCCCAGTCATATCCGACTCTTAGCGACCCCATGGACCACAGCCCACCAGGCTCCTCCATCCATGGGATTTTCCAGGCAAGAGTCCTGGAGTGGGGTGCCATTACCTTCTCCGTGTCTCTTCATGTTAAGGACACTAATCCAATCATGAGGGCACCACCCTCATGACCAGTTACCTTTCAAAGGCTCTGTCTCCTAATACCATCATATTGGGGATTTAGAGTTTGAAGATACAAATTTTTGTGGGGAGACACACACATTCAATCCAAAGCAACGACTTTTACACTCCATTGAAATATAAGACTATCAGCAAAACTAAAGAAGCCTAAACCGACATCTTCATAAAGGGCAGAGTCAGAACAAATTAAACTTCTGAAGAAGTTTAATTATGAAGTTTAATTATGTGGCTGAGTGTGTGTGTGTGTGTGTGTGTGTGTGTGTATATATATATATATATATATATATATATAATTAGAAAAATTACCTGAGAAAATAAGGACAATAGTTAACAAAAAGATGTTCAAATGTTGGGCAGTAAATAATGAGAATTTAAACAGGAAGTAACTTTCCAGATTATTTAAATGTTGTATTCGTGGGTAATACTTTTTCTGTTACTATATAGGTTTCATAGCAATAAATTTAAGTAACAATAAAATATATTTTAAAACAGAATGAAAATCAACTCCATACTACTTGGTTCTGTTGTCATTCCTGAGTTTGTGGCGCATGGCTATTTCTTTTGTTAGGTAGTGATGGTAGTAGCTCAGGGAGCATGGCTTTCTCTCTGTGCTGATTTCTATAAATTGCTGATAAAAGGCTTCTAAAAGGAGTATTGATTAATTACTGACATGGCTATGTTTCATTAAAGTGTCTCTTTCTTTAAAATACCTCCACTGAGGGTAGAATTAATTTTTTTAACCTAATGAAGACATGAATATTATTAGTATGTAGAAAACTGGCACCACATTTAAACTGATAGGCATAGGATTTCTGTAGTTTACCTGGGAGAAAAAGGGAGTCTGAACTTGTGCTATTCTGACTCATAGTTGGAAGTATTAGTGGATTGTGAGTATGTAGACTTGGAAAGACATTGTTTACAGTCTAGGAAGTGCCCTGTGATGAGTGGGCATGTCCCACTCTCCAGAGACATGGATGCTACAGGATATATCAGGCAGAGTTCTCAGTGACTGTTCCGTTGCAGAGTCTGTAAATTGTTCCAGCCTCTCTAATGAAGTACCACTTGGATTAATGGCTAGAAATTGTCTCCTCATTTTGTACGTTCATATTCGGACCTCGGTTTGTGCCAAAGACTTGTATTTTGTTCTTTACGTTTCTTCTCATTGTGTTTAACATCTTGCTCTCAACAGTTTCCCTCTAACGACATTTTGAAATTGAATTTCTGAAATGGAGAGGTGATGATATGCTGGGAACACATAAATCATGAGACTCTTCATGGCATTCATGTCAACTACAATGTACCAGTGGGTCAGAAAGAAAAGCTAACTACCATATGTTTGATTTATCTTAAATAATCTAAGTATTTATAATGGTAGTTTTGCCATGTCACGATTAATTATTTAATGGCATAGTAATGTTTACTCAACTGGTAATTCTTCTTTGATGACTAAAAGGTAATTTTGTTGCACTTTTTAAAGTAGTAGCTTTTTAAGTTTTCAAGGCAGAGGGGTACCTCTGAAATAGAGCTTGGAAGAAAAGCAGGAAGGTTGGAGCAGCAAATTATTTCAATGGGAAATTTTAGAAAACTATTTTTTAAGAATCAGTGCAGAGTACTTTGCATTGTTTATGTTAAGCCACACGTTCTGTCATCTTTTAGACTGATATTTATTTAAATATTAAACCATTCTTTACACTGTTTATATAGTGAAACAATTCAAGTTGGTGCTTACCTCTGTTTTGATAGTCATTAAGACTTATGCATGTAGTTAATTAAATTTCATGAAATAAAATTAGCTTCATTTCAAGTGCTGGGAAACCAGTGATAGAATAGAACAGAGTCAAGGTTTTTGTGGTAAGCAGATACAGAGCTGCATTTGTGCCCGTGCCAGCCCTGGAGGCAGCAGGGAATCACTGAGACGGGCACGCTGCCAGCCTGGGATCCGAGCCTAACGCCAACTGGAGACGGTTTTTACTATACCTTTGCAAAAGTGTATGGAGGTCAGGTGTGCGGGCTGTGGCTTGGGCACAGGCAGACGTAAGAGGTGAGCTGTCCTGAACTTGAAGGCCCTAGATGAGACAGAGAAAAGCCTGGTTCTTTAGTGCCCTGGCACAGTAAGAAGCCGAGGGATCCATAGGAGTTGGAGACTGCCAGAACAAACTAGGGCACCACGAGAAGGAGACATTGATAGCCAGCCAGCGCTGCTCTCTGCCTGGGGAGGTTCTTAAGTGCTTTTTGTTAAAGACTCCCAGGCTCAAAGCTTGGCTAGACGAAGTCTCAGTAATTTGCCACACCTGGCAAAGCCTGACAGGGAGTTGTTGGCAGATCCACGTCCGACTGGCGCTGACAGTGATTAATTATGTAGCTGAGCCCGCACGATACAGTCAAGTGAGGTCGTGAGCAAAGTGCTGTTTTATTTGTGGTTCTTCCCCCTCTACTTTGATATGTTAACTCCAAAATGAAGCTGAAAGGGAATTTAGCAAGTAAAGAGAAAAAAAAAAAACAGGTTGGAGAAATGTCTGTACAGATCCATTCATTAATTCAGTCTTTCATTCAACAAATACTTTTTGAATGCCTTAGTATGTAATTAGCCAAAGTGAATGAATATTCATTTATCTTTGAAATTCAAATTCCATTTAACTAATGAACAGCCCAGTGTTTTACCCAGAGGTGCAGAGTTAGCAGTGGCAAAATGAATTTGAATCTCAAACTTCTTTCGTTGCTTAATCAGTTCTTCATGTCTCTGCAAAATTCTGGCTTGAACCAAAAGTGGGTTTATCTTGACCCTGAGCACTGTCTGGCAGAGCACGAAATAGTAATTAGATGCATAATTCATACGGAATTGGTGCTGGGCATTTGAGAGGTCACAGTGGGAACAAGCTGCAATGATTGATATAAACTGTTAGAGTCTGGTATTTCCAATGTGTTGGGCTCTGTGATATTAAGATCTGTATTAAGAGATATAACATCTCTTCTGTTGCCTTATTTAGGGAAGTCAGGGTAGAATTAGATGCCCAGTGGGCAGTGTCTGTCTCTGAGTGTCTACAGAGTTGGCCTTGCCCTTTCCCTCTTGTTACCAAGTCCAAGCTCGCTCTTGCTCGCTGTGCAATAGGCCAGTGAAGCCGAGAGAGAGGTGTTGAGGCAAGGAAGAGACTTTAATCGGGGAGCCGGCAGACCGAGAAGATGGCAGGCTAGCGCCTCAAAATAACCATCTTATTGGGGTCTGGATGCCAGGTTCTTTTGTAGATTAGAGGTGAAGGGAGGTAAGCAAGCAAAATAAGACCATTAATCTTCCAAACATTTCCTAGAATGGCAAGCCTCAGGCAGGGGATGTGTTAATTCCTTCCTTCCTGCCATCCACAGGTGGACTGGGTTCTGAACAAAGGCACTTTAGTTTAACTGTCAGGCAGAGGGACAGGATTCTCTGAGGCAAACAATTCTGTATGATTATAATAACAAAAGCAACGAAAGGCAAGTCAAAGAAACAGTTCCAACATGGAGACAGAATTGGCCTCCTGGCTGCAACACTCCCTTTTGGGTATTTGCAGACTGGTACTTGCACACTAAGTCGCTTCAGTCCTGTCCTGTCCTGACTCTTTGTGATGCCATGGACCAGAGCCAGCCAGATTCCTCTATCCTTGGGATTCTCCAGGCAAGAAAACTGGAGTGGGTGGCCATGCCCTCCTCCAGGGGATCTTCCTGGCCCAGGGATTGAACCGTGCCTCTTTTGTCTCCTGCATAGGCAGGCAGATTCTTTACCACTGGAGCCACCTGAGAACCCCATTTGGGCACATACCCAGTCCTAAAGAGCAGCATGGAATTCTCACCTGGCTCAGTTCCATGGGAACTCAGCCTGGAGAATTCAAAGGTTTCTAGTTATATTTGTGATGTTTCTGCATCTAACAGGCAAGATGTTTTATCTTTTAATGTAAAAGTTAAGTTACTGTACCAGCAGCAAATACGTCCTTTCAATTGTAAATGGTAGACAGGCCTAACCCTGGATGCAAGAAGTTAAATTTGCTTTTGAACTTAAAGTTGAATTTGTTTTTCCACACACACTTTTCCCCCTTTTGTGCATAAAGGCATGCTTTTGAGTAGGCCACTTCAGTTTCCAGAGTATTTCTGTAGTTTCTCAATTTGTGTTTTCATTTTATCTCAAGTAGATAAGAGAAGTTTCAATAAGAGGTAAAGCTGAACACATTCCTCCTCATAGTACACTATGTGGTTAACATGCTGATTGCAGATTTGTATTTGAGCTAGTTATTTCAAGGATCATTCTTTTACATCATGTCAAGTCAAATTATATACAATTTAATGTTCTGAATATATCCAGGTATAGGTAGGTGTAGTGATGATTGCCTGTATGCTGTATTTTGTCCATTTAATAGGCCTTGGATCCTTTTTCAAATTTGAGATAATTGCAGTATTCAGTTGTAAGAAATAACGCAGAGAATCTCGTGTACAGTTTACATGGTTTCTCCCAAAGGTAACATTTTGCAGAGTTGTATAATCGTATCACGATTAAGATACTGACATTGGTAATGTCCGCCTTTACCCGGGGTTACTCACGTTGTCTTAGTTTTGTGTGTACTCATTTGTGTGCGTGTGTGTGTGTTTCAGGAGCTCATGATGAGTTTGTGTGACGTCCTTGTGCAGGAGGCATGCTGATGGTCTCTTTTGTCCAGTTTTAGTGTACAGCCTGCAGACGTGAGCACAGACCTTGGGTTTTTACATGAATCAGTGCTGGCTTCCAGGGCTTGTGACCAGAGCTTTCAGCTGGGGTTCAATATCCTGACTTTCCTGACTTGGAGTCCTTAGCTTTTTGTTTGAATTTGTGTTTTTTAAGTGAAGTCTGACAAGACAGTGGAGCTGCATCCCAGGACTGGAAGCCTCGGTTTGGGTGACTGCCTCCTTGGGCTGGGTTCTCTTCTGTTCTCCACTGCTCACACCCCCGCCTTGTCGGACCCCAAAGACCTGTGCTCTTCCCCTGTGCTCCTGCCCCCACAACGGCTGCTGCCTTGAGCCCCTGGAAGGGCAGGCTCGGGGTCTGGACCAAGAGCCTTCTATGTCTCAGGACAGGACACTGATAGAGTTGTCTGCACCCTGGAGTGTCACTCCGGTACCTCAGGAGGGTGAAACCTCTCATCCGGCCCAGCCTAGGAAGCCAGTCCAGGTCCCTCCTTGTGTGGAGGTTGCAGTGCTCCTGGGCCCTGTGTGGAGCTTGCTGGGCCTGTGGGAGGGGAGATGCCTGACGTGACTGACCCTCCCCAGTTGCTGCACAGAGCGCTCACTCTGCGGGTATTCCTGTTCCGGAAGGATTGTAACACTGAGTAGCAAATAACACTGTGGCATGTTGAGAGAGAAACTGCAGGACAAAGGGAAAACCTTCACCCTGTAGTAGCTTTACTGGGACTTTTCCTCTGTCGCTTGAGCAGGGGAGGGCCTCACTTTTTCCTCCTGCGTGGGGCCCTGCAAGTTCTGGAGTCCATATGGATAGGCACAGTGTTAACTTCAGCAGCCATGTAGTGTACACAGTGCCCACTTGTTTCTACTGCACCCTCCTATATTTGCTTCAGATTCTGTTGACATAATAAGAAGATATTCAGTGAGACTGTATGGGGGACTAGAGCAGCACAAAACCCATAATGATATAAATATGTGGTGGAAAATTACAATAAAACCCTTGCATCTTCCACTTTAATTTTGCCTCAAGGAAATGGCAAAATGCCCAGCTGGCAATAACCAGTTCCAAATGAGCTGCCAACATGGCTAGGTGCTGAAATACATAGTTTGTTGCTCTTCCCCATTTCAGTGCTTGACTGTAGGTTTTGAGGTTGGTGTTTCAAAGCCAGAGCAGGTGCCTGCCACCTGGAAGCATTTTCTTGAGAGCTCTGCTAATATCAACACAATGAGACCTATTGAAGTGTATTTTTAAATAACACTGAAACTACTTTACATGTGTATACTTGTCTATTGAAATACAATCATAAATAGGCCTAACATGTTTTCGCCTGGAATTCAAAGGGATACGATTTGTGTCTTGGAACAATGAAGGATTCTTATTTTTTTAAAAAAGGAACATGCTGATGGCAAACATTCAGATATAATTAAAATATGTGAGAAGTTTGTAAATGTGGGTTGAAGTCCTAGCATAACAGAATTATACTGCTTCATCTCAGAGCCCTACTAATAGAGGTCGCTCATAAATACCAGGCCTCAGTGCTCCTGGGGGAGGCGATGATGAAGAATAAGCACAGTTGTTAGGACACATCTCAGTACAGAAGCAAAGGCCCTCTCTTGTTCCATTTGAAAAAAAACCAAAAACAACCCCCTTTATTTTAGTACTTGTAAATACACTTACATATCAGATCCTTTCAGGACTCTGAAAGGCAGTTCCTTATCTCCAGTTAAGCTTTTGCCTTTCCTTAAGCTGCTGCTGCTGCTGCTAAGTCTCTCCAGTCGTGTCTGACTCTGTTCGACCCCATAGACAGCAGCCCACCAGGCTCCCCAGTCCCTGGGATTCTCCAGGCAAGAACACAGGAGTGGGTTGCCATTTCCTTCTCCAGTGCATGAAGGTGAAAAGTGAAAGTGAAGTTGCTCAGTCGTGTCCGACTAGTAGCGACCCCATGGACTGCAGCCCACCAGGCTCCTCCGTCCATGGGATTTTCCAGGCAAGAGTACTGAGTGGGGTGCCATTGCCTTCTCCGTTCCTTAAGCTCGTGCTGGTGTTTTCCTGAGTATCTCTGCATATATATTGCATTAGGGATCAGTGAATGTCACAAGTTTCCGAGGTCAGTTTTTGTTTTAATGCTTGTCTGAACAATCTGAGCTGTTTCCTAGGACTCATCTAACCAAACAGCTGCTTTGTTTATGGTTCTGCCTGACCTGGAATATACTCTGCATAATGTGCTGGCTGTGGTCTGACCACATACTTCAGGCTGGGTACGTTCAGTGCATTTCTTCTCCTGCAATGTGAAGGCCAAGCAAAGCGGGTGCATTGAAATCTAGGCTTAATGAGGGTGTATTTTCATCATTAGTTTCGCATCCTAATCTCCCAGCTCCTAACCTATTGCTAGTTCCTTAGATGAGAACAAAAAAAGCAAAAACAAACCAAAAAAACCCCAAACCCTGATTTAATCTTCAGTTCCTTAAGCTCGTGCTGGTGTTTTCCTGAGTATCTCTGCATATATATTGCATTAGGGATCAGTGAATGTCACAAGTTTCCGAGGTCAGTTTTTGTTTTAATGCTTGTCTGAACAATCTGAGCTGTTTCCTAGGACTCATCTAACCAAACAGCTGCTTTGTTTATGGTTCTGCCTGACCTGGAATATACTCTGCATAATGTGCTGGCTGTGGTCTGACCACATACTTCAGGCTGGGTACGTTCAGTGCATTTCTTCTCCTGCAATGTGAAGGCCAAGCAAAGCGGGTGCATTGAAATCTAGGCTTAATGAGGGTGTATTTTCATCATTAGTTTCGCATCCTAATCTCCCAGCTCCTAACCTATTGCTAGTTCCTTAGATGAGAACAAAAAAAGCAAAAACAAACCAAAAAAACCCCAAACCCTGATTTAATCTTCTCCCCACTCACTCTCACAAAGTTGCTAATTAGAAGCAAAATATCCAAACAATCTTGTAGGAAGAAGGAAGAGGCCTAGCAGGGAGGCCAGAGAATCTGTAAATTAGGTAATTCGTGTAAGGATAAGCATGACTCTTATCTGTGAGGGCTTCTCAGTATACTTGGTGGAAGTAAATTGGTCCTGTCCTCCTGTGGTTGGTGAGATCTACTACTTGACTTGCCTTCCTCTCTTGGACGTTTATTTGCCAAGCAGATCGGTCTTTATTCCACACGTCAGTGTCTGGATGGATGATACTGCACTTTTCTCAATCTATTTTTCTCCAAATATTGTTTCCATTTTCTAAATTTTGCTTCTCAAAATTTTTGCTTCTCTTTTCCTGTCTTACCCTGACTTTTCAGTTTTCCTCGTTCCTCTTCATCCTCAGTTCCCCTTCATTGGCAGCTTACAAGTACTTCTGTCACCTTGCAGTGATTCACACTTCCCAGCAGCACTGAAATGTGCTTATGTTCCAGAGATCGGAGTCTCTGCTCTGGAGGCAGCCTGCCAGAGGTGGCATCCTGGCTCTGCAACTCACCAGGGTTGTGACTTTGGGCTACTTACTTAACCTCTCCTTGCTTCTTTTCCATGTGTGTAAAATGGGGATGATAATATACTTTCTACCTCATAGTGTTGCTATGAAGATTAAATAACTTATTCCATATTAAGCATTTAGAACAATTCCTGACATACAGTGCTTAATCAATGTTAGCAATTTTGTTTAATGATCACTGAGCCTCTTACTAGCATCTTATTTTTCTGACAACACTTATTAGTATCCCAAATAACTCGGGCTCCTTTGGATACATTTGGAAAATGCTACTCTTCAAGGTAAGGTTAGTATTGCCATTTTCTCATTTTCATAGAGGGCAGTTTGGGGTGGAAAATCTAGAAGTATAATCTCTTTTGTAGTGAAGTCCGTAAGCATCCCTCTGCCAGTGTGCTGCCTTTGGCTCTTTTCTGTTGACCAGTCAGTAATGGATTCTGTCATCTTGCCACTTCAGCGATGGTCTGCTGACATCACCTGAGAGCTTGCAAAGATGCAGATCTCAGGCCTCACCCAAATCAGCTGTCTCAAAATCTGCGTTTTAACAAGATCCACAGGTGATTCTTAAACACATTAATGTTCATAATGCACCAGGCAAATGTTCTGGGGTTTTAGCACCCAAATTCTGCTCTGGGGAAATAGAAAGAAAATCAACCTGAATTATATTTTAAAACACGAAATATTGACTATTTCCACAAGTATAGCAGTTTAAGCCCTACTAGACTTCCTGAATAACCTTTGCTGTCATTCTCTTGGGTGCAATTGTTATTGATTAATGTCATGATTAAAAGTGTAGCTTAGGTCTACTGTGAGCTTTAGCTCATTGAAAAAAAAAAACAAAAAAACCCCACCTCATTGATCTGAAGTCCTCAGTCAGTCATTCTTACCTTTTCAGGAAACACTTCAGATAAGTAGCGATAATCTTAGCGGTGAGAGATTTGTCTCAGGGGATAATCTTTTCAACAATGACTTGCATTGATTAAGTTCATAGTTTTTTTTAACTGTTCACTTTGTTGCTGTGGTAACTCAGTTTTAAAAATTAGGATGTGTTTTCTTAGGCTTATGCACAGGGCTGGATGCATAACGCAGCACATTCGGGCGTCTTCTACTGGTTTGGTACTCGCAGAGAGTTCAGTGCTTCTTGATGTTTTCAAGTTAGTGCCTCCTTGAAACAAGTTTCTAAAATGGGAAGACATTTATGGGGTAGACATACAGGAGAGTCCGGCAAGTATTACAATTCTTGGTATCTCTGTCAGCTGTCAAGAAGGGACCAAAAGTACTAGACTGTTCGCTGGAAAAGTGCTTTTAAACAGTTTAGTCTTGTCAACCATGCAGAGTAGTGTTGTTAGATTATTGCCTTGCCCTTTACATATGCCTGTCGTTATGGGTGGGTGGAACATTTGGAAAATCTCCAGCTTGCTGTGGCTGTGAAGAGTAAAGACTCAGCTTGCTAGACTGAATTTTCACATATGTGCCACTAAAGGGTATATTAACTTCTTCAGCTACCATGCATTCTTTATAATTGCAACCATGATTATTAAGAAATAAATTTACTCAGGTTTTTAATATCACTTACTGTAAAGAGAGACAGCAGAAGTATAACACTAATATCACCTGTCTCCTAACCTTTGCCTCACAAAAGCCGTCTTTCTAAAATCCAGTTCAGCTCATGTCCCACCCTCACTTGAAATTCACCTGTGCCTCCAGTTGCCCCTGGCCAGACTGACTCGTTCAGGCAGATCTTGTGCCTGCAGTTTCTGCTTTGGATACATAGTCAGCCTTTGCCTGCATACAGTGATGCTCTCTCAAACCTCTGGGCCTCTGACTGTCTGGGTCCTTCTACGTAGATTACGCTACACCCCCTAACCTGGCTACCTTCCTTCCCTGCCTGGTGCCATAGCTTCAAGGTTCAGCCAGATGAAACCACCTCAGGGGAACCTTCACTACCCTCGCAGATTGTTCAGCTAGGGTGCTCATACCTCTGCTAAGGCATTCGTCATGTCGAATTAGTCAGGGTTCTCTAGAGAAACAGATCAGTAAGGTGTGTGTGTGCACACGTGTGTGCATGTGTATGCATGTGTGTGCACGCACGTGTGTGTGTGTGTGTGTGTGTGTGTGTGCATGCGAAGAAGTATCTCAAAGAACTGGCTTACTTGATTGTAGGAGTAAGTCTGGCAAGTCTGAAATATATAATCTATCAGGCAGGGAAACCTCCATTTTGGCTTTTAGACTCTTTGGATAAAGTTCATCCAGATGATTGAGGGTGATTTTCTTACTGAGAGTCAAAGGACTGTAGATATGAATCATATCTACAGAACACCTTTACAGCAACATTTGTATTCGTGTTTGAGTATATAACTGGGTACTGGAGCCTAGCCAGGGTGACATGTAAAAATATCCACCACACGTGTCATCGTATATGTACCTGTGTTTTCACCTTAGGGTTATGAGTTTTCTCATTCATAAACAAGAATACCTTTAAATAATTAAAATATTATTTTATAAATGATTCAAATTGTGAAATAGAAAGCAGGATAGTTCTACCATTTAAATATATAATCCTTAAAAAGTTGAGTCAGTTTGCCCATGATTTATAATAAAGTTATCCATTAATACCTTGCTAATGTTTTTAATTGAAGGGGAACAACAGAAACAGTATATTTATTAACAATATTTTAGATGTACATACATAGACATACTCATGCAAACTTGCACTATATGGGTATAAAAAAGAAAAAGATCTGTGTAAATTTAAGATTCAGCTTGTTTTAAAATTTAGGTATCTGTATCATCTTACTTATCAATATATGCTACCTTTATTTTCAGTGATAAGTACCATTGTTTAATAAATATTTATTGTCAGCTTTTTACCGTGTTGTGTCAGTGCTAAAAGGCAATCCCTGTAATTGCATCCTATCTCTGTAATGTAAATTTTTGAAACTATAGCTCAAAACACTTTTCTCTTGTGAAAACTTCCAGGATTAATTGGTATATTTTAATTTTCCTTCCTTCTCCTTAGTACATGTGTATATATATATATATATATTTAAATCATTGATATGCTATTTGATACATTTCAAACATCATTTTACATTAATGATTTGAATCTCTTAATATCAATATTTAGCATAGCATGTGGAACTGGGTTCATTACTTAAGACCAAATATTGGATTGTCTGAAACCAACCTTTTTGTCTTTCCTGCTACCATCTGCCTGCTTTTTCCCCAGGCATGTACGTTTCCCTTAGTGGCACTAGTATACTGTTACTCCTAACCTTGGAGTGCGTATTAACCTTACTGGGTCCCTCATCTTTCACATTCAGTCAGATGCTCAGTGAATCCCAAAGATTATCCTTTCTTTAGGGTCTTACCTTTACTTTCTTTGGTTTTGACAACCATCTTTCCAGCTAGTATTCTTACTACCTACTATGTAGACTGGTGCAGTAAGCTTCATGGACCAGTCACTCTCTCCTCCAAGAAATCTATTATCCTCTTAATTATGTTATTGTACTTAAAATTTTGATATTCACCACCGCAAAGGAAAACTTGGAGGCTTCCCATTGCTAATAAAATAAAAACCATTATCTAGTCTGGCCACTTACACTGGTCTGAATGGCCAGTCTCCCTGTCCAGTCTTACTCAGTCTTTTGGGATATGGACATCAAAGTTGGACTGTTTGTTCTGATCAGTATGTACATTTTGTTTCCCCATCTTTGAACCTTAGCTGTGCTTTTCTTTCCATCTGGAATGGTCTACTCAAAATTTCTGCCCATTGACATACTTCTTATCCTCTTTTTTTTTCCCTGAAGTCTCTGGGTCTTTTCAGCCTTCAACCTACAGGAATGATTCAAAGATCTATATTAGGGAGGAATATAGAAAGGGCTTCCATGCATGGCCTGTCAGGCTGGCCTACCCCAAGACTGGCTCAATGAGATGCAGTTTCTGGTTCTCAAATTTTAAACGCCAGAAATTTTGTTTCCCTTCTAGCCAGAGTTACTATATCTCCTAAAAAAAACAAACCCCATGCTGATAAAACTCCTCAAAAATTATTTTTATGAACCAGAGTGCCTGTTTACCAGTTTATGATGAGTGATATGCTTTCCATGGCATTGCTTCTCCATAGCAAGATAACTGTGGAGCAGAATCAGTAGCCAGAAAGTTGCTAAACTGGCTCAGAATTGAAACATAAGGAATTGATGAGTCTTGAAGGATATTCCATCTAGGCTATGGGAAAGCCTCATTGCCTTACTGGGTCACCTGATAAGGTTCTTTTCCTTGGATAATTTGATATAAACATTAATGGATCTTCAGGTACTAATCTCTTATCTGTCACTCCAATTGACTGGATTACAGTTCTCCTTTACACTTTCCATTCCAGTAGTGTCATTCTCAAGATGTTGCTTTTTAACCTTGTTTTAAATTTAGCAACACTCTATCCTGATCAGTTAATTTGTAAGGTTAGCCAGGTTTACAAAGCCACAATTAGATCCCTCTACTGTGATGTCTTTAGGTGGCTATCTCATACATTGTGTTTGGTTTTTGATCCTTCATAGGCTCAGAATGTGCCTTTTATTTGTCTTAAACCAGAATTCTTTATGCATTAGATGCCTTCACTTCTGTATCTCTTTCTTAATGTTTGCATTATGTTTATAAATGTTTCTATTTGCCTGGCCTTCTTTACCACTTCAGGTCTAAATTTTTGGAAATAAAGGACGGTGTTTTTTTTTTTTTTTTTTTTTAAATTTTTGTGTTTTTCCTGTAGTCTCAAGAACTGTGATTCTAGGTTTTTACCAGAAGTGAACTTTGATGTTTATTTCTTCATTCATTTTTTTCTTTCTTCCTTCTTTGTTCCCTCCCTCCCCTCTTTCCCCCCTTGTTTCTTCCTTTCTTTCTTACACACAGGTTTGTGAAACATTTACTGTGTGTTGGGAATATACTAGTGATATATATTTAATACAGTGATAAAAGATCTAGACACTATAACCACTGTACTGCCACTCCTTGGTTGCCTTAAGCTCTTTATCAAATCTGTAAAATACCAGCACACCAGTGTTTGGTTTTTGTTTTGCAAATAAGCATACCAAGGTTCAGGAAAATAAAGGGATTTTCTTAAAACCATACAGTTAGTGAAAGAGCTGAGATTTCATCCCAGGACTCTTGCCTCAGTTCATTCTGTTTCCCTGTTGCTTATTGGTATTTATTGGAGGCAACTTTATGGGGTAGAGTACTGTGATGGTTATTTATGTGTGTTACCTTGATTTAACTGTGGTGTCCAGTTCAGCTCAATTCAGTTCAATCGCTCAGTCGTGTCCGACTCTTTGTGACCCCATGAATCGCAGCACGCCAGGCCTCCCTTTCATTGTCAACTCCCGGAGTTCACTCAAACTCACGTCCATCAAGTCGGTGATGCCATCCAGCCATCTCATCCTCTGCCGTCCCCTTTTCCTCCTGCCCCCAATCCCTCCCAGCATCAGAGTTTTTTTCAATGGTGTCCAGTTGGTTAAACATTAATATGAGTCTTGGTGTGAAGAGGTATTTTGTAGTTGTGGTTTACATCCACAATCAGTTGACTTAAATAATATTGTGGATGAACCTCATCAATTCACTTGAAGGTCTAAAGAGAAAATACTGAGAAGAAATTTTGCCTCAAGATTATAGCATCAGCTCCTGCCTGAGTTTCCAGCTTTCCTGTTTGATTGATAATTTTTGGATTTGCCAGCCTCGGCAACCACATAATACACACAGAGAGAATATACACACACACACATAACATACACAACTGTATTGGGCTCTGTTTCTCTGGAGACAAAGATTGGTTGCTTAACCTCATACAGGTCCTGACAATTAAGTAAGCAAAGGTATTACACAGAAGTGTTTATTGCCTTATCTTAAATTCCCAGTTAAAAAATTCTAAATTTAATTAATATGGCATATAGTAATTTTTAAAATAAGAATTGGAGCCAGTGTTCTTAGTGGATAGGGAGCAAGTGTGGAGAGAGAAGGAAAAGGGTATGAAGGATGAATGAAATAGAGGTTGAAGCAGCCTAATAATATTCATGTGATAGCCCTCCAGGACGGGGAAGGCAATGGCACCCCACCCCAGTACTCTTGCCTGGAAAATCCAATGGACGGAGTAGCCTGGTGGGCTGCAGTCCATGGGGTCGCTAACAGTCGGACAGACTGAGCGACTTCACTTTCACTTTTCTCTTTCATTCATTGGAGAAGGAAATGGCAACCCACTCCAGTATTCTTGCCTGGAGAATCCCAGGGATGGGGGAGCCTGGTGGACTGCCGTCTATGGGGTCACACAGAGTCGGACACGACTGAAGTGACTTAGCAGCAGCAGCAGCAGCAGCCCTCCAGGAATAGATGTATAAAATTGCTAAAGTCTTTTTCTTTCAAGGAAATCCAGCAACAACAACAGAAACAAAGTATTTTTTTTCAGAAACAGGTTTTTTCCCCCCTGCTTTCTGATGTTGGCATCTAGCCATATACAGAATTTACAGTGTTCACAATTTTACTTGTGGGTTTTATAAGGTAGAACATATTAACTATTTTCCTGAAACATGGTCTTTGCAAATAAGAAGACATTAGAAAGGAAGAAGAGTGATGAGTTTAGGAATCCGGATTTCACTAGAAAAGTAATATCATTACTAGACCCAAAATTACCATGGTCAATCCATAGAAATCAAGTTTTTTGTTTGTCTGGTTACTGTAGATTAGAGATAACACTCTTATTAAACCACCAAATGTAAACATTCTGCTTTACTCCCAGTGCTGCCTATCCTTGGGATGGTATGGGTACGTGCGTGCGAAGTCACTTCAGTTGTGTCCAACTCTGTTCAGCCTTTTGACTGCAGCCTGCTAGGCTCCTCTGTCCATGGGATTCTCTAGGCAGAAATACTGGAGTGGATTGTCATGCCCTCCTCCAGTGGATCTTCCTGAGCTGGGGATCCAAACCCTCACCTCTAAACAATCTATCTGCATTGGCATGTGGGCTCTTTACCACTAGCGCCACCTGGGAAGCCCAGGGTGGTATATCACAGTCAAACTGATTAGAAATAACACAGTTGGTAGTAGTTATATTCTACAAAGTTACTTTGAACACTGACTTAGCAAATCCCGAACCACTGATCATATGGGAAATGCTGGATTGGGTCCTGTAAGCCTCTGGCCACATTTGTTAACGAATAAATACATAATCTTGCTTATGTGTGTTTTTGTTTAAAGATACCTTGTTTAAGGGGCTTAGTATACTCGTTGGCCACTATAACTCATGCCTGAATGAAGCTAATCTGACCCACATATTTTTCTCCTTAAGGCCCACTGCAGCTTCCTTTCTTACACTCAGGCACACTGGACAGCACTTCTGCATTATACTTGGGGGACATTTTAAACCATGAAATCATTGAAAGAAACACAGGATATGAAGGCAGAGCTTCAACTGGGGATGTGTGTGTCAGGTGACTCAGAAATTTGCTGCTCTATTAAACACCGAGAAGTGTCTGCGAATGACCCCAGAAGCATCGTGAATACTGGCTTGGGGGTTACAAATACATTTTAGCCAGTAAGTGAATTTACAAATACAGACTCTGCAAATGATGAAGATCTACTACTACTATCTGTAAATAGTTTGGGACTTTCTGGAAGATCCATATATTTGTTGCAAAGCCACTTTGTAAGAGAGTACAGGGCTGCCCAAGCAAGTTGTTGAACTTCTAAACATTCTATGTTCATTTGCAAGATACTTTAATAAACATTTTTTCCTAGTAAACATTTTTAAACCTTGCTCCTGCAACCTTTTAGAAAGAGGAAATTAGTACTATAAATAACACAACTCTAAATATAGCGATAGGCTTTCCTCAGGAAACCCTAACAATTTCAGGTGTCTGTTTTGAACCACTGGCATGGTTAATAAAATCAACAAAAATAAACAATCAAAATCTGAGCAAAGTAATTTGTTATCTTTTCCGAAATATTAGCAGAGAAGCAATTTTTTCCCCACTGATTTACAAAGTTAATTCATTAACATGTCGCGTGTTTAACTACGTTAAGACAATTGACTTGTTTAATTGAGGTTTTCACCTTTTAATGTTTTTTGTCATATTGAAATTTGCCAAGAAATTAGCACGTCTACAATTTTGATGCTTGAAAACTGTTTATGTGCTTTTAGATTGATGCCAGTCCTTTAATTATTTATTTTTCAAGCACTTATGTACAGATTTCTGTGGTTTAAAGTCCTGAGTTAGCAAACTAGGGCTATTCTTGGTTTAAGTAGCTGCCACTTCATGGAGGAACCCCCACCCCCCAACCCTGCTGCGCACCCAAGAAAGAGGAGTAAAAGGGAAATCTGCTCATTTAGAGTTCAATTCAGTTGCTCGGTTGTGTCCATCTCTTTGCAACTCCATGGACTGCAGCACACCAGGCCTCCCTGTCTATCATCAACTCCCAGAGTTTACTCAAACTCATGTCCATAGAGTCGGTGATGCCATCCAACCATCTCTTCCTCTGTCATCCCCTTCTCCTCCTGCCTTTAATCTTTCCCAGCATCAGGGTCTTTTCCAGTGAGTCAGTTCTTCGCATCAGGTGGCCACAGTATCAGAGTTTCCGCTTCAGCATCAGTCCTTCCAATGAACACCCAGGACTGATTTCCTTTAGGATGGACTGGTTGGATCTCCTTGCAGTCCAAGGGGATCTCAAGGGTCTTCCGCAACACCACAGTTCAAAAGCATCAGTTATTTGGTGCTCGGCTTTCTATAAAGAAAGATCCAAACTCTCACATCCGTACATGACTACTGGGAAAACCATAGCTTTGATTAGACGCACCTTTGTTGGCAAAGTAATGTCTCTGCTTTTTAAAATGCTGTCTACGTTGGTCATAGCTTTTCTTCCAAGGAGCAAGCGTCTTTTAATTTCATGGCTGCACTCACCATCTGCGGTGTTTTGAGACCCCCCCCCCCAAATAAAATCTGTCACTGTTTCCATTGTTTCCCCATCTATTTGCCATGAAGTGATGGGACTGGGTGCCATGATCTTAGTTTTCTGAATGTTTTGAGTTTTAAGCCAGCCTTTTCACTTTCCTCTTTCACTCTCATCAAGAGAAGACTTTCGTCAAGATTGGAGAAGGGAATGGCAAACCACTTCAATATTCTTGCCTTGAGAACCCCATGAACATTTATAGTTACTAGCGTAGAATTAGAACTCAAGGACAGAAGTAGATCAGCTCAACCACTGGTGAGATTATTACCAAAAAAAAAAAAAAGGGAAAAAGAAAAATGAGGAATCAGTGATACATAAGATGCTTTGAATATTTCATTGTCTGTATTTCAACTAGCCCATTATACACTGAAATGAAAGGTTAGGTTGTTGTTTCTTTGGAATAGATACTGCCAACTACTTTTCTTAGCCATTTGATAAATTAGAATGGAAGAAAATATATTTGTGTTATAGAAAGTAGAATTTAGTTTAGACTAGTGGAAGGGGATACTATCAGAGGACTTTGGTTATGAATATTTATAACCTGAAATACATATATGAAGTAAATTAGAGAAATTAGCATTGACAATAATCAGATTCATATAGTGACACTCTGACTTGGAGAGAATTATATTAGGTAGTCAGAAAACTTAAATCTATTGCTGCTTGAAATTATGTATACGTGGATCCCTAATGTTCTGGGCTTGAATTTGAAAGACTCACTCATCAAGATTTTTAGACACATTATATTTGCTTTTGCAAATTAAAAGCTCCAACCACAGATGCAAGTATACATTGCCATGTGTGGAATTAATGCTTCAGACAGCTTATGAATATGTATGTATTGGTGGTGCTTCTGCTACATAAGTCTGAAAAGCAGTGGCAAGTGGGTGGATTTGCGTGGAACTGCATATTGCTGTCAGAAAAGTGCAATTCTCAAAGAAAAAAAAATTATAGGGGCAAAATTTCATTTCAGACATGTCTTGAAAGACATCAGATTTTCCAAAAGAGGAAAGCTGATATTTGTCCATTTTAATTGTTAAAATTTCTGTTGACAGTTTCATAACAACTTGGAAATGATCTGAGGACAATTCTTTGTATTTAAGTGTGCATACATCTTCATGATGGTTTCTAGAATGCCTTAAGTATTAATATGCAGTGAGATTTGGATGATATTTAGCTCTGTAGTTACAGTTGTACCTGATTGAATGTCTCCATTACTGGAATTCATGAGTTGGGTTCAGTTTAAATTTTAGTGTGAAGGTTTGTTTCTGTATGTCATCTGGGTTTTGGTATTAACTAGTGATAATCCCACAATTCTTTGTTTTGGGGAAAGAAAAGGAAAGTAAATGGTAGTGCAGTTATAATCTGTCTGTTTTAGGGTCTCCCACGCCCATCCTGATCCCTGGACAGACTGGGGAGAAAGGACAGGAGAGCTGGGATGAATGGCTGCTCCTCCAGTGATGTGTATTTCTGCAGTGGTGGACGTACCTTGAGATTTCCTGAGTTCAGCGGGACACAGGATCTCCACCAGTTGATTGAGGCCCCCGTGTGTAGTTTGAATTAATTACCCATTACAGTCAATGCAAAGCAGCCTCTTTCATAAAAGTTTTAGATGTTCTGAGAAACCTTGTTACTTAGTGAAAAGTTGGTATAAAGTGAAAGTGTGTGTTAGGCACTCCGTCATGTCTGACTATTTGTGACCCCATGGGCTGTTCATGGAATTCTCCAGGCAGGAATACTGGAGTGGTTTGCCATTCCCTTCTTCTGGGGATCTTCCCAACCCAGGGATTGAACCCAGGTTTCCTGCATTGCAGGCAGATTTTTTGCCATCTGAGCTACCAGGGAAGCCCCGAATTGGTGTAAGGGTGTGGCTAACCGTATAATCACATCATAGTCACATGTTTTATATGTTCTATTGGTACAATTCTGATACTTCAGACAGACATTTAAATAACCATTCCTTCCAGAAGACGCTTTAAATATCAAATTGAACTCGTGTTAATAACATCATCCTAGAGCTGTATTTTATTAAGCTTATTATGTTTGACCAATCAAGATTTTAATCTATCATTTACATACAGATAGTTGATATACATGGCATACTAATATTCTCCCTAAAAGACCACCTGATACAGCTTTGCTTTTTTACCTGTTCTGGAATTAAGTGTCCCTCAGGAAATTTCCCATTACTCCCATATCATTTATGAAAGGGAGAAGAGCACTTGACTGTTGCTTTTGATATATAGTTAGATTCCTATAAATTTTAACTACTTTGAAAATAGGGCTGGCCTAATTGAGAGTTATTAATAAAAGTTTTCTGGATAAAATTATTTTCTTATTAGCCCAGGTCATCATTTTGTAATGCCCTTCCTCATTAGAACTTTACATTGGATTAGGAAAATATGTTGTCTGGGGACTTTATAATTGTTAAAAAATTTCCATTGTGTTGAAAACAAAACATCCCTCCCACCCCCACGAAACCGTCTTGCTTTCTCCTCTCTCTGCCCCACTAGCTGTTTTTTGTTTCCCTTGGCAGTGAAACTCACAACAAGTCTATACTTCTTGTGTCTAGTTTTCCTTTAATTGTCTCCTCAACATTCTTTAATCAGACTAAGGTTCCCACTGCTCCACTAGAAATCGGATCAGGTTCATTGTGACCTCCCAGGCCCTACGCCTTGCCTCGGTCAGTGGTTTGGTTGTCTTCCTTGATCTGCCCCAGAGCATCAGAGACAGTGGGTCATCATGGATGCCTGTGACTCATTTCTCCCTCCTGTTTCTTTTGCCAGACCTCTTCATGTGGGAGTGCCCAAAGAATCAGTACTTGGTCCTCTTCTCTCTTTTATTTGCACTTATCATTGGGGACATCACTCAGTCTCATGACATTAAATATCATTTATAGGCTGAAAACTGCCAAATATGTGTCATTAATGCAGAACTCTTTCCCAAACATTCAATTTTCCTATTTCAGAAGTCATTGATATTTCTGGTTCTGCACCCTAAAATTTCAGCAGACCAGTTTTACATCTTCCCTCAAAAAGGAAAAGCCATCTATAAGATGATAAATAAAGAACAAAATTCTAAAACATTGGTATCATTATAATTAAACATTCATTCTAATTTCTGTATTCAGGAATTGGAAAATTTAACTTCAGATAGACAAACTGGAATCACTCAATTCAGGAAAACATCATACACATTTAAATGATTTTTATGCATACTTGTTGATTGCTATTTCATGTTTAAAGTTATTTATCTAACAAACTAATTCATACCAACATAATACACCATGTAATCCTATTGGGAGATATCATTTAGCCAGAGAAATCATTTGCTCATGTAAAAGAGTGTTACAAATATGCATAGTGCTATTAACTTATATATCAATAGATAAATTAAGGAATAAACATTTATAATTAAAGAAGAAACATATGTACTAATTATGAACAGCTAACACATTTAAAATGATCTTAGTACCTTATTTGTTTTTTTTTTGCCTCCGTTGTAAGCATTGTTCACTTTTGCTTACCTGCCAATACAAAAGTAGCTTACTGTTTTAACCAAGCTGAGATATACAGTCAACAGTATACTTCTTTTCTTTTCATTTATAATGATGAGCATCCTAGAACATTTTGTGTTACGTCTTAATTGATTGTTTTAATACCTAGAATTTGGGAGTATGCCAAAATGTTCTGTTTATCATTGTTAACTGCTTGGTCAGTTTTGTTGTAATTTCTCACTGGAAAATAACTCTAATTTGAAAGCAATTCCAGATAACTTCATTTCAATGTTAGTCATCAAAATGTTCGGGGAAGGCAATGGCACCCCACCCCAGTACTCTTGCCTGGAAAATCCAATGGACGGAGTAGCCTGGTGGGCTGCAGTCCATGGGGTCGCTAACAATCGGACAGACTGAGCGACTTCACTTTCACTTTTCTCTTTCATGCATTGGAGAAGGAAATGGCAACCCACTCCAGTATTCTTGCCTGGAGAATCCCAGGGATGGGGGAGCCTGGTGGGCTGCCGTCTATGGGGTCACACAGAGTCGGACACGACTGAAGTGACTTAGCAGCAGCAGCAGCAGCAGCAGCAGCATCAAAATGTTACTCATTCACTAAGTTACACATGCACTACTTATTTTGAAGAAAAGACAAGTTAAATTGAAGATTTCAGAAAATGTTTGTTAGAATTTAAGATGAAAATTAGGTGAGAATATAGTGAGAACATGAGTTATTTAATGCACCATTTACAAAACTGAGATAAGAATATAGAAGTAAATACATTTTCCCTATATCTCATGTGATTCAAAAAAGAAAGACATATATAATGTAAAAAACATTAAAAGTTACATATATGTATATAGATATGTTATATTTAAAAATATAAAAATTGATAAAAACAAAATGATTTAGGGGTGAAATTTTCTGCTTTTTCTGTATTCAAAATTGTCAATTTAATAACATGAACTATTGATGGAGTTGATAACTAGGAAATAGATTTTGATGTCATTTTTGAGAATTCATGCAAATTATGAATGATATTCAGAGGAAACATAGATGAAAATGAATTTTCATGTAAGTGAGAACAGAAATATCAAAGTTGAAAGGAGAAATATTTGTCTTAGTAATATTACAAAATTAAAATAAGTGTGGGGTGTGTGCTACAGTCTGAAATTATTAAATAACTAAAAATTATAAGTCCATTTTAGATGAAGCTGTAGGGATATATGTGAACTCACATATTGCTGCTAGCATTATAAATTGGAAGAGTTTATCAGTATATTGGGAAGGTTGCAACTGTGATCATACCTTTGATTACCATTTAACTTCTGATTCTAAGACTTTTACTCAAGAAACTTAACCCCCAAATTAAATATAGTTGCAGAAAGAGAGGGGGAGAGGGAGAGTAACTAATTTTTTCTTATATTTATACTGCTTTTATTTCAGTAAACTAGATTTTTTTCTTTATAATGGGGTATAGTTGATTAATAATATTATTTTAGTTTCAGGTGTACAGAAAATGATTCAGTTATACATATACATATATATTCTTTTTCAAGTCATTTTCCTGCTTAGGTTATTATAGAATATTGAGCAGAGTATCCTGTGCCATACACAGTAGGTCCTTCTTGAATATCTGTTTTAAATATAGCAATGTGTATAAATTTTTAATATTTATTATGAAGATGTAGTATAAATTGATGAACAGCCATGTAAATTGATGAACAGCCATATTTCAAATAAATTATTCAGCATTCAGCATTTTGTCTGCACAATAATTATAAATATCTAAGAGTCTCTATGTAGAAAGGTAGTGAAAGGAATAGGCTAAGGAAAAAAAAAAAATGTTTTAAATATAGCAATGTGTATAAATTTTTAATATTTATTATGAAGATGTAGTATAAATTGATGAACAGCCATGTAAATTGATGAACAGCCATATTTCAAATAAATTATTCAGCATTCAGCATTTTGTCTGCACAATAATTATAAATATCTAAGAGTCTCTATGTAGAAAGGTAGTGAAAGGAATAGGCTAAGGAAAAAAAAAAAAACCCTAATAATTTACAGATGGTGTGAGTATGAAAGTCGCTCAGTCATGTCTGACTCTTTGCCATCCCATGGACTGTCCATGGAATTCTCCAGGCCAGAATACTGGAGTGGGTAGCCTTTCCCTTCTCCAGGGGATCTTCCCAGCCCAGGGATCAAACCCAGGTCTCCCGCATTGCAGGTGGATTCTTTACCAGCTGAGCCACAAGGGTATTTAGTATAATTTAGCTTTGTTTATTTCTTCATTAATTTAAGATTGTGCCTATAATAATTATTGCATACAGTAAAAAGAAAAAAACTTACTTTTCTATACTTAGTATTCTACCATATACTGTAATATATGATATAAACTATGGCCCTATTTTGTATGAATAAAATTAAAATTTGAAAATAATGTAAAGTAATTTTTTAAAATTTGATTTCCCTTTTTGAATGTGAACTGTAAATTGCAAATTTGATTTGAACCCCAAATATCTGTTAATACATCTGCCTTTTAAGGCAACAGAAGAAACTTAACCACTTTTGCATAGCAGAAATTTGCAAACTGCTAACAGCCTGACTTACAATGGCCACAGCAAAAATCTGTATTGGAAGGAACGTTTGATAGTAAACTCACAGCATGACCTGTGAATTGCCATGATTAGAGAAGGTACTCCTCTAGATTGCTTGTTTCCTGTCTCTCTTTAGCATTCCCATGAATGCAAAATAAACCCATTCGAGGAATGAAAATAATGTTATGTGTTTAAGAAGAAAAAAAAAACTTATAAATTATCCATCTCATGTTCAGTTCAGTTCAGTCACGTGGTCATGTCCTACTATGTGACCCTGTAGACTGCAGCACGCCAGGCTTCCTTGTCCATCACCAACTCCTGGAGTCTACTCAAACTCATGTCCATAGAGTCAGTGATGCCATCCAACCAACACACCTTCTGTCGTCTCCTGCTCCTCCTGTCTTCAGTCTTTCCCAACATCAGGGTTTTTTCAAATGAGTCAGTTCTCCGCATCAGGTGGCCAAAGTATTGCAGTTTCAGCTTCAGCATTAGTCCACCTAATGAATATTCAGGACTGATTTCCTTTAGGATGGACTGGTTGGATCTCTTTGCAGTCCAAGGGACTCTCAAGAGTCTTCTCCAACACCACAATTCAAAAACATCAATTCTTCAGTGCTCAGCTTTCTTTATAGTTCAACTCTCACATCCATACATGACTACTGGAAAAACCATAGCTTAGACTGGATGGACCTTTGTTGGTAAAGTAATGTCTCTGCTTTTTAATATGCTATCTAGGTTTTTCATAGCTTTTCTTCCAAAGAGTGAAGCGTCTTTTAATTTCATGGCTGCAGTCACCATCTGCAGTGATTTTGGAGCCCCAAAAAAGAAAGTCTGTCACTGTTTCCCCATCTATTTGTCATAAAGTGATGGGACTAGATGCCATGATCTTAGTATTCTGAATGTTGAGTTTTAAGCCAACTTTTTCACTCTCCTCCTTAAACTCCTTCCTTTCAACTCCTTCAGGTGACTTATATAGAGTGCTGGAAATCAGGTTCATTTTTCAAAGCTTAAGCAACTGAAAACAAATGGAACACCCCCCACCCCAACCAAAAACAAACCAAAAGACCAAACTTGTACTCTTCTCTGTTTGAATCGGAAATATCCACTGTTCATGGATATGATTATTTTAAACATTGTACCTATTTAAGTGTAAGAAACTTAATTGTTCAAACAAAATAGTGTTTTTGTCTTCCCAACTTTCCACAGAACACACATTGTAAAGGTAGCTGTGATTTTTTTTTTTTTTACAGGATGGGATGTGGGATTTAGGTACACAAGTATACTTAGAACAAACCAGATTCTTGATAGTGGCTATTGTTTTCTTTAAGGAGAGCCAATCTCAAATTTACCTGAAAGGGGGAAATAAGCAGTTTCTTTGGTTATTGTAGTTTGGATGATTTTTAAATAGTTTGCTTTTTATTTTTTGTGTGGACAATTTTTTTTTTTTTGCCAAAATTTAAAAATGACTACTGTATAATGGGTATAGAATTTGATATTTTTTAAGTGCAGTTCCATTTCCTATTCTGCAAAAACACCTACCATTTAAATAAAATTACAGTGCTCCTACAAGCAAAAAATAGTCTTTTGTTATCCTTGTGTATTTATGCATATTTGTTTTTATATTAACCGCAAGAACTTTCTCCAATTTTGGCAGCACTAATAATCTGCAGATTGTCATGTTTTTCATGATGCTAGTGGGAAGTTAAAAAAGACTGATTTGTAGCTGTCTCTTTATTGACATTCCATTCTCTGTTGTTTTTGAAGGCATTTTATTTTGTGATTTGGTCACTTCTGATCCAGTGAATGTTAGAAGGATGTTTGCCTTTTTTAAAGTAGTGGCTTCCAATTGGCAGCACTTTAATGTTGGCTGTTTTACTAAACCTTTGCAAAGTGATTTTGAATTAGTTTTCCTGTCTGCTTTCCATCATGTCATTGCTTTCTTTGCAAGTATTGCTGTGTCCAGGTATTTGGGAGTTGGTTGAAAGTTTCCATATAAGATAATAAACTTTTCTTTTTCCTGAGTTCTTCAACAATGTCATGTTCTGGCACTTAAAATGTTTTAGAAATTTTCCTGGCTGCTGCTATTACTGAGATGGCAAATTATTTCCTCACATTTTTTCCCCCTAGTTATCATGGTCATCAAATTTCAGCATCCTGGTCAAAATTTCACAAGCTCATGCTGTGCCAAGTATTGGCCTTGGAAACTTTAAAGATTGAATAAATTTTTTTTTCTGCAAAAGAATTACTCATAATAACATTTGAGATAAATTGATATGTGAAACATTTAAACTATTACTAATATTTGATAATTGTACTAACAAAGGATCTCATCCTACCCAACTCTGTAGGGTTACAGCACAAAATTTGGACCTTCTGAGTTTGTAGAAGGTATTTTGTTTTAATATTTCATGATGTGGTCTGTGTTTGGGATTAAAACTTATTTGCTTAGCAGTTTAACTGTGATTCAAGTCTACAGTATGAAAGTTCAGTTATAAAATCAAATGGCATAAGAATTTTGACATTTTTTTGTTTTATGTTTTTGTATTAGAATAGAATTTGAGGTACTCTGAAGGAACTTTTTGTAATTTATCTCCTTGGGAGGAAAACATGAGCAGAGCTTCATTGTTATGATATATGACATTAAATGTTCTCGGATACACTTGACTATGGAAATTAAAAATGTTCATGAAGATTCTTTTTCATGGGGGAATTAAACAAGGTTTACTTTTAGAATGGCTAAAATTAAAATTATTTTCCATACTTAGTGTTGGTGAGAACATAAAGGAAGTAAAACTCATACAGTGCTGGTTGAGAGTATAAAATGGTACATTCACTTTGGAAAACAGTTTGGCAGTTTCTTTAAAAGTCATATATACCAGCTGCTCCATTTTTGGGTATTTACTCATGAGAAATCTGTTACATTTTGGAATGGTATGACCATACAAGTTATTATACACAAATACCTACAAAAGTTTGTTTGCAGTAGCCTTGGATGTCCATTTCAGTAGGTGAATGTATAAACAAACTATGGTATACCCACCCAATGGAATAATACTCGGCAGTGAGAAGGAATGGAGTATCGATAATATGGTATAATAAGGATTTAGCCACTGAACAACATGGATGAAGCTCAAAATAATTATGCTAAGTAAAAGATGCCCCACACATAAAGTACATGATCAGTGATTCTGTTTGTAGAAAATCTCAGAAAGTGCCCACTAATCCATAGTGCAGAACTGTAGATCACTGGTTGCGTGGAATGAGAGGGTGGGGAGGCGCTAAGGGAGGAATGGGGAAGGGGCATGAGGTGTGGTGCACATGTCCTTGTCTTGGCTGGTGTGGGCTTATGTAATACAATACGGCAGACCAAGTGGCTTGAACAACAGAAATTAATTTCTCACAGCTCTAGAGGCTGGGAAGTCTGGAATCATGGTGCTAGCATGGCCAGGTTCTGGTGAGGCCTCTCTCCCTGGCTTGCACACAGGATTCCTTGCTGTGTGCTTGAATGGTGGAGTGAAAGATCATCTCTTTCATGTCTCTTCTTATCAGGGTCACTAAGCCCATTCATGAGGACTTCATCCTTATAATCTAACTACTTCCCATAGTTCTTACCTTCTTGTACTGTTACATTGGGGATTAGGGCTTAAATATATGAACTGGAGGGTGGCACAAACATTTAGTCTATAGCAGTTCCTTTGGGATAAAGCATATGTTCATTATCTTGATTTTTGGTGGTGATTCTGGTGAGGTATTCATATGCCAAAACTTACCAAGCTGTGAACTTGCTATGAGTGTCATGTATTATGTTAACTACTCCTTAGTTAAGCTGTTAAAAAAATTTAAAAAGGTAACACATATGAAAGCATTTACCATGTTGCCTGAGAGATGGCAATCTCACAATGCATGGCATTATATGAAAAGAATAAAATGATGAAATGAGCAAAAATCAATTTCACTTTTACTACAAGAAGAAAACGGTTAAACAGTAGTTTCTCTTGTGGTGAGAAGATTGCTGTGTGTATTTCAGGCTTGTTGTATACGTGATTCTTATTTATTTCTGTGTTTGCATTCATGGACGCCACCCTCAGCCTATTTAGTCATTTGGTTCTCCACACACGTGAATGCATACACTAGCGGGCCCCGGGCTGTACCGCGGAAGATGAGTTCACTGAAATGGCCCTTGAAAGGGGAGCTGCATGATGGAGGGACGCGAGGGCAGAAGTGAACAGGTCAGGGACGCTAAGTTTCCCAGTGGCTTGATGCGAACTGAAGGAATGAGGGACCTAATATGATTGGCACTTCTTGACCACAGCCCAAGCTCTTTTCTTGACTGAGTAGCTCAGCAGTAGATTCCCATTTGAATCTCGAACAACATTTTGGAATAGGAGAACTAGAACTATTCTGGGAAGACACACACTGTTAAGCCTCTGATGACAATCTATAATAATGATAAAGACAACGAACGGACAGTTACAGACTCTAAGGCCCTTTGTTGTTATTCTTCATGCAATAGGCAACATGCTAGCTGATCTGGTTCTGTTCGTAATATATCCTAAACTTGCCTGGTCTGGAGGGCTAGAAAGATCTAGAGCTGAATGACTTTAATTGTGTCATGCCATCATCATTATCACCATCACTTCACTGCATGGCTGCTATGTTCTGGGACCCAGGCTTAATGCTTCTCAAATATTTAGTTTTCACAGTAGCCCTCAGAGAAGACTTCCGGAAAGTCCTTGTCTCCAGTCCCTCTTCCCCAAATTAAGTTGCAACTTTGTTTTATATGGTTTCATAGCATCATGTACACCTCTGTAATGCTTATGACTATTGCAGTCATAAAGTGGATTACTTGATTAATATCTATATCTCCTATAGAATGTGGAGCTAGATATATCTTGTCCACAGCATCTTGTACACACTTAAAGCTTAAGATTCTTGTTGAGTGAGTGAATGAATAAAATATCATAATGTTAAGGTTTATAATATGGGAATAAAGACCCCGTGATACAGTGATTCCTTGTTCTGTTTAAAGATGTTAAAATTTTAATTTTAAACAATGAAATAACTGAGCAGACATATGAGCTGTGAGTTGGAAAACAAGAATAGAGATTGAGAAATTGGTATGTTGTAAATAGGTTAAATCAGAGAAATCCTCTGGTTCTCACTAGTTGCAGGGATTGTTAAACTCAAGTCAGTTGTTGAATCCCTTTATTACTGAGAGGCATCAAGTATTTTGTTCAAAAAGCAGAAGCAAAAACCTAATGGTATTATGGTGTATGATCTGCATATTGTTTGAATAAATTACAAGTTTTCTGTTAAATTACAACTGGCAAAGTAAATAATAATTATACTGTATACATAATATACATCATTCTTTTGTTATAATATGCTCTTTCAGCCAAGCATACATCATTAGCAAGTAGATGTTACGTATCTAATGATATGTATCTAAAGCTATAATGCAGGAAACTAAGGTTCAATCCCTGGGTCAGGAAGATCCCCTGGAGAAGGAAATAGCAACTCACTTCAGTATTCTTGCCTGGGAGATCCCATGGACAGAGGAACCTGTTAGGCTACAGTCTATGGGGTCTCAAAAGAGTCAAACATGAGTTTGTCACTAAACAACAACAACAAAATCTTTAGATACAACAATACTTGATGATGCTTCTAACCAGTTTTCATCCTATTAAACAGTGAAGAGTTCCCAAACCAAATACAGCAGAAGATAATTTAAATATTAAAGTTGTTCAAAGGAGAGGTTCATAGTTATAATTCATCTAAAATATATAATGTATACTTTACATGATATAAAATCAAATTTTGTATTTTGCATCAGGACTGTTTTCTTTGTTGTTAGTAATACTCAAAACTCAGGAGGAAATCATTAAAGTAGAATAGTCTTTAAGATAAAGCAGATGACCCAAAATGCATTTATGAATCAGACCGGAACATACTAATGCAAGAGCTCTTGAAAGCAGAACACTTGGCTAAGACACAGAGAAGCATTGATAGTGGTCAGAAATGTTCACTTGTACTTTAGAGCATCTTTGATAATATCTCTTCTCCATTGTCCAGAACCTTCTCAAAACAAGCAGCTTTTCATTTTTTTAAAATTCTTCAGCAGAACTGAGCCTCATGATAACAGTCTTAGGAAAGCAAATGTTTTTAGGTATTCAAGGAATATAAGGGCATTAAGAATTTATAGTAGGTATATTTCTGGATACATAAACCCTGTGGGTATTCTTGATAAGACAAAATAAAATGGCAATTAAAAAGGAGGAATATAAAATGGTCACTTTATAGAAGCTGCAAAAGTGAATCAGATACCCCAGTGCATTTTCCAAGAATATTCACAGATGATGCAATTGTCTCCATTTCCGTGCTTCTCAGAAAGAATATGTTGACTGCTCTTCTTTCCTTTGTCAGGTTATTCAGTAAAAGTGTGTTCTATGATTATGTTATAGAAATGTGCCTATATACTAAAATCTCTGAATGTACAACATATACAGTGAGCCTTAAAAAAACCCAGCCTTAGTCAAGCACTTTAAGCCCATCATGACCTTATTCCATCTCCCCCTACGACGTGCCCACTCTTCCTGCGCGCTCACGGCCTCTTCTCCAGCATGCGCCACAGTCATTACCATCCCCCTATCATTTTCATGCTCAATCCTACTTTCAATACAAATAGAGAAGGTTTTTGGTTTTGTGATTAGTTCTCCCGTGAGCTTATTATTCACATCATAATTTTTTTTAGACTTTGTTCATATTTTACCTTTTCTAGGAAGCCTTTCTCACATAGTCCAGCTCAACTGATCTTTTCTTTCTCTGATGTAATATTTATGGTACTTAAAACTTCAGTTCTCTACTGTTCCTTATGAATGTATATTAGTTTGTGGATTTCTGGCTTGCAGTATAAGGTCTTGGGGGTGGAGGCCTTAGTGGCTCCTTGGCCATAATGGTTAGTTTTCATTAAGCATAGAGTCTTGAATTAGTCAGTTTGGAATAATTTCTGGATTGTAGGAATCTGTCTCATCGTCTCATGGCTAGGTTGTGGTTCCTTATCAATTTACTTTTCTCAAAAAAGGAAAAAAATCAATGTTTGAAACTAGTGAAAACTTGGAGTAATTTATTATGTTTCTTTCTGTAGAAATAATATATCAAATATGGTTGAATTATAAAGTGTATATTTATATTTTTAAAAGAAGTAACAAACAGCACAAATGGCTGTGATGAGTACAACTACTTATCAGAAAAATAGATCTTATCATAATTTATGTATCACATAGAAACACATGTATATACCTGTGTAATATAATGTTCTTGAGTTGTTTTTACCACTCAAAGAGTTGTCTCTTTTTTTTTTTAAAGTTAATTATTTCTACAAGGACTGTCTAAAGCATTGGCAGAAAGATTTGTCAAAAAGTATTTTAATCGGTTTTCCAACTCTTATTTTAAAACTATTTTAAGCAGTCCAAAAAAATTAAGATTTTATAAGGACATTTTAACATTTAGGAAAGTTAAAGCCACTAAGCACCAAAAAATTGAATTAAAACAAAAGATGACCCCAAACAAGAAGTCACTATCAAGTGGAGGTAAAGAATAGGCCATCATTACATGCTATGTAAAATAGATAGCTATTAGGACCAACTGTGTAGTATGAGGAACTCTATTCAGTGACCTATATGAGAAAAGAATCTAAGAGAGTGGATATGTGTATATGTGGGCTTCCCTGGTGGCTCAGAGGTTAAAGCGTCTGCCTCCAATGCGGGAGACCTGGGTTCGATCCCTGGGTCGGGAAGATCCCCTGGAGAAGGAGATGGCAACCCACTCCAGTATTCTTGCCTGGAGAATCCTGTGGACAGAGAAGCCTAGTAGGTTACAGTCCACGGGGTTGCAAAGAGTCGGACACGACTGAGTGACTTCACCATGTGTATATGTATAGCTGATTCACTTTGTTGTGCCCCTGAAACTAACACAACATTGTAGGGCAGCTGTGTTCCAATAAAATTTTTTAAAAAAGAATGCAATCACTAAGGTTTCTCTAGGATAAAAATCTTATGAGGAATATTCTTATCAGTTGTACTTACTAAGGAATTGTAGAGGACTGAAAAGTGTGTGGTTAACAGGCAAGGGGTAACAGAGAAATGGACACTATTTTTGCAGAAAAGGTGAAAGGATTTGGTTTTTGAGAAACCAAATCCTGTGGTCTTTGAATGCAGAGAAGTATTCTTTAATTTTTTGTTGATGTAATGCATATAATCACATAACATTTTATCTTGGGCAGAGCTTTGCAACCTATGGGCAATTATGAAACGTCAGTAAAGACAGGATTGGTATTAAGTAGATGTCAGGCACATTTCAGATGATAATGGAAGAAAAATGTATACTCAAACACATAATTATGAAATGTATAATATATAAGGTATAATATATGAAATATGATTTATAATGTGACATATAATACATAATATACATCATTTATTTAGAATTATTTTCTATAATATATATAGTATTTAATAATATATTACTAGACTTTTTGCTTATGTTCATATAGGTAATGAAATTTACTTATGTAATAGTCTATACCACTGTCTTCCTATATACTTGTATATAGGTATATGTATATGGTATATGGCTTCTTTGTTAGTTTCCTTAATAAACCAGTGAGTTGGGAGTTGAGATAGTAAACTGCTGCTTTTTTCCTCATTAAGTAAAATATAGACTCTTCCTCAAGAAATGTTTACATAAATTCCAAGGGACCTTAGATGTTCCATATTTTACAAAATATGAGAAAAAAAGAGCACCATATGGAGTCCCTCTGGATATATCCGTGCAGGATAGACCCTGCAGTGGAGCTTGGCTTCCCCAGTTGGTGATGTGTGAGAGCTCCCATAACCTGCATTTCTGTTTTTTTTTTTTCAAGACTCTTATCTGTTTGCCGCTTCTGTTATTTCCTGGTATTTGTACAAGTTACTGTAATGCTTTTAGTTTCCTTCTTATCAGCTAACATTTGGCCCAGGTTCAGCATTTTGAAGTGTAGGGGGCAGAAGGAAATGTACAGGTCAGGAATTACAAGAACTTGGTCTCCCAGATTCAGAATGATGCATATCATGCTGGCCTTGAGATATAGGTAAATTAAGGATGATTATAATAGAGGGAGAGCATCTTTTAAAAACTGGTCTCAGAAAGTTTAAGCATAATCCAAAATATAGTACATCCTGCCAAGAAACAAGGTATTTGAAACTAGTTTCATAATGAGATCATAGAAGACGTGGACTGTTTGAATGACTGTAGTATGGTGTTCCTTGATGATAAAGAGAAAGCAGAGGTACTTGATAATTATTTTACTTGGATTTTTTTTTTTTTTTAATCAAGAAGAAAGAGCTTCAAGTTCCTGAGGTAGAACAAAACTGGCTAACAGGAATTTGATATCTTAAATGATGTGGAAATAGCCCTTTGGTAACAAAGATGTTTTGTCTTGAGTCCAAGATTTACCACGCAAGGGATCTTGGAAAATCACTAATCACCTTCACAAAAAATTGAAGAGTTCTAAGTGATTAAAGATAATTTTCCAGAGGGATAATAGAAGAATTTATAAATTACCAATTAATTATTGTTATATCAATTTTTAGCAGAATTTCAAAAACAACTTGTGAACCTGTGAGCACTTAGAAAAGTAGCAGTGATTAATAGAAGGTGGTGCAGTGTCCAGAATCCAAGAGGGAATCATGCCGTACCAAATTAATTAGTCTAATGGACATTAGACTGAAGTGGTTCAAGTGCCTTAGTCGCCTACATAAACAAACCCAAACTTAAGCCTGTAATGCCTCAAGGTTAAGAAATCAAAACCTAAGGACAACCAATCATAAAGAGCAAACAGGACTTTCCCAAATAAGGCAGCCGTTTATAGCCAATGGCGTAATTCCACTATAAAAGTCTTGTCTTCACTATAAAAATCTTGCCCCTAGCTCCTGTCACTGAACATCTCACCACTTCTTGATTTACACTGTCCTGTTTCAATGGATTTTTGCTTCAGTTTCTTTATCTTTCAACAGTTGACACCTCTTTTCAAACAGTTATTTGATTGGGGATGCAGGGAATTTTGTGTATGTGGTGAGTCTGGATTGTTTTTACAGAATTTCTTTTGATATTCTTACAACTTAGATGGAAAACTGTGGACTTCCTGGAAATGGTTAGCTTAGTTCTTAGTTGTGAAATTAACCCATCAAGGACTGTTGTTGAATGGATCAGTGTGTCTTCCTGTGGGAGGGTCCTAGTTTGTTGCAAGTTTTGCCCTGTTCACAAGGTCATCAGTGACTTGGGTAGACTCAGGACCTGTTTGTCAATTCTGTTTACCTAAAGTCCTGGAATGAGCAGTAAGGAGAGGGAGGTAAGAGCACAGTCAGGAGTCAGATGAAGTTTGAATGCTGATTCCAAGGCATGTTACTTTTGTGATTTTGTACCTCTGTTTCCTTATCTTTAAAATCGCAAACCGTTTTCTGTGTTACAGACAGTAGGCACTGATCAAATACTAACTAATTTACCTCTTGCTTAAAAGAGTAAAGTTACCTATTTCAAGCTACTCAAAAGTTGTTTAATAATAACTATTATTAATAATAGCTAATGATATAATAACTATGGGGTTGTATTATGTATAAATATAAAATAGATTAACTTTATTGAAATTGATCACTTATACAAATACAAATGTGTGCATGAAAGAGAAAAAGAGAAATTCTGAAGGTTTGCTTAGCTTCAGATAACAGTATAATAATGCTGACAAAAATAGGGTTGATTCCAGTCTGCATTAATAGTAACATGGTGGAGGTATGATGGACTGTGTTGAGCTTGCTCACTTTATTTTGGAAATAACATCGACAAAATTGATTCTAGTCCAGTGATGGATCTTGAAACCATGTTGCTTGAAAAACAGCTGAAAAAATGGAGTATGTTTAACCTGAAGATAAGAAGATAGAATCCTTTCTCTCTCTATATATATATATGTGTGTGTGTGTGTCTGTGTGTATATATATATATACACACACATATATGTATGTATGTGTATATACGTATGTGAACTCGCTCAGTCGTGTCCGACTCTTTGCGACCCCGTGGACTGTAGCCCACCAGGCTCCTCTGTCCATGGGATTCCCCAGGCAAGAATACTGGAATGGGTTGCCATTTCCTTCTCCAGTGGATCTTCCCAACCCAGGGATGGAACCCAGGTCTCCCACATGGCGGGCAGATGTTTTATCCTCTGAGCCACCAGGGAACACACACACGTGTGTGTGTGTGTGTGTGTGTGTGTGTGTGTGTGTATGTGTGTATCTATCTCAATCTACATGAGGTTGAGAGCTTGAAGATATTTTGCATGGCTCAAAAATGCACATGGGCCAGGTGGTGAGGCTACTTACAAAAAATAATTATAATATCCTTACTATTACTCAGATTATGGGTTTTGTCTCATTGAAGTTTGGGTTCACTGTTGCTGAAGGTTTTCAAGCTGGATGAGCATTGCACAGAGATGAATTTGGTAGTATTATTCTGTAGGTTTGAGGATGCTCTTGGAGTTGGAGAAAGTGAACAGGTTGCTCAGGAGGAGCAGGAAATCTGGGCAGGTTTTCTGTTGAAGCCAGAAAAGATTGAGGATAGTCTTATAACATGAAAATCAGGATTTAGGCATAAGGGTTGGGGACTATAATTAGGAATAATATAAAATTATCTACAAGTAACTTTTAAAAACTTAATCATGACATGGAATACAAACCATTCCTTTTTGGAGAGTGTATTTTAAATAAAACCTGATTCATTTGGAAGAAGGAACAAATTCCTAACCTTAAGTAGAATTTCTCCCTCAAAACAGCCACAGAATGATTAGTTAATTTTTAAGTCCAGTGCATTGAGTGATACCAAAGTGTCCCCTAAGAATAAGGAGTATGTTGAATAAATATTTAGACATATTTCTTCCTTTCCCCAAAAATCTATGATCTTAAACTTTGAACTAAATTCCTCATTTAAAAGACTCACATTGTTTGGCCCCTAAAATGTTATCTTAAAATCTGTGAGAAGCCATGAGTTTTGTTTACTGACTACATTTTTCCCAACTGCGTTTTTTAAAGTTATTAAAAAAAATCTGCGGGAATACTCCTGGCTGAGATTGAGGAGAGAAAATTCAGACCTGCTGTCATAGTTTATCTGGAGAACATGACATTGATGATCATACATTCTATCAGGACTGTTAGTGAGAAGCCATGAGTTTTGTTTACTGACTACATTTTTCCCAACTGCGTTTTTTAAAGTTATTAAAAAAAATCTGCGGGAATACTCCTGGCTGAGATTGAGGAGAGAAAATTCAGACCTGCTGTCATAGTTTATCTGGAGAACATGACATTGATGATCATACATTCTATCAGGACTGTTCAGCATCGGTGAAACTCATGGACAGTATCCATGAAAGCAAAGCCACAGATGAGGAGGTATTTATCATACGTGTAAGAATGATATCTGTAAGATTAAATGAAGCTGAAATTATACTGTCTCATCCTGTGATATCCTGCCCATATTTCTGCTCCTTGAATACTCCTGTTGGATGTATTGTGTCATAGTTTTTGGCTGACTGAAAAGGCTATCAAAGAGAACCAAAAATCAGGACAATAGCTGAATTCAGAGCACAGTGAACAGTGAGGCAGCAGAGAGTGTTTGCAGAAAGGGGCTGTATGGCAAGAACTGATCTGACACTTGGGCACTCAAAGGGAAATACATGGTCACTGGTTTTACAGAACTTGGGATTTAAGTTGGTGCTAAACCTTCTTCCTCTTCACCCCCTTCTCCCTCTGCTTCTCTACCACCTCCAATTCTGCCTCCTCCTTGTTTGTGCTTCTTCCCTCTTGTTATTACTCCTCTTTCCTCTTCTTTTTAAATAGCTTCATTATCAAATCTGACATGTGATCAAGAGAGTATATAAGGCTGGAAGTATGGTTTAAAGGATTATTGTAAACATAAATCCTGGCAGTCATCACCAGGTCAGGAAAAAGAACATTACCAGCTCTCCTGTGTATCCCAACCCAATTATAATCCCCTCCTGCTCCCCAGTTCTTTTCCTTTCTCTTTAGAATTTTGCCACTCACTATGTGTGCATATCTAAACAATATTATTTGATCATACTTGGTTTTGACTTTTATGTGAGTATAATCATACTATAGGAACTTTAGTGATCTGTGCTTTTTTTATTTACTATAATAATCTGTGGTTATTGATGAGGTTGAGCACCTTTTCATGTGTTTATTCAGTATTTGGATTTCCTCTTTTGTGAAGTATCTGTATAGATCTTATATAAGACTGTCTATATTCCAGATTCTGTTCCTTTGTCTATTATGTGTATTACAGTTTTTTCTTCCATTCGGTGGCTTGTCTTTTCTTTTTCTTGACATCTTTTGATCAGCAGAAGTACTTTATTTGAATATGGTCACGTTTACTTGACCATATTACTACTTCCTCCAGAGAGAATCTGTATTTGCTTCTACCTTCCGAAGGCACTTTGAGTCTGGCACCACCAAGTTCAAGGCTTGAGCTTCTTTGGATGACCCTCCTAATTCCTGTCACAGCTGCAGATCTATTCTATTTCACCTGTACCCTTAAGCTGGGGTTCCCTAGGGAATCTGTTTTTTTCTTCTTCCAGAGTGGTTTTCTATCAGAAGCCTCACCCTGTGTCAGCTTGGGACTTGAAACCCCTACTAGTGAACCCATTAAGAGAAAATTCAGACCTATAGGAATTTTGAAATTTCCATTCAAGGAAAGTTGTGTTCCCATGCTAGCTTATCTCTCTGGGTTCTTGTTTTTCCTTCAATAATTATCAGATTGTTCTGATAATTCCTTATTTATCTTGTCACCTGTTTGATTATTTTAAAGTGATTTATTAAACAGAAATGACCAGCATTTTAAAGAATTTTTTTTTTTCTTTTTTGCTGGTGGAGGGAGATTGGCTTGAAAACTGAGTTCATCATTATTGTGCACTGACACTTCTCTAGTGGTTCTTTATCAAGGGTGTATACCTGCCTCAAATAGCGTGCATTCGTAGTCATTCAGTTGTGTCTGACTCTTTGCAGCCCTGGACTGTAGCCCACCCGGCTCCTCTGTCCGTGGGACTCTTTCAGGCAAAAATACTGGAGTGTGTTGCCATTTCCTCCTCCAGACCATCTTCCTGACTCAACAGTTGAACGTGCGTCTCCTGCATGTTCAGCATTGCAAGCAGGTTCCTTACCACTGAGCCACCAGGGAAGCCCTGACCCAAATAGTAACTTTGTTTAACCCCAAACACACCCATGCTTGGGTCCCACCACAGAGATTCCGATTCAGTATGCCTGTGGGGTGGCAAGTCTAATTTTGAAAGTCTTCCTGGGTGATTCTTTTCTGTAGAATGATTGAAGTATCATTGTAAAACAAAATCAGTGTGTCTGTCTACCAGCTGACAAAGAAACTATACCGGCTATCCTCATTTATACGTTTAAAGGAGGTTGAAATCAAGAATATTATTGGAGGGCAAGGGTAATTCAGGTTTCCTGGATTGCTTTGGGATCCAGAGTGAGCCAAAACCCAGCAGACGGTATGTTCTAACTAGAGCAGGAGCTGCTGCAGTCAGCTCTTTATTGGGTACATACTCTTTAGCAGGAAGAATAACAGGGAGAAGGGAAGTTTTGGCTGCTTGATTCCCAGTCCACTGATTTTTTTTTTTTTTTTTTTGTGGCTCCTCCCATGAGGTACAAACCAAATCACCAGTCCCGTAAACATCTACAGAAGCTCCTGCTGCACCACCCACAGCTACAGGATCTATGTTTCCTGTCTTTGAAGTTTCTGCCTTTTATTCTCCAATCCTTCTTCCACCAGGAACACAAACTTAACAACAATCAAACCCCTCCATTCTTCTTGTTACTAATCATAATTTACTTTTGATATATTTCAGTATAGCCAGTAATGCATGTATGTGCTCAAATTATCTTCCCCTGTAGATACGGCTGGTTATGTAAGATGAACCCTAGGGGGAGTCTGCCATCTAAAGTGGTCACTAAGAACACTTCAGATGTTGCTTGATAAGTATGAACCACAAAATTAATGAATGAAATGAATGTTAGAAGTAATTCTCCATTAGTGAGATGAATGTGGTTCGTTAGGAGTTATACAGATATCTCCATCCTTTGCTTGGTGAGAATGTAAGAATCTTGCAAGTGAAACAGCTAACATCTGCAGAATAAACCCCTGAATTGAGAATTCAGTGTTTTCACTCAGAGGAGCATTCTGCCTCTTGATTTGACTAGATTAGCTGATCCTCCGGGAATGGTGAGTCTTTCATGCAGAGTGGTGGTTGGAGTGCCTAAAAAATCAAAGGGGAGTTTAAGAGTCAAAGCAACAGGTGACATGGTGGTGTTATGTCTGTCTGCTAATGCTTGTTTGAACTTGCAGCGAGGTTCATTGCAAAAACGTCTTGCTGATTATTCCGGGATACACCTAATGTCTATCAAAAGAACTGGACAGTTGTGATGGGCCCAGGTGGTATAAATCAGTTTGTAGCACCGCTTCTTCCCCCCATCTCCATGTAGGAAGCTCTTTATTTTGGGAAACCCATTTCTCTGCTTACAAGAGAAAGGAGCAGAACTCCTTTCTGTTTTATATTGGAAGGTTCCTTTTATCTGTTGTATCCTGTGTCCCGTTTTTTTCATTTGTTAGATCACTGACTAACATAATGCTAGCAGTGATAGCTTCAGCCTACATCAGTGCAGCCGCTCAGTTGTGTCCGACTCTCTGCAACCCCATGGACTGCAGCACGCCAGCCTTCCCTGTCCATCACCAACTCCTGGAGCTTCCTCAGACTCATGTCCATTGAGTCGGTGATGCCATCCAGCCATCTCATCCTCTGTTGTCTCCTTCTCCTCTTGCCTTCAGTCTTTCCCAGCATCAGGGTCTTTTCCAACGAGTCAGCTCTTAGCATCAGGTGGTCAAGGTATTGGAGTTTCAGCTTCACCATCAGTCCTTCCAATGAATATTTAGGACTGATTTCCTTTAGGATGGACTGGTTGGATCTGCTTGCAGACCAAGGGACTCTCAAGAGTCTCCTCCAACACCACAGTTCAAAAGCATCAATTCTTTAGGATTCAGCTTTCTTTATACTCCAACTCTCACATCCATACATGACCACTGGAAAAACCATAGCTTTGACTAGAGGGATCTTTATCCTCAGGTTAGACAACAGGGAGAGAACACAGCCCAGCCATCAACAGAAAATTGGATTAAAGATTTACTGAGCATGGCCCTGCCCATCAGAACAAGCCCCAGTTTCCCCTTCAGTCTCTCCAATCAGGAAGCTTCCATAAGCCTCTTATCCTTAGCCATCAGAGGGCAGACAGAATGAAAACCACAATAACAGAAAACTAATCAGCCTACATAGCACAGGCAAATAGACAACAATGATCAGGTCAAGCACAAGAACTCCCTGTCCTGGCCTGGAACTGTGAGACTAGAGGCAGAGGTTTCACCGGTCTCAGCAGGTTTTGGGAGCATTCCCGTCTCTAGAGGAATGATGCGGACATATGTTTTATGAGTGCTCTTAATTATCTATTCAGTCATCCCCACAATAGTATGAGAAATGTGTTCTTATTCCCATTCCCATTTTGTGCATAAGGAGTCCAATGGTCAGGCAGTCCTCAGTAACCTGATAAATTTGAGCAGGGAGCCCAGGACTTTAAAAAGCTTCTGACTTTGATGCTCTACTGTGTTGCTCCCACACTCAAAGGCAGGTCTGGCTTAGTCTCTGTGGAGTCTCCAGGTGCACACAAGGTTTCGTTTGAGCCCTCTGAGCAGCTAAGCTGGGTATGGGGTTTGATTCTAATCGCGATTTCACCCCTCCTACCATCTTGTTGGGGCTTCTCTTTTGCCGTTGGACGTGGGGTATGTTTTTTTGGTGGGTTCCAACATTCTCCTGTAGACGGTTGTTCAGCAGCGAGTTGTAATTTTGGAGTTCTCACAGGAGAAGATGAGCGCATGCCCTTCTACTCCGCCATCTTAAATGTCATCAGTCATGGTGGAGAGGTCTGACAGAATGTGGTCCACTGGAGAAGGGAATGGCAAACCACTTCTGCATTCTTGCCTTGAGAACCCCATGAACAGTATGAAAAGGCAAAAGTATAGGACGCTGAAAGATGAACTCCCCAGGTCAGTAGGTGCCCAATATACTACTGGAGAACAGTGGAGGAATGACTCCAGAAAGAATGACGAGATGGAGCCAAAGCAAAAACAGCACCCAGTTGTGGATGTGACTGTTGATGGAAGTTAAGTCCAATGCTGTAAAGAACACTATTGCATAGGAACCTGGAATGTTAGGTCCATGCTGCTGCTGCTGCTAAGTCACTTCAGTCGTGTCTGACTGTGCGACCCCATAGATGGCAGCCCATCAGGCTCCTCTGTCCCCAGGAATCTCCAGGCAAGAATAATGGAGTGGATTGTCTTTGCCTCTCCAATGTATGCATGCATGCATGCATGCATGCCAAGTCACTTCAGTCATGACTGACTCTGTGCAACCCTATGGGCAGCAGCCCACCAAGCTCCTCTGTCCACAGGATTCTCTAGGCAAGGATACTGGAGTGGGTTGCCATTTCCTTCTCCAGTTAGGTCCATGAATCAAGGTAAATTGGAAGTGGTCCAACAGGAGGTGGAAAGAGTGAACATCAACATTTTAGGAATCAGTGAACTAAAATGGACTGGAATGGGTGAATTTAACTCAGATGACCATTATATCTACTACTGTGGGCAAGAATCCTTTAGAAGAAATGGAATAGCCATCATAGTCAACAAAAGAATCCAAAATGCAGTACTTGGTGCAGTCTTGAAAACAACAGAATGATCTCTGTTCATTTCCAAGGCAAACCATTCAGTATCACAGTAATCTAAGTCTTATGCTCCACCCAATGATGCTGAAGAAGCTGAAGTTGAATGGTTCTATGAAGACCTATAAGAGCTTCTAGAACTAACACCCCAAAAAGATGTCTTTTTCATTATAGGGGACTGGAATGCAAAAGTAGGAAGTCCAGAGATACCTGGAGTAACAGGCAAATTTGGCCTTGGAGCACAGAAGGAAGCAGGGCAAAGGCTAACAGAGTTTTGCCTAGAGAATGCACTGGTCATAGCAAACACCCTCTTCCAGCAACACAAGGGAAGACTCTACACGTGGAGATCACCAGATGATCAGTACCAAAGTTAGACTGATTATATTCTTTGCAGCCATAGATGGAGGAGCTGTATACAGTCAACAAAAACAAGACTGGGAGCTGACTGTGGCTCAGATCATGAACTCCTTATTGCCAAATTCAGACTTAAATTGAAGAAAGTAGGGAAAACCGCTAGACCATTCAGGTATGTGAAAGTGAAATCTTTCAGTCGTGTCCGACTCTTTGCAACCCCATGGACTGTAACCTATCAGGCTCCTCTGTCCATGGGATTTTCCAGGCAATAGTACTGGAGTGGATTGCCATTTCCTTCTCTAGGGGATCTTCCCGACCCAGGGATCAAACCCAGGTCTCCCGCATTGTAGACAGACGCTTTACCGTCTGAGCCACCGGGGAAGTCCACATATCAAATCCCTTATGATTATACAGTGGAAGTGACAGATTCAAGAGATTAGATCTGATAGAGTGCCTGAAGAACTATGGATGGAGGTTCGTGACATTGTACAGGAGGCAGTGATCAAGACCATCCCCAAGAAAAAGAAATGCAAAAAGGCAAAATGGCTGTCTGAGGAGGGCTTACAAAATGCTGAGAAAAGAAGAGAAGCTAAAGGCAAAGAAGAAAAGGAAATATATACCCATTTAAATGCAGAGTTCCAAAGAATAGCAAGGAGAGGTAAGAAAGCCTTCTTCAGTGATCAATGCAAAGAAATAGAGGAAAACATACAATGGAAAAGACTAGAGATTTCTTCAAGAAAATTAGAGACACCAAGGGAACATTTCATGCAAAGATGGACACGAGAAAGGACAGAAACAATATGGACCAACAGAAGCAGAAGATATTAAGAAGAGGTGGCAAAAACACACAGAAGAACTGTACAAAAAAGATCTTCATGATCCAGATAACCACGATGGTGTGATCACTCACCTAGAGCCAGACACCCTGGAATGCAAAGTCAAGTGGCCTTAGGAAGCGTTACTGGAAAAAAAAAAAAATCTAGTGGAGGTGATGAAATTCCAGTTGAGCTATTTCAAATCCTAAAAATACTGTGAAAGTGCTGCACTCAATATGCCAGCAATTTTGGGAAACTCAGCAGTGGCCACAGGATTGGAAAAGGTCAGTTTTCATTTCAATCCCAAAGAATGGCATTGCCAAAGAATGCTCAAACTATTACACAATTGCACTCATCTCAAACACAAGCAAACTAATGCTCAAAATTCTCCAAGCCAGGCTTCAACAGTATGTGAACTGTGAACTGCCAGATGTTCAAGCTGGTTTTAGAAAAGGCAGAGGAACCAGAGATCAAATTGCCAACATCCGTTGGATCATCAAAAACAGCAAAAGACTTTCAGAAAAACATCTACTTCTGCTTTATTGACTACACCAGAGTCTTTGACTGTGTGGATCACAGCAAACTTGGAAAATTCTTAAAGAGCTGGTAATACCAGACCACCTTAGCTGTCTCCTGAGAAATCTGTATGCAGGTCAAGAAGCAACAGTTAGAACTGGACATGGAACGGCAGACTGGTTTCAGATTGGGAAAGGAGTGTGTCAAGGCTGTATATTGTCGCTTGGCTTATTTAACTTATTTGCAGAGTACATCATGGGAAATATTGGGCGGGATGAAGCACAAGCTGGAATCAAGATTGCTGGGAGAAATATCAATAACCTCAGGTATGCAGATGACAGCACTTTTATGACAGAAAGTGAAGAACTAAAGAGCCTCTTGATGAAAGTCAAAGAGGAGAGTGAATAAGTTGGGTTAAAACTCAACATTCAGAAAACTAAGATCATGGCATCTAGTCCCATCACTTCATGGCAAATAGACAGGGAAACAGTGGAAACAGTGAGAAACTTTATTTTTTGAGGCTCCAAAATCACTGCAGAAGGTGGCTGCAGCCATGAAAATTAAAAGACACTTGCTTCTTGGAAGAAAAGCTATGATCAACCTTGACAGCATATTGTAAAGCAGAGACATTACTTTGCCAACAAAGGCTCATCTAGTCAAAACTATGTTTTTTCCAGTAGTCATGTGTGGATGTGGAGAAGGCAATGGCAACCCGCTCCAGTACTCTTGCCTGGAAAATCCCATGGACGGAGGAGCCTGGTAGCCTGCAGTCCATGGGGTCGCTAAGAGTCGGACATGACTGAGTGACTTCACTTTCCCTTTTCACTTTCATTCTTTGGAGAAGGAAATGGCAACCCACTCCACTGTTCTTGATTCTCAGGGACAGGGGAGCCAGGTGGGCTGCCATCTATGGGGTTGCACAGAGTCGGTCATGACTGAAACGACTTAGCAACAGCAGCAGCATGTATGGATGTAGAGTTGGAGTATAACAAAAGCTGAGCACTGAATAATTGATGGTTTTGAACTGTGGTGTTGTGGAAGCTTCTTGAGTGTCCCTTGGACAGGAAGGAGATCCAACCAGTCCATCCTAAAGGAAATCGGTCCTGAATATTCATTGGAAGGTCTGATGCTGAAGTTGAAGCTCTAGTACTTTCGCCACCTGATGAGAAGAACTGACTCTTTGGAAAAGACTCTGATGCTAGGAAAGATTGAAGGCAGAAGGAGAAGGGGACGACAGGGGATGAGATTGTTGGATGTCATCACTGACTTGATGGACAAGAGTTTGAGTAAGCTCTGGGAGTTGGTGATGGATCGGAAAACCTGGCGTGCTGCAGTCCATTTTGCAGTCATTGGGGTTACAAAGAGTCGGACATACCTGAGTAACTGAACTGAACTGTGTCGCTTAACAGGACTGAACTGTGTTGCTTCCATTAATGACTGATATTTATTATGATGGCTTCAAGTAATGTTCAAAATTTAAGTTTCATTCAACAAAATATCCTTTGGAGTTGAAGAAGCATGTTCTGTATGTTAGAAATATTTCAATACTGGTTGCTTGAAATTAAAAGTAGAACTTTAGGAAATGTAGCCAACCAGGGTATGCCTAGGACCACCAAGTCTACATGCACTTTGTTAGGATGAACTTTTATTGTGTAACATACAAGCTACCAATTGTTAGGGTAGATATCTGTGTTACAAAGAATCTAGAAAGGCTGAAGAACAAAGCGGAAAGACTTACACTGTAAGGCCGATAGAATGGAGCTACAAGGTGGTAATCAACAAATAATTCACTTGTATGCATATTAACTAGCATGCTTAGTGTTGGTTAAGGTGAGAAGATTCCAGATCGTGAGACTTTATAGTGATTTTGGGATCCAGAAGCTGTTCTAATGCACCATTGTTGTGAGCAGGAGTCAGTGGTGTGTGCTCTCTTACTGGCAACTCTGCAAAGTGGAATACAGAAGAGTTTCTCCACTATGAAGAAAGAGGGCATTGGGGGTTGTCTGAGTGGAATGGTGCCTATTAAAAGGAAAATAAGAGAGCTATTGAGAACCGCTATCAAACAAAAATAGTAAACAATGATTCTTGACCATTAACTGGACACAGTAGTCTCTTATTGAATACCATTGGGGAGGTCTGTATTTCTAAAGACTTTGCATGTGTTTAGTCAAGGGTCTGTTCAGCCACATTATTTTAACTTTTGACCGTTACCCTGAATTTGAAAAAGCTGAAATTAATTTTTATAAATAGAAAATGTTTTGCCAGTGACTAATAGGTAGTGTCTTCATCACAGAGAAAATATATGTACAGAACTTGTCTGCATGAGTGCCTCTGTAAGAGTTTTCACTTCGTGAGTTTTGCCATAATGTTTCAGCTTTTCATGTACACAAGGTTGGCACCTAACTGCAGACAATACGGGGTTCTAACACTGTGCCTGTGGCTCTGAGGATGTTTTCTGTGTCCTTGGTGGGTTCTCATATTTCTTGCATCAAAATACAATGTTATACACTTTAACAGAAGCCCTCTCTTTGTGCTTATTCTGAGTATCACTAAATTGCGTAACCTTCAGACTGCTGCCAAAACGCAGAGGGCTAGGATTGCAGTTTCTTCCTCCTGTGAAGTAGCTTCTGGAATGTTTATATTTTTAACTTTGTGTTAGGCCAGTGTTTAAAGTTACCTAAAGTGTGACAATGCTTAACACATTTTAGCAATGTGACCTGTTTAATGATTGAGCTTGCCTGTATAATAATAGAAAGTTAGCTATTTTGTAATTAGTGTTCTTTCCAGGGCCCGGTACTTTTCACACACCAAGTGATTCACGCGTTCTTCCCGATGGATTCCATGTGCACTTGCATAGTCCCAGCTACTACTCTCCTTTTTGATTTTTTTCCTTCTCTTTTGCTTGCTTCCTGATAGCATGCAATCATCTCACTAGCATCTTCCACACTCACTGCCTTTGCATATAATCTCGATATTGCATGCTCACAAAACCCAGCTCATGGAGCCCACAGAACCCAGCACATTTACATCAGTCTCCTTAGACTAGAGAACCCTGTGATGGTTAAGACCAAAAGACCACATAATACTAGTGAACACCATCTGTAAAATTTTGAGATGTTTTTTCTCTGGAACCCAGCTTTATTCTTATATATGAAAGTTTATAAGTTGACAGTTTGTAAGAGTAGTGTTTAAAATGTATTTCTACTGGAAGTGAATGTGCTTTTATCAAAGGAATATGACTACAGTATGGAAAATAAAAGAAGATCCTTTTCTTCAAGAGCAACAGACCAAGTTTCCATCTGAAGTTTCCATAGTTTCCATAGCAAGTTTTCCATCTGAAGAGGGAGGCTTTTACTTAGTCCCAACTCTGGATGTCAGAGGGGAGGGTAGGCCTCATATCAAGATCTTCTGATTTTTGAAATCAGAAATGATGCAAAACCTCCCAGTTTTTAAATATCGGTCAAAAAAACAAGTGTGGACTAAGCCCAACACCTTGGTGGAATTGACGTCTTGTGCTCTAAAGTTCAGTTGAGGAATTTCTTTGCAGATATGATATAAGTGAGTCCTGATATTGCAATTAAACTTCTCCAGTTACATATCAGTATTTGCGAGCTATCAGCCATCTGTGGAAAAAGGAGTTAAGTAGGTCCTGCTGACCCTTGGTTGCCTCGGTTCCCTCGGGGAGAGAACAGGCTTTTGTTAACAAGATGTGCCTGAGGTCTGTGACCTCCTGCTGAACTGCCAGCCTTCTCTGAAAGTTTTACTTCCATGGCTTTCTGGTCTCTCTGTATTTTATTACTATTTTATATTTGGCCACTTTGGGGTGTACTACAGGATCTTAGGATCCCCGACCAGGGATCGATCCCTGCCCCCCGAAGTGGATACTCTTAGTCTTAACCACTGCACTGCCAGGAAGTCCCCTTGCTGGTCTCACTGTATTTTTTTTTTTTTTTTTTTTAGTTTATGTTTTTGTCACCTCGACAAGGCCTGCAGGATCTTAGTATCTGCAACCAGGGATCTATCCTGTACCCCCTTGTAGTGGAAGCTCCCGGTCTTAACCACTGGACCGGTAGGGACGTCCCCTTGCTGGTCTTACTGTGGCCACCCTGACGTCCAGCCTTGCACAGCTGCAAAGGTTTGGTTCACTCTTGCTGATGCTAATGATTTTCTTTCCACTTTCTGTGGATATCATTTCCCTCTTCTTCCACATTGTTCATTCTGCTCATCAAAGTATCTTCTTTTTTCTCTTTATCCTTTCCATACTTTCTTCCCGACCCCCACCCCACTTTGGTAAGAAGAGATTTTTATTTATCCCGCAGGAAACTATAATTTTGGCTGAAAATTACTAGCTTCTGAGCAGTGCAGTCAGAAAGAGAGGCACACCCAGGAAGCAAAGCTTATATCCTGGCTTTTCGTACTTCCAAGAACAGTTTTTCGTCTTCTCCCTTAATTCTTCCTCCTGTTTTCACAATTTCGGAGACAATCAACGTGATCTACCTGGTGGGTCAGCCCTCAGATGTGACGGTTGTCCTGTCCCTGCCTTTTCCCTAGGCTCACTGCACCCTCCTGATCAGAGCTGCCGCCCTTCACTGTGTTTTCATTGCTCTGCCCTTGGATGGCTGTGAGCAATTGCAGTTTGGATCACAGCCGCTGCAGCACTCACTCTTCTATAGCAGTCCATGGAATACCTTACTTAGGATGACATATGTTTCTGTTGGAAAAAAAAACTAAACTCTTTTGCACTCACACTGAAACAAAATGTGCTTATTGCAATAATCAAGGACTTCTCCCTGCTTACCTTTCCTGCCATCTTCCTGAAGTATGATTTGTTACAGCCATACGTCATTCTCCAGAAACACTGTGTATTTTCACATGCCCCTCTCTCTTTGCCCTAGTGATGCCTCATACCTCAAAACTGAGCTGAGATGACACTTCTGCTTTGTAGCCTTTAGGTGGACTGGCTCTGCATCTCTGCATTTAGCTTTATCATTGTGTAACTACTGCTTGGTTTGCCAACTCTCTCACTAGACTGTGAGCTCCTTGGAAGCAGGAAATATCTTTCATCCCGGAATGCTTAGGTTCTAGTGTGATGCTTGTCTGTATGCCCAGGCACTGCATTAGAACTTAAGAATGGTGAAATAGCTAACAGACTTCAGTTATTCAGTCTCTGAGGGTGTGGAGTTGTTGCAGTTTGCTAGCAATTGGACATGTTAGCCCTGATGATCTTTATTAAGACTCATGCACAATAGGTTAATTTCAGTTCAGTTCAGTCACTCAGTCCTGTCCAACTCTTTGCGACCCCATCAACCCCAGCATGCCAGGCCTCCGTCTCCTTCACCAACTCCCGGAGTTTACCCAAACTCATGTCCATTGAGTCAGTGATGCCGTCCAACCATCTTATCCTCTGTCGTCCCCTTCTCCTCCTGCCCTCAGTCTTTCCCAGCATCAGAGTCTTTTCCAATGAGTCAGCTCTTCGCATGAGGTGGCCAAAATACTGGAGTTTCAGCTTTAGCATCATTCCTTCCAAAGAAATCCCAGGGTTGATCTCCTACAGAATGGACTGGTTGGATCTCCTTGCAGTCCAAGGGACTCTTAAGAGTCTTCTCCAACANTTTTTTTTTTTTTTTTTTTAGTTTATGTTTTTGTCACCTCGACAAGGCCTGCAGGATCTTAGTATCTGCAACCAGGGATCTATCCTGTACCCCCTTGTAGTGGAAGCTCCCGGTCTTAACCACTGGACCGGTAGGGACGTCCCCTTGCTGGTCTTACTGTGGCCACCCTGACGTCCAGCCTTGCACAGCTGCAAAGGTTTGGTTCACTCTTGCTGATGCTAATGATTTTCTTTCCACTTTCTGTGGATATCATTTCCCTCTTCTTCCACATTGTTCATTCTGCTCATCAAAGTATCTTCTTTTTTCTCTTTATCCTTTCCATACTTTCTTCCCGACCCCCACCCCACTTTGGTAAGAAGAGATTTTTATTTATCCCGCAGGAAACTATAATTTTGGCTGAAAATTACTAGCTTCTGAGCAGTGCAGTCAGAAAGAGAGGCACACCCAGGAAGCAAAGCTTATATCCTGGCTTTTCGTACTTCCAAGAACAGTTTTTCGTCTTCTCCCTTAATTCTTCCTCCTGTTTTCACAATTTCGGAGACAATCAACGTGATCTACCTGGTGGGTCAGCCCTCAGATGTGACGGTTGTCCTGTCCCTGCCTTTTCCCTAGGCTCACTGCACCCTCCTGATCAGAGCTGCCGCCCTTCACTGTGTTTTCATTGCTCTGCCCTTGGATGGCTGTGAGCAATTGCAGTTTGGATCACAGCCGCTGCAGCACTCACTCTTCTATAGCAGTCCATGGAATACCTTACTTAGGATGACATATGTTTCTGTTGGAAAAAAAAACTAAACTCTTTTGCACTCACACTGAAACAAAATGTGCTTATTGCAATAATCAAAGACTTCTCCCTGCTTACCTTTCCTGCCATCTTCCTGAAGTATGATTTGTTACAGCCATACGTCATTCTCCAGAAACACTGTGTATTCTCACATGCCCCTCTCTCTTTGCCCCAGTGATGCCTCATACCTCAAAACTGAGCTGAGATGACACTTCTGCTTTGTAGCCTTTAGGTGGACTGGCTCTGCATCTCTGCATTTAGCTTTATCATTGTGTAACTACTGCTTGGTTTGCCAACTCTCTCACTAGACTGTGAGCTCCTTGGAAGCAGGAAATATCTTTCATCCCGGAATGCTTAGGTTCTAGTGTGATGCTTGTCTGTATGCCCAGGCACTGCATTAGAACTTAAGAATGGTGAAATAGCTAACAGACTTCAGTTATTCAGTCTCTGAGGGTGTGGAGTTGTTGCAGTTTGCTAGCAATTGGACATGTTAGCCCTGATGATCTTTATTAAGACTCATGCACAATAGGTTAATTTCAGTTCAGTTCAGTCACTCAGTCCTGTCCAACTCTTTGCGACCCCATCAACCCCAGCATGCCAGGCCTCCGTCTCCTTCACCAACTCCCGGAGTTTACCCAAACTCATGTCCATTGAGTCAGTGATGCCGTCCAACCATCTTATCCTCTGTCGTCCCCTTCTCCTCCTGCCCTCAGTCTTTCCCAGCATCAGAGTCTTTTCCAATGAGTCAGCTCTTCGCATGAGGTGGCCAAAATACTGGAGTTTCAGCTTTAGCATCATTCCTTCCAAAGAAATCCCAGGGTTGATCTCCTACAGAATGGACTGGTTGGATCTCCTTGCAGTCCAAGGGACTCTTAAGAGTCTTCTCCAACACCACAGTTCAAAAGCATCAATTCTTTGGTGCTCAGCCTTCTTCACAGTCCAACTCTCACATCCATACATGACCATAGGAAAAACCATAGCCGTGACCAGATGGACCTTAGTTGGCAAAGTAATGTCTCTGCTTTTGAATATACTATCTAGGTTGATCATAACTTTTCTTCCAAGGAGTAAGCGTCTTCTAATTTCATGACCTTAATAGACTAGGACAAAAGGACTTTAAAATCAAATCATCTGTTTTACCAGAGAGCATTCAAGTTAAAAGAAGCATTGAAATTGGGTTTAGCCACTCTGCCCTTTATGTGAAACGCACGAACAGCTAAATCAAAGGGCAGCTCCTCATGATGACTCCTGAGTCTCTCAGGTGGTTTCTGAAATACCTGGCCTCCTGTCTGTCCTGCTTTTGCCACTGCTCAGGCTCACAGCTTTGTCTGCAGGACCTCAGACTTCCTGATTACATGGTGGTGACTTCAGTCTGCAGTGAAGGAGGGACCAATAGTGTAGTTCCTGAAATGAGTATTCATTTCCACCAAAGTCAGAATAAAGGACAAACACTAGGCAGTTTTGGTGGAAATTTTGTCTTGCTTTAAAGTAATGTTCTAAAGAACTATCTATGCTATTAGTATTAGAGGGTTTTTTTTTTTTTTAATTTAACCTTGCTTTTTATTCTTGAAAGCATGATTAGTAAGAGATGAACTGCGTGCATATTTTCAAATTCTTCTTTACCCTCCTCCCCAAATCATCAAAATATTGGGTATACCTTTGTTACTGAGTAAATTTTGATTTAAAAACAGAAAGTCTTTATACATATTACAGGGAAAGAACACTTCAAACAGACTTTGGCAGCATGTGTCATTGTTTCTAAATGTAAAGTTTTTAAACATAGCTTGGTACAACAGTTTGTTACAGTTAAAATTCAGTTTGTGTCACTTTTAGAAATCTAAACATTGTTTCTCTGTCATATGTCTTTGAAATGATATCATATGTTCTGGAAACTCAATAGGGATATTGAGAGTGCCAGAACTTACTAGAGGAAAAAAATACATATGTATAACCACTATAGATATAGATATGACTATATATGAATATATTTTTCTTTCTTTCTCATTAGGCTTATGAAACTGTAAAGTCACAATTGGGGACTATCTAGGAAAACTGAGTGATAAATGTGTGTGATAATTGGTAAATCTCTATTTTATCTGATGCTGTGACCTGGTCACTGGGGCTGTGGTGGTCGGGTGGAAAGCTAGAAAGAGAGCTTGGTTGTTCAGAGTGAGATCAACGCTTCTACTTCAGAGGGCTCTGTTTGGCATAGCCGAGAGCAAGCAGAGACTGTGGGCTCAGAATATGCTAGAAGCCACGGAGTCAACAGTTGCCCTTAGGCAGCATTTTCAGGGGCAGGAGTTTATAGGCCAAAGTGTTAGGACCAAAAGTTTAGGAATTGTATGACTGCAAATGTCAGAAACTGAGAAATGTTTTCTTGAGAGTCTCTTGACACACTAAACTACACTGACTGGGGATAGATTTGCTTTTATCCAGACTCAGCCTCACCAGGGCTGAGTCTTTGTTGGGTCACATTTGGGTCCAACCTATCCTGTGAGTCTCTAAAACCCATCCTCTCCCATTATGATTCCATACCTCATATTATGCTGTGAAGCCAGGCAATGAAGAGCTTTGTTTATTCCTCTTCACAGAAATGTTCTGAGTTTTCTGTCTGGGCCGATTAAGATAATACAGCTAATCCCGACTACTCACTCTGGCAAAGGTAACATTTTTGCTGATTGGTAGCTTTAAAATACATGGTCTGCCTTTAGAGCTGGGGAAGAGTTAACTCTCCAGGGAACAATGTCTGATTTGTAAACTAAGATGAAGTTAATCTATTTCTAGAAAGATAGAGTTGTTGTTCAGTTGCTCAGTCGTGTCTGACTCTTTGCAACCCCATGGGCTGAAGTACATCAGGCTTCTCTGTGCTTTACTATCTCCCAGAGTTTGCTCAAACTCATGTCCATTAAGTTGATAATGCTATCCAACCATCTCATCCTCTGTCTGGAAAGGTATAAAATGCCCAAATTAGTACACGATACAGTAAAGGTTTGTAATTGATCAGTTAACTATTAAGAACGCATAACCTAGGATGGATGCGTATATGTTAATTGGACCCAACTTTTAAAGAACACTAATCCCTGTTCTTGAAAGTTGCTCTAGAAATTGAAAATGAGAAAAAGTTACCAGCTAATTTAAGTAACTTTAGTATAATTTTAAACCTAAAGCCTGATGAGCAAAACAGGAAAAAAAATCACTATAGGCCTGTTTCTCGTATGACTATAGATCCCACAATCCACACAAAGTAAAACTTTGGCTAAGCATATCCTGTGGTATAATACAAATAATGCATCATGATCAAGTAAGACTTGATACTTTGATATTAAAAAATGTGAGAACAATTCATCATACTGTTAGATCAAAGGAGAAATAAAATCAAATGATCATCTTTATTGATCCCAAGAAAGCATTTGATAAGGTTCACTACCTGTTTATGAAAAATATATCTTGGGACCAAAGGCTTAGAAGGGTACTTTCTTAGTTTGGTAAATGTTATATATCAAAAACTACAGAAATGATTACATTTCATGGAAAAATCTAGTATATATTTTGGATTGTTTAAAGGTTAATGGTAAAGAACAACACTTAAAGAAATGGAAGTATTGAAATGAGAGTAAAGACATTATTTGCAGATGAGATAGCCATCTACCTTAAAAAAAAATTAACAGGCAAACTATTGGAAGTATTAAAATAGTTAACCAAGGGCCTAGATGCAAGATTAACTTTTAGAAATCTCTACTATACTCTCTGTGAAGAATAATGACTAAAAATTACAATGTAAAAACAACAATACAAAGTAGTAAATATCTGGGGATTAACAACTGAATTTATATAAGACTTTCATGAGAAATGTTTAATAGAAAACATAGTAGGTGATGTGTATGAAAAGAGATTGTCCATACTCTTGGGATGATATAATTTAATACTATAAACATGTTAAATCTGCCAAAATTAATCTTTATCTCAATTTCAATTGGATTAAAATATTAATTTTATTAAAAATATTTAGGGAGAATAGAATTCCAGAAATAACTGAATTAACCTTAAAAAGAGGATAGAAGAGAGATTTGGCCATCAAATATTAAGACATAGTAGAAAGTCATAGTTGAATTTTTTTTGAAGTTTTTTTTTTGGATACAAAAATAGACAAATAGACTGAAGGGATTGAATGGAGAGCTCAGAAATAAACTGATATATATGGAAAAGTTTTTTATGTGGTAAAACATTGCAAATCATTGGGGAACAGATGGATTGTTTAATAGATGACCTTGGGAAAATTGGCTCACAACATTATAAAAAGAAACCTAACGCTTTTTAACAAAAATAGACAAATAGACTGAAGGGATTGAATGGAGAGCTCAGAAATAAACTGATATATATGGAAAAGTTTTTTATGTGGTAAGACATTGCAAATCATTGGGGAACAGATGGATTGTTTAATAGATGACCTTGGGAAAATTGGCTCACAACATTATAAAAAGAAGCCTAACGCTTTTTAAGAGGAGGAGATGGCTGGATGGCATCACAGACTCGATGGACGTGAGTCTGAGTGAACTCTGGGAGTTGGTGATGGACAAGGGAGGGCTGGCATGCTGCGATTCATGGGGTCGCAAAGAGTCGGACATGACTGAGAGACTGAACTGAACTGAACGCTTTTTAATACCACATACAAAAGATGTACCTTTTCCAAGTAGGTCAAAGACCTAAGTATGAAAGCTAAAATTATCAATTGAATTGACCACAATTTAAGGGATTTTAGAGAGTGGGAAGAGGGCTTTCTTAAACAAAATTTCAAAAACAACACCATAAAATTATAAACTGATGAATTTTTATCATCAGTTATAGGATTTCTGCTCATTAAAAGTTATCATGGACAGCCTTAATAAACATGTAACTAAATGGGTGAAGTTATTTAAAATATCTAAAACCCAACAAGGGACCAATGTATAGAATACAAGGAGTTTCAAAAAATCACCTAAAGAGACACTGATAGAAAAACAGGCAAAGAATATATGAACAGCTGATTTATAGATGAAGATACCCCTAATGCCCACAACTTCAAATTATTTTGTAATTAGATAAATGCAAGTTAAAGGAACTATGAGATGTCATTTTTCACTACTAAAGTGGAGAAACATTGAAGTTGGATAATACCAGGTATTGAAGATTTGTATAGTGAGGAAGCCTCAGATACTGCTGGTGAAAATGTAGACTGGTCCAACTATCCTAGAGAGCTGCTGCTGCTGCTGCTGCGTCGCTTCAACCACACAGACGGCAGCCCACACAGACGGCAGCCCACCAGGCTCCTCCGTCCCTGGGGTTCTCCAGGCAAAAACACTGTAATGGGTTGCCATTTCTTTCTCCAGTGCATGAAAGTGAAAAGTGAAAGTGAAGTTGCTCAGTCATCTCTGACTCTCAGCATCCCCATGGACTGCAGCCTACCGGGCTCCTCTGTCCATGGGATTTTCCAGGCAAGAGTACTGGAGTGGGGTGCCATTGCCTTCTCCATCCTAGAGAGCAGTCTGCTACTATTCAGTCAAAATAACAAGTATCATAACCCAGCATTTTGGATACACACATCCTCAAAAAAATTCTTGCACTGGTAAATGAGGAGGCCTGAATCAGCATATTTATTACTGCATTGTTTGTAGATACAATGCGTTTGTAGATGTATGGGTGTCATCACCAGAAAAGTGGATAAATAGATTTTAGTGGACATCAGGGAACAATTGCAGCAAGTGGATAATTGTGGATTTGATGTGCAACGTGGATACATCTCAAAAGCAAAAAATTAATAAAGTATTCTGTATAGTCCTATTTATGTAAATCAAAACACGTGCATATACATACAAACTAAAGATACCCATGAACCACATTATGGTGGCTTTACCTGGGGTGAAGAGAGAAAAGGAAGTTGTTGGTATAAAAGAGAAGGGGGAAAAAGACATATCCCAAGGGAAGCAGGAAATGTAGGTATACTGAAAGACTAAAGAATGAATCCTGTCTGGCCAAAAAAGGGAAGTGTCTACCAGCTCAAGTATGTTCAAGAGATCAGGACACCAGAAGTAGACTCTAACAGAGTATGAGAGAGTACCATGTGAACCTCAGACACAGAGTGTTGACTTCATTTATAGTTACAATCAAATTAGCCGCCCAAAGACCTGAGTGTCCCAGACGTGGAAAAAATGGCTGGCTATTTAAATTGAAGGAGAAGGTTTGGCAAGCACAGTAAGCTAGAAATGAATGATGTCATATGTAAAAGTTTCTCCATAGCTCTGTTAAAATTGGTTTCATTGTGATTGTTTCCTTCTTTCTTTTTCTTTCTGCTGCTTTTATATGCCTCCTAGTTTTTTGTATATTGTCATTCCTTGGCTCTGTCCTTTCACAATCTTTCTTCACAACATCCGTTTGCTTTTCCACTTTTTCCCTTTATCTCTGTGTTAAGAAATGACTGTCTTGTAACTTTTTCTATGTTTTTTCCTCTTCCAAACAGTTGTTCCTCTGGCCTCATTTTTTTCTAATAGGAGATGGTTTTTCCTCAGCCTGCAGATCTATCCTACACACCTCCCACACTCTGTTCTTAACATGACTTTGAGAGGAAAATGGTAGGAGGGAATAAACTGCTGGGTTCCTTAATCTTATTTTCATGCACATATTTTAGCAATAGAAAGTAAAGGTTATGAAACAACTCAGGAAATCAGAAACATTTGTTTCTCCATATATTTATCTTTAACTTTTTTTTAGTACTGTAGGTTGTTCTTTGATGATTTCATAGAAATTAAAAGAATTTAATCACTGTACCAAATAGTATCATTTTTTAGCTGTTGACCTAAGTTGTTGGCACCCTCATGGATCTTCAGAAATGAGGCTCATATAATAAATAGTTAACTGATTCCTATTTCTAATTGATGCAAACATTGCAATAAATGTGGTTATAATAATAAATTATAAAAATTACCCACTTCTGGGGATGAATGAAAATAAAAAGTCCTTGTGTTTGTAAATCCCCCTCCTCACCCTACCTCCCACCATTATTCTAGCTTTACCTGCATGTTTCTAAGGAAGTTGAAACCTACTTTCACTGATGATGTCTTACTTTTCCTATAGAGCTGAGCAGCATTTTCTTGGGGAAAATAATTTATTATCTTTTTTTATGATGGAAAAATAGAAAAGTCTCTTTTCTGTCTCAGGCTTTTGGAGTTCAGAGGACAAGGAGGCATGTTATATCCTACTCAGTAGTGTACTGGTAAATGGTTTAACACCCAACTCTTTGGAAAAAAAGTATTGTCAATTTTATGATATAAAAGGTATAGCATATAATTTACAAATAATAAAATGTAAAATACCTTTTATTATAAATTCACATAGCCAATTATATCTCAGAGAATAATTTTGTCTTTTTTTCCCCTTAAGCTCTTACATTCTGAAGTGCAACTGTGGTTGCAAATGATGAATAAGTACAGTTGTGACATGACTGTTGGTTTATAATTTTTTATATGAACAAGTAAGATGAAAATGAAACAACAAAGAAGGAGGTCAGAACTTCACATGTTCATCAGTGACTTAAATGACTTTTTTGCTGAGTTGAATAGTGGTTTTGAATAGTGGAAAAAAATTTCCTCTTTGTAGATGTGTATGTATATGCATGTATGTGATGTTCACATGGCAGTGACAGGTGTAGCAAAGGAGGGAAAATTCTTATCTCCAGATCTTGAATCAAGTTTGCTTACATCCTCTTGGCTAAAGCAAGTTACATGGTCAATCTCAGAGTCAGAGGAAGAAGGCCTAAACATTACTGGGTAACTGAGTGGGCATGGATACAAGAAGGGCAGTAGTTGCTAGTCATTTTTATGTACTCATTCTACAGGTGTCCTCAGATCCATCATGAAAAATCCACAGAACAGTAATAACCAATGAAAGTGAAAAGTGAAAGTGTTAGTTGCTCAGTCATGTCCAACTCTACGAGCCATGGACTGTAGCCCGTCAGGCTCCTCTGTCCATGGAATTCTCCAGGGAAGAATGCTGGAGTGGGTTGCCATTCCCTTCTCCAGGGAATCTTCCCAGCCCAGGGATCAAACTCAGCTCTCTGATGTTGCAGGCAGATTCTTTACTATCTGAGCCACCAGGGAAGCCCCATTAAACTATAATGACATGAAAATGTATTTAGTATGGAGTTCATCAGTAGCAGTTTCTAAGGTTTCTCCTGCTGCTCCACAGTATTAGGTTGAGGGCTGGTATCTCTCTGATTCTCTTTATCCTCTTGGTTCTAAGATAGCGGCCCACAAACAAAATCTTGTGTGTACCAAGACCCAGGGGAAAAGATCAGTGACCGCACAGGAGACTGAACCAACACTACCTGCTAATATTGGAGGTTTCCTATGGAGGTGTGGATCTGCAGTGGCTCACTGCAGAGATGGGGGCACTGATAACAGCAGTCTTGGGAGGTGCCCCTTGGTGTGAGCCCTCTTGGAGGGAGGTTGCTATTAACCCTACCATGGGGAGCCTATAGCCTCCTGGGCTGGCTTGCTTCAGGTGAAACAGCTAACAGAGAGAGACCACAGCCCCACCCATCAGCAGACAATCAGATTGAAGTTTTACTGAGCATAGCCATCCCCACCAGAGCAAGACCCAGTTTTCCCACTAGCATTTTCTCCTATCATGAAGCTTACATAAACCTCTTAGCCTCATCTGCTGGTGGGCAGACAAAAGAAACAAGAGCTATAATCCTGTGGCTGCCAGACTGAAAACCACATCACAGAAAGTTAATCAGTATGAAAAGGCAGAGATTATGTCCCAGATGAAGAGACAAGATAAAATTCTGGAAAAACAACTGAATGAAGTAGAGGTAGGCAACCTCCCAGAAAAAAGAACAGTGACAGGTGTAGCAAAGGAGGGAAAATTCTTATCTCCAGATCTTGAATCAAGTTTGCTTACATCCTCTTGGCTAAAGCAAGTTACATGGTCAATCTCAGAGTCAGAGGAAGAAGGCCTGAAAATTACTGGGTAACTGAGTGGGCATGGATACAAGAAGGGCAGTAGTTGCTAGTCATTTTTATGTACTCATTCTACAGGTGTCCTCAGATCCATCATGAAAAGTCCACAGAACAGTAATAACCAATGAAAGTGAAAAGTGAAAGTGTTAGTTGCTCAGTCATGTCCAACTCTACGAGCCATGGACTGTAGCCCATCAGGCTCCTCTGTCCATGGAATTCTCCAGGGAAGAATGCTGGAGTGGGTTGCCATTCCCTTCTCCAGGGAATCTTCCCAGCCCAGGGATCAAACTCAGCTCTCTGATGTTGCAGGCAGATTCTTTACTATCTGAGCCACCAGGGAAGCCCCATTAAACTATAATGACATGAAAATGTATTTAGTATGGAGTTCATCAGTAGCAGTTTCTAAGGTTTCTCCTGCTGCTCCACAGTATTAGGTTGAGGGCTGGTATCTCTCTGATTCTCTTTATCCTCTTGGTTCTAAGATAGCGGCCCACAAACAAAATCTTGTGTGTACCAAGACCCAGGGGAAAAGATCAGTGACCGCACAGGAGACTGAACCAACACTACCTGCTAATATTGGAGGTTTCCTATGGAGGTGTGGATCTGCAGTGGCTCACTGCAGAGATGGGGGCACTGATAACAGCAGTCTTGGGAGGTGCCCCTTGGTGTGAGCCCTCTTGGAGGGAGGTTGCTATTAACCCTACCATGGGGAGCCTATAGCCTCCTGGGCTGGCTTGCTTCAGGTGAAACAGCTAACAGAGAGAGACCACAGCCCCACCCATCAGCAGACAATCAGATTGAAGTTTTACTGAGCATAGCCATCCCCACCAGAGCAAGACCCAGTTTTCCCACTAGCATTTTCTCCTATCATGAAGCTTACATAAACCTCTTAGCCTCATCTGCTGGTGGGCAGACAAAAGAAACAAGAGCTATAATCCTGTGGCTGCCAGACTGAAAACCACATCACAGAAAGTTAATCAGTATGAAAAGGCAGAGATTATGTCCCAGATGAAGAGACAAGATAAAATTCTGGAAAAACAACTGAATGAAGTGGAGGTAGGCAACCTCCCAGAAAAAAGAATTCTGAATAATGATAGTGAAGATGATCCACGATCTTGGAAAAAGAATGAAGAAAATGCGATAAATATTTACTAAAGACCTAAAAGAACTAAAAACAAACAAGAAATGAACAATACACTAGAAGGAACCAATAGCAGAATAACTGAGGCAGAAAAGCAAATAAGTGACCTGGAAGACAGAATGGTGTAAGTTACTGTAGTAAAACAGAATATAGAAAAAAAGATGAAAAAAATGAATACAGCCTAAGAGACATTGGGGACAATGTTAAACACACCAACATTTGCATTATAGGGTTCCCAGAAGGAGAAGGGAGAGAGAACGGACGCAAGAAAATATTCAGAGAGATAATAACTGAAAACATCCCTAACGTGGGAAAGGAAATAGTCAACCAAATCCAGGAAGTGCAGAGTCCCAAGCAAGATAAACCCAAGGAGGAACATACTGAAGCGCATAATAATCAAACTGACAACAATTTAAGACAAAGATGAAATGTTAAAAGCTACAAGGGAAAATGACAAATACAAGGAAATTCCCATAAGGCTATTGGCTATTTCTCAACAGAAATTCTCCAAGTCAGAAGGGAATGGCATGATATATATGTTTTAAGTGATAAAAGGGAAGAACCTGGAACCAAGAATATTCTACCCAGAAAGACTCTCATTCAGATTTGTTGGAGAAACCCAAAGCTTTACACAGAAGCAAAAGTTAAGAGAGTTCCGCACCACCAAAACAGCTTTACAGCACTAAGGAACTTCTCTAGGCAGCAAACACACGAGAAGGAAAAGACCTACAAAAAAGAACCCAAGACAATTAAGAAGATGGTAATAGGATCATACAAAGCAATAACTACCTTAAATGTAAATGATTGAAATGCACCAAGCAAAAAACAGACTGACTGGGTGGATGAAAACATGTACAAATATGCATTTCCATTATTCAACACCCCCCCCCCTCCGTTGTATGTCATTATTTGATATTGTTAGGTTAATCATGTTTCTCTTATGGCTTGCAGTTGCAATTATCTTTTACTTTTTGTCTGGCTATTGATTATGAAAACTGATAAACATCTTTTACTATTATGATTATGTACCTGTTTATTCATTTTAGTAACATTGTATCATGATTGGTCAACAGAAAATAATGGAATTCTATAACACTAAAACTAACATTTAATAGAAAAACGTATAATCAGTTGTTTAAATCCAAATGCACATTAGATTTATCTTGGAATTTTTTGAAAAATACAAATGCCCAGGTATTGTCCTTTTTTCCTCCAAAGCTCCTGATGTGATTCTAATGAGCAGCCACGTTTAAAAACAGCTGAGCTATATGATGGTCTTTTACTTTTATCTAGTTTGTGGCGCTTTTTCTACTTCATATATTCAGTGCTCCCATTCATTTAGTTTATGTTTTCCAATTCTGTCTCTTCTTTGTTGTTCTTTCTCTAGTCTTTATCAAGTGTAGTAGAAAAGCTTGTGTGTGTGTGTGTCTGTGTATAGTATATATATATAGTATGTACAATGTAATATATTTTAGAAAACTTGTGAATTTTTGCTTAGCTAGAAATTTATGACAATTTGGTTCCACTTGTTTGACTAAGTGTGAAGAGAATGCTGTATTTCTAATTTATATTCACTCAGAACTTTGATATAGTTCAGTTTATTCTGGCATCTAGTATTACTGCTAAAGTCTAGAAAGCTAATTATGTTAGTGATTTAAAAATTTTTTAAATGAGGCTTTATGTCTACTCCAATTCCGAGACTATAAAGAAATTCTGTGTTGTAAAAAAATCAGTAAATTAACATGTGATACAGTATTATTAACGAAGCTGTAGATTTTGTTCAAATTTCGCAAAATTCTATGCTCGTGTCCATTACTTGTTTTCATTCAGTCTTATTCGAGATTCCATATTGTATTTAGTTGCACTGAGCAGCTTAAGTTGTGTGCAACAAATTCTGATAAATTCTCTTTCCATTTTTATTGTTACAAATATTTTTAAAATTTTCCTTGTTATGGCTTCTTAGGTACACCCATCATTTAAAAGTGGACATTGAATTTCCAAATATGGGGTTTTTAAAGTATCCTTGATATTAATTTCTCAGTTTGATATTAATTTCTCATTTAAATGTTTTCTTCTCTGCAATCACCCTCTGTGTTTTTTCACTCTAACTTTATTAAGGCTTTCAAAGTCTTAAGTCAAGTATCTCTCTTGGTAAATGTCACATTGCACTTGAAAAATATGTGGGCTATTTTCAAATATCTTTTGATATTGATAGCTAACATAATTCCACAATGATAAGAGAACAGACTCTGAGTGATTTCAATACCTTTAGACCATGACATTTTTGCACCTTGTTTTATGTCACTGAATATGTTCCTGTGTCTCCTGGTTTATAGTCTATGGGAGCTTGAGATGATTTTGTATTCTGATGTTGTATGAAAATTATATAAATATTACTGATGTTGAATTGGTTCATAGTGCTATTCAGGTCTATTATGTCTTTCTCCTTTTCTGTCTATTCATTCTATTATTTTTTAAAGAATTTGATATTGAAACTGCAACTACAAATCTTAATTTGTCTACTTAAAATAATCATAATATATATTGTTTTCCAAGTGTCCTGTGAATGTTATCATACTTTCATAATTTAAGAAGAAAAAAAGAAAGAGAGTTGCCTACATTCTAGACATCCTGGACTTACAAAACTCTGAATAAAGCCATAAGGTATCTGAGAGATCATGTCAGTGAGAGAACTTACTTTGCATGCCTCATTCTTTCATGAGGAAGGAAAAAGTGTTCCCAGAAGCAGCCAGTAGATTGCCCCTGTGTCACAGGCCAGAATTAAGTCACATGATCTCCCTTAGCTTGACGATGAGGGAAATACTGATTTTCAGACTTTTGTCATAAAGTGATGGGAATACTTGTGATAGGCACCTGTGACTGGGCAGACTCCACTAATATCCTGCTGCTACTGCTAAGTCACTTCAGTCGTGTCCGACTCTGTGTGACCCCATAGGCGGCAGCCCACCAGGCTCCCCCATCCCTGGGATTCCCCAGGCAAGAATACTGGAGTGGGTTGCCATTTCCTTCTCCAATGCATGAAAGAGAAAAGTGAAAGTGAAGTCGCTCAGTCTGTCCGACTGTTAGCGACCCCATGGACTGCAGCCCACCAGGCTCCTCCGTCCATGGGATTTTCCAGGCAAGAGTACTGGGGTGGAGTGCCATTGCCTTCCCCGCCACTAATATCCTAGGATGCCTTAATTAAGAGGTTTGTCCGGGTCTCCTCTCATGTCCTTGTATCACTTAGTTTAAATATTAGACACACAGCACACTTCAGTCTGTATACCTTGGATAATGTCATCACCCCTTTACCAGAGGAGGAATGAAGTGTTCCTTATTTTGTTCATCCAGTAGCCCAAAGGTGTAATAGTAATTCCCTCTACCAAAAAGTGAAATGCTCTTTCTCCAAGAGAGGAATGGATAAAGGATGACAAAAACCGTCATACCACCACCACAGCACATATTCTCCGTGATGGTGGATATAGATCTTTTGATTGGAAAATACGCTTTTCTGACTGACTACAAAGATTTTCTCTGCTCACATACTCTCCTGGCACAAATGTAGATGATATGAACTTAAGAAGCTAAATAAATGTTGAAATCCATAGATGGTTGTTCACAGATTTTGTTTGCTAGAATGAACTGAGTCTCTTCTGGGTATCCCTTTGTTCACATTTGTTAGAATATTGATCACACCTCTGAGGGAGACCTGTAATGAACTGTGATGCAGTGGCCTTGGTTCCAGACAGTGCAAGGACAAGGTAATAATTCTCTTGGCAGTTCTTCAGACCGGTGCCTTATAATACCTATTTTAGGTGATCTGGAATACATTTTCTAATATTTTCTGGAATGTATTTTTCTAATATTTTTGCTGTGTCATTTTTCATATTTGTATGGTATACAGACCCCAACAAATTCTGCCAGCTAGTTATATTTTCCCTAAAGTAATCTTGTAGATGCAGGAGGAAAATAAATATTGGATTTGTGATTAAATAAGAGTTTAGAGATACAGGGTTTCATCTTTCAGTCACTTTTTATAGGATCTTCTTATTTATTAATAAGTAATTATAATAATGTCAATTATTGATTACACTTTACTACATTCCAGGCCCTGTTTCAGAATTTTAAAGACAGCCACATGATTTATTTGTATAGGTAAGGAAGCTGACACCAAGCATGAGTTGGTAATGACCGTTGGATAATTGAATTAAGTGGGCCTGACCTCAGCTATATTTGTGACCTGTGGTTCTAACTTGGTGCTGGGGACTGTACTATGGTAAAGAAGTCCTTGGAGGAGTGACCTCTATATACTGTTCCAACATGGACATGTATACACATATATAGATATATCTGGGACATGTTCCAACCTGAAGAGGCTGTAAAATTCTGTGCTGGAAGGCAGGCTATGGTCTGTTGCCTGGCCCTTGCCTGTCTCTGTAATAACAGCCTGCTCACCATGCCTCTGTTTTTCTGTCCTCCATTCCTGTGTGTTTGAAGAACGGGGCTACAGTCTGGCACATAATGTAGTGTGAGTTGGCTGGCTAGAGAGTGGGAGAAGAGATAGCAAGCAAAGTACTTTTTGGAGAACAGCAGAACTAGGTCCTTCTGTTGTACAATAGCTTTGTCCTCTCGTTGATTATGAAGGGATTACATATACATAGTGTCAATTAAAAAATGCAAAAACAAAAGCGTAAAAGATAATGCAGCCTTTCACAATCCCATTCCTGGATATATCTGTGGTTAATGGGTTTCTTGTCTGTTTGTTCTCTTCAAATCCTTTTTCTGTGAACCCATTCTTTTTTTTTTTTTTTTTTNGCTATTGATTATGAAAACTGATAAACATCTTTTACTATTATGATTATGTACCTGTTTATTCATTTTAGTAACATTGTATCATGATTGGTCAACAGAAAATAATGGAATTCTATAACACTAAAACTAACATTTAATAGAAAAACGTATAATCAGTTGTTTAAATCCAAATGCACATTAGATTTATCTTGGAATTTTTTGAAAAATACAAATGCCCAGGTATTGTCCTTTTTTCCTCCAAAGCTCCTGATGTGATTCTAATGAGCAGCCACGTTTAAAAACAGCTGAGCTATATGATGGTCTTTTACTTTTATCTAGTTTGTGGCGCTTTTTCTACTTCATATATTCAGTGCTCCCATTCATTTAGTTTATGTTTTCCAATTCTGTCTCTTCTTTGTTGTTCTTTCTCTAGTCTTTATCAAGTGTAGTAGAAAAGCTTGTGTGTGTGTGTGTCTGTGTATAGTATATATATATAGTATGTACAATGTAATATATTTTAGAAAACTTGTGAATTTTTGCTTAGCTAGAAATTTATGACAATTTGGTTCCACTTGTTTGACTAAGTGTGAAGAGAATGCTGTATTTCTAATTTATATTCACTCAGAACTTTGATATAGTTCAGTTTATTCTGGCATCTAGTATTACTGCTAAAGTCTAGAAAGCTAATTATGTTAGTGATTTAAAAATTTTTTAAATGAGGCTTTATGTCTACTCCAATTCCGAGACTATAAAGAAATTCTGTGTTGTAAAAAAATCAGTAAATTAACATGTGATACAGTATTATTAACGAAGCTGTAGATTTTGTTCAAATTTCGCAAAATTCTATGCTCGTGTCCATTACTTGTTTTCATTCAGTCTTATTCGAGATTCCATATTGTATTTAGTTGCACTGAGCAGCTTAAGTTGTGTGCAACAAATTCTGATAAATTCTCTTTCCATTTTTATTGTTACAAATATTTTTAAAATTTTCCTTGTTATGGCTTCTTAGGTACACCCATCATTTAAAAGTGGACATTGAATTTCCAAATATGGGGTTTTTAAAGTATCCTTGATATTAATTTCTCAGTTTGATATTAATTTCTCATTTAAATGTTTTCTTCTCTGCAATCACCCTCTGTGTTTTTTCACTCTAACTTTATTAAGGCTTTCAAAGTCTTAAGTCAAGTATCTCTCTTGGTAAATGTCACATTGCACTTGAAAAATATGTGGGCTATTTTCAAATATCTTTTGATATTGATAGCTAACATAATTCCACAATGATAAGAGAACAGACTCTGAGTGATTTCAATACCTTTAGACCATGACATTTTTGCACCTTGTTTTATGTCACTGAATATGTTCCTGTGTCTCCTGGTTTATAGTCTATGGGAGCTTGAGATGATTTTGTATTCTGATGTTGTATGAAAATTATATAAATATTACTGATGTTGAATTGGTTCATAGTGCTATTCAGGTCTATTATGTCTTTCTCCTTTTCTGTCTATTCATTCTATTATTTTTTAAAGAATTTGATATTGAAACTGCAACTACAAATCTTAATTTGTCTACTTAAAATAATCATAATATATATTGTTTTCCAAGTGTCCTGTGAATGTTATCATACTTTCATAATTTAAGAAGAAAAAAAGAAAGAGAGTTGCCTACATTCTAGACATCCTGGACTTACAAAACTCTGAATAAAGCCATAAGGTATCTGAGAGATCATGTCAGTGAGAGAACTTACTTTGCATGCCTCATTCTTTCATGAGGAAGGAAAAAGTGTTCCCAGAAGCAGCCAGTAGATTGCCCCTGTGTCACAGGCCAGAATTAAGTCACATGATCTCCCTTAGCTTGACGATGAGGGAAATACTGATTTTCAGACTTTTGTCATAAAGTGATGGGAATACTTGTGATAGGCACCTGTGACTGGGCAGACTCCACTAATATCCTGCTGCTACTGCTAAGTCACTTCAGTCGTGTCCGACTCTGTGTGACCCCATAGGCGGCAGCCCACCAGGCTCCCCCATCCCTGGGATTCCCCAGGCAAGAATACTGGAGTGGGTTGCCATTTCCTTCTCCAATGCATGAAAGAGAAAAGTGAAAGTGAAGTCGCTCAGTCTGTCCGACTGTTAGCGACCCCATGGACTGCAGCCCACCAGGCTCCTCCGTCCATGGGATTTTCCAGGCAAGAGTACTGGGGTGGAGTGCCATTGCCTTCCCCGCCACTAATATCCTAGGATGCCTTAATTAAGAGGTTTGTCCGGGTCTCCTCTCATGTCCTTGTATCACTTAGTTTAAATATTAGACACACAGCACACTTCAGTCTGTATACCTTGGATAATGTCATCACCCCTTTACCAGAGGAGGAATGAAGTGTTCCTTATTTTGTTCATCCAGTAGCCCAAAGGTGTAATAGTAATTCCCTCTACCAAAAAGTGAAATGCTCTTTCTCCAAGAGAGGAATGGATAAAGGATGACAAAAACCGTCATACCACCACCACAGCACATATTCTCCGTGATGGTGGATATAGATCTTTTGATTGGAAAATACGCTTTTCTGACTGACTACAAAGATTTTCTCTGCTCACATACTCTCCTGGCACAAATGTAGATGATATGAACTTAAGAAGCTAAATAAATGTTGAAATCCATAGATGGTTGTTCACAGATTTTGTTTGCTAGAATGAACTGAGTCTCTTCTGGGTATCCCTTTGTTCACATTTGTTAGAATATTGATCACACCTCTGAGGGAGACCTGTAATGAACTGTGATGCAGTGGCCTTGGTTCCAGACAGTGCAAGGACAAGGTAATAATTCTCTTGGCAGTTCTTCAGACCGGTGCCTTATAATACCTATTTTAGGTGATCTGGAATACATTTTCTAATATTTTCTGGAATGTATTTTTCTAATATTTTTGCTGTGTCATTTTTCATATTTGTATGGTATACAGACCCCAACAAATTCTGCCAGCTAGTTATATTTTCCCTAAAGTAATCTTGTAGATGCAGGAGGAAAATAAATATTGGATTTGTGATTAAATAAGAGTTTAGAGATACAGGGTTTCATCTTTCAGTCACTTTTTATAGGATCTTCTTATTTATTAATAAGTAATTATAATAATGTCAATTATTGATTACACTTTACTACATTCCAGGCCCTGTTTCAGAATTTTAAAGACAGCCACATGATTTATTTGTATAGGTAAGGAAGCTGACACCAAGCATGAGTTGGTAATGACCGTTGGATAATTGAATTAAGTGGGCCTGACCTCAGCTATATTTGTGACCTATGGTTCTAACTTGGTGCTGGGGACTGTACTGTGGTAAAGAAGTCCTTGGAGGAGTGACCTCTATATACTGTTCCAACATGGACATGTATACACATATATAGATATATCTGGGACATGTTCCAACCTGAAGAGGCTGTAAAATTCTGTGCTGGAAGGCAGGCTATGGTCTGTTGCCTGGCCCTTGCCTGTCTCTGTAATAACAGCCTGCTCACCATGCCTCTGTTTTTCTGTCCTCCATTCCTGTGTGTTTGAAGAACGGGGCTACAGTCTGGCACATAATGTAGTGTGAGTTGGCTGGCTAGAGAGTGGGAGAAGAGATAGCAAGCAAAGTACTTTTTGGAGAACAGCAGAACTAGGTCCTTCTGTTGTACAATAGCTTTGTCCTCTCGTTGATTATGAAGGGATTACATATACATAGTGTCAATTAAAAAATGCAAAAACAAAAGCGTAAAAGATAATGCAGCCTTTCACAATCCCATTCCTGGATATATCTGTGGTTAATGGGTTTCTTGTCTGTTTGTTCTCTTCAAATCCTTTTTCTGTGAACCCATTCTTTTTTTTTTTTTTTTTTTAACAAACTAGGGGCTTCATTGTCTATACTGTTTTATAATCGTCTTTTTTGCTTACCAGAGCATCATGACAGATTTCTTACAGCATTAAAGATTTCATTTCCCACTATCCATTTATTTATTCATTCATTCAGGACATATTTATTGAGAACTTCATATATGATTGGCATTGTATTTTAAAGGTGGCATAGTGGTACATTGTACCTGCATGCAAAGTCACTTCAGTCATGTCTGACGCTTTGTGGCCCTGTGGACTACAGCCCGCCAGCCTTTTCTGTGGGATTCTCCAGGAAGAATACTGGTGTGGGTTGCCATTTCTTCCTCCAGGGGATCTTCCAGACCCAGGGATCACACCCACATCTCTTAAGTCTCCTCCATTGGCAGGTGGCTTCTTTACCACCAGCACCACCTGGGAAGCCTCAATGGTATGTTAAAATCACTCATTGTATTTCTTTAGTTTTCTGTTAAATGGCTATTAATTAATTGAAGAGACAAGTATATATTGAGCACCTATTAGCTACCTGCCCTGTGCTGGATGCTGAGGATAGAGTGACAGATGATGGAGATAAGATCCTTGCTCCTTGGAAGCTTACCCTGAGGGAGACAGTAGTCAGTCTCTGTAAATTAATGCACCAGAAATGCAAGGGCCTATATGAGATTTGTTTCCATCAGATTTCTATCTCTTTGATACTTGTCAAAAGTTTTGGTTCATTGCTGGCTCTTTCCACTTCCATGTACAGTAGTGATATGAATTAAATTCACTTTCTATTTTACTGTTCTTTCAGTGGGATTTGTGGAAACAAACATTAATGTTTATGTTTCATCTGTCATCTTGAACCAGAAGTCTGCTTGTCATAAATGATTAGGAAGGTATTTCATAATCAGATAAATATACTCTTATAGTTCTTTCTGATTTATTTTTTAACTATTTATTTTATATTTAATTCCTTTAGCATGTGTTTTGGCTGGTTGTATAGATTTCATTTCCCCCCAGTATTTTGTAATCCAAAGTCAGAGCATGTTTTATGTATTTATTAAAGTTATAGATGTGGCTCTGCTTGTTATTAGATTCAGAATATTTTCTCTGATATTTTCTTTTGGGAAATAGTTCAAATAATAATCTGTCACCAGATTACACAGTGCCCATAGACATGTTCCCTGAAGTATTTGGAGTGGTTTTGATACATATATTTAAGAAGAAATGTATTTTTAAAGTACAATTCTTTAAAGCTGACTTACATTGAAATTATTTAAAGTATATTGACTGTAGGAACTTAATAGAGTGGAGAAATTATTTCAGAGAAGTAGTGAAAAAGAATCATAGATAAAATCACATCAATTCACAGAAAATGAAATATATTAATAATTGTTAGCTATGAGTCATATGTATTTACATTTCAGTAATGTTCTCCAGATCAGTAAAGTGAGTCATTTTGTAACGGAGAAAGAAAATTAGATTCTCAAGTAGGTTTCAGTATAGCCTGTCCTTAATGGTTTTGAAATAAATGAAACATGTTTTTAGTGAATACTGAGAGGGATTGGTGTGAATATATGCTGTTTACGGAGCATTCATTTAACAACCATTTATTGACTATTTGCTCTTAGCCTGGCCTTGCCCTGGGTGCTGGAATAGAGCAGTCAACCAAACACATAGTTTGTACTCAAATGAGGTCACATTTTAGCGATTGGAGAGATACAATACAGGTACACAGTGATGTAGATAATATAAAGATACTCATGTGATATTTACCAGAATCAGATGGTATGTGCCAGTGGACTGTTAGGTGGAAGAGTGTTCCAGGCAAAGGAAACAGCAAGAATGAAGACCATGACTGCAGCCGTGCCTGGTGGTTGAAGCTTCCTGAGGAGTGAGGGGAGTGTGGTAGTTGATAAGAGACAGAGGTGAACTGAGCCAAGATCGTGTAGTTAGCTGTTGATTTTGTAAAGCAGTACTCATTGCTTAATCTAAAGTTTTATAGGGATGATAAGGTCAAAATTCTCTGATAAATCAATGGATGAAATACTGACAGTGGCCCAAAATCTAAGAATTAGGCTGTGGAAGTCTGGAGTTTCTATATTGGGGAAGCATGCTTCTCCAGAGTGAGCTGTCTGCCAAAGTCATTGTAAACATTTGAGTATTCAGATGTGTCTGGGCTGTAACCTCTGCAGGGAAAGGAAATCCTGACTGCTAAAAATAAATTCCGTTTTATTTTAAGAGTCAAAGGGGAACGGACTGTCCCAGTAAATACAGGTCATTAACAAGTCTTAATTGTGGAATTAGTATATAAAGAGAGATCATCACTTTAAATCCATGGATCGCTAATACCAGATCTTAAAACGTCTCTGGATAGATTTTATAACCTCCATTGAGAAGTCATAAATTGGTTTTCAATACTGATAGGCTATAATATTAAAGATAAATGTAAGAATGGTTAACGCATTCCTGTAGTACTTTTGTGAGGTAAAATAGCTCACTGTTTGGTGACTTATTTAGTTTTGCATTCGGTGTTACATATTGAACACAAACTGTGCATTAGATACTGGTGACACCATTCTAGGTTCTTGAGTTATAATAATGAATAGGATGGGAAGAGTCCCTGATTTAACGGAACTTTTGTTCTAGTTGGGAAACATAATTTTTAAAAAATGAAGACAGATACATTATATAAATTCACGTAGTGATAACTTCTCTGAAGCAGCAGAGGGCAGGATCACAGATGTACGAGAGGAACTGTTATTTTACTTAGTCAGGGAAAGCTTCGCTGAGGAGGGGACACTTGAGCAACATAAAGGAATTGGTCACGTGAACGAACATCAGGAAAGGTAGTATTTCAAGCAGGAGGAGAGGAACGGGTGCAAGAACTCAGGTGGAACTGCTTATGGTTTATTTGAAGGATAATAATGGGGCGAAGAGCAGCAGCAGATGAGCTCGGAGAGGTGACAGCTGGGGTAAGAGCATTGTAGGCTCTGCCTACCACTGGGAGATGCTTGTAAGTATGCAGGGAAGCCTTTGGAGGGCGTTGATCTGATGCAAGTTGTAAAGGATGATTCCATGTCCTGTGTGTAGAGTAGGTTGTGGGATCAAGAGGAGGAGCAGGTGGCTTGAGCAGTTATCGGGGTTTCTGTGAGAGATGGTAGCTTTGACTAGGAAGATGGCAGTGGAGACAGTGAAACATTTTTAATTTGGAATATGGTGTACTTTTTTGTAGAGCTAACAGAATTTGTTAATGGAGTACATCTGAAGTGAGAGAGAGAGGAAATATAATTATTCTGAAGTTTTTGACTTGACAACTGGATGTTGGTGCCATTTCTTCAGGTGTTGAGCGGTGGGGAGAATAATCAGAAGTTCTGTTCTGAACATGCTAATGTGAATACCTCATAGATGTATCAATGCAGTGATGTTGTGTATTGTTAGATAGGTGGGTCTGTGTTTCAGGGAAGGGCTCATTGATAAAGATAAACGAATTGATAGAGATGATACCAATGTCCATCATCATTAAAGTGAGAAGACTGGATGAGGTCCTCTAGGGAAATGATTATAAACAGAGAAAGTAAATTTTCTGAAACATGAGCCCTGAGCATTCCAGCATCTAAGAGGTTGGAAAGAAGACAAGGTTTCAGTAAAAATGTATAGCATAGCAAGTAATTGGAAAAGCAAGAGAATGTGCTATTGCAGAATCAAGGCAAGGTGTTTTGCTGAGAGGAGGGAACAACCCACTGAGTCAAATGCTGCTGAGACAGTGCTTCTGGGGACTGAAAGTCACACCTAGAATCTGGCAATGTGAAGGTCATTGCCAGTCTTACGAGACTGGCTTGAGAGCAGAGGTTGGGCAGACAGCTCACCTGCAGTCAATTCATGTGAGAGTGTGTGTATCGAGCACCAGTACTTCTTGTGAGATTGTTGTTGTTCAGTCGCTCAGTTGTGTCCGACTTTTGCAAACGCATGGACTGCCCCATGCCAGGCTTCTCTGCCCTTCACCATCTCCTGGAGCTTGCTCAAACCCATGACCATTGAGTCGGTGATGCCATCCAACCATCTGTCCTTTGTCATCCCCTTCTCTTCCTGCATCTCTTTCCCAGCATCAGGGTCTTTTCTTGAGAGGAAAACGTCTATAAATGGGATGAGGGAAATGGGATGGGCTTTGGAGTACAATATATCTGGAGTGTTTTGTGGGCAATCTAAATTTGATTGTTGAGTTTGGAGTTTCATAAAACATGGTGGTCTGATTTGACACATATTCTAGTCTCAGCTAAAGAATTTTCTTTTCAATGAATTGAGATATCAAATTGATTTTACTTCTCATTTTCTTGGTTCTCTTTGTTCAACAAATCACAGTTTATTTTCAGTGCTAATATAATCAGTATAGCACACATATTATGGTGAACTTTAAAATATCCTGTTTGATTCAGATGTTGTTTTAATTTTATATGCATTTATCAGTGAAAAGAAATATGAACTCGTGCAATGACTGGATCTAGATCAAATGGTGTGTCACTTTTTGCATTCATAACTTCCAGTTGTTTTGAGAATACAATCGTGTTTTGACAACTCACAGTAACTGGGGTATTCAGATGGCCTGGATTTCTCTGCTGTTACACTGTAAACCAGACTCCTTTCAGGAAGATTTTGTTCTCCCCTCTTTTAAAGGTAAATAGAAACTTCTCTCAAAATGTGTCACTTAAAACATTACCCACACTGACTACCATTTTTCCTGTTCTGTGATTACTATAAGCAAATAAGATTATAAAATGCCAAGAGAACAAGATGAAGAATGTCAAGAAATTAGCTTTTGGAGGATTGTCTATGGTAACTATGATAAACTCAGGAATTTTAGGCAGGGAAAATGGAGTATCTTAGATTTTTATGAAGGTGGGGACTGTTCGTGTTGTTTACCACTGTGTCTCCAGACACCTAATAAAAATAGAGGCTTGTACTGGAAAAACTTATGCTGCGATGTATTAGTGTAATTATTGGTAGGTTAGCTATCACTGTTTTTCTTATTAAAAAATTCAAGTTATCTTATATTAGCATACATAAATATTTATAGGCAACCTTTGTTATACATGAGTACCCTGGTGGCTCAGACAGTAAAGAAACTTCCTGCAATGCAGAAGACCTGGGTTCGGTCCCTGGATTGGGATGATCCCCTGGAGAAGGAAATGGCAACCCATTCCAGTGTTTTTGTCTGGAGAATTCCATGGACAGAGGAGCCTTGAAGGCTACAGTTCATGGGGTTGCAAATAATAGGACATGACTAACACTAACATTTGAGCGACTAATACTAACATTTTGATATGTATGAAAAATAAAAAAAAATTAACGTAATGCTAACTCATGGTGTTTAACCTTTATATTCATCTGTATTGTACTCTAAATCAAAGAACACAGACATATATAATTTTTTTTCTCAATGGTTCATCCTTTAATTCCACCTCTCTTGGGATCAGCTGTGCTTGTTCTCTCTCACCGTATTTGATATTTGGTCTTTGCAGATTATCTATATTTGCCTTTATGAGTGACAGCAACAGAAGACCGGTCAGTTTTGGTGGAAATATAATACATTTCTCTGTGACTCAGTAGCCTGAACCATGATCCAAGGCATCACAGGTATCTCTAAGAGCCTCTGCAGGTATCCTGGTAATACAAGCTTAGTGGGTGGGGCCAAAACCTTTTCCTGATAAAGAGCTCAGCTGAGGACATCCGGCCACTTTGAAATGAACTGAAAGGCCAGTTTACTAAATGGTTACTTTTGGTAGAGTGGCAGGTGATTTTATTATCTTTGGCCACTCCTGACCCTTCCCCAAGTTACAGCATTCTTTCCAGAAGCTGTATAGCATTTTACAAGAGGAGAAAAAATTTTTTGCCTGTCTTGGGGAACTTCAAAGTAAATGAGAGAAATTGTTTTCATTTTGATCCTATAAATCAGATGCACCGCCTGATTAGTACAAAGAAAAAAAAAAAACACCAGCTCCTTGGGGATTTGGTTTTCAGGAAATGAGCATTTTATCCATGGAGCCAAAAGATCGTTAGCACAATCATAACAATGGAATTCCACAGTATTGATGCCAACATACAAATCTATGGCCCTTGCTTAGTTCTAGTACAGTACTTGAAATTAATGCAAGTAATGTTAGAGTATAAATAAATACAAGGAAGGGAGTTGATTAAAAATCATTTAATTAAATTATTTTCACCAAAAATAGATTAGTTTCAGGATCTGGCTGGAGTCAATTGGAAATCACGTGAGCTGCATTGAAGCTATAGAAGCCAAGCTGAGATAGCAGAAATCTGAGCAGGCCTAATGGATGTGGCTGAATTGGCCCTCCTCGGGAGTGGCTTGGAAATGCTGGTTTTCTTAGTTAGTTACTTATAACTAACTTTTAACTAAGTGCTGTAAGTGTCATCTCTGATAACAACAATAAACACTTACCATTTACCGTGGGTCTAGCCCTATTAGAAATACTTTACATGTGCTGCTACGGCTGCTAAGTCACTTCAGTCGTGTCCGACTCTGAGCTACCCCATAGATGGCAGCACACCAGGCTCCTCTGTCCCTGGGATTCTCCAGGCAAGAATGCTGGAGTGGGTTGCCATTTCCTTCTCCAATGTATGCATGCTAAATCGCTTCAGTTGTGTCTGACTCTGTGCGACCCCATAGACAGCAGCCCACCAGGCTCCTCTGTCCATGGAATTCTCTAGGCAAGAATACTGGAGTGGGTTGCCATTTCCTTCTCCGTTACATGTGTTAATTCATTTAATCTCTACAGTGGCTCCTGGAGGCAATCAATCAATCAATAAACACGTATATGTCTGTGTGTGTATATATTAAAATCTGCATATATAAATATGGTATATATCTCATATGTACACACATATATATCACATACGCATATGTATCACATATGTGCACACATATATACAAATATGATTGGGAAACAGGTTTCTTTATAAACTTTAATTATGATAATATGCATGATGGGTTTTTAAGAAGGGCATAGTGGATGCCACATTTCTAACTTGATTTCAAACCTTATTGTCATAGAGCTTCTCATAGACTAAGTGTATATGATTTAAGATATACTAATTTAGTTGTTGAACTCAGGTCTTTGTCTAAGTCCAGGGGATTCTTAAATGAGTGAGTGTTTTCTTGGGTCTTACATGGTATCAGAGCTACAAAGTTGCAGGCATTGGGCCCAGTGTGTGCGATGTGGTATCTGCAGATGTGCTGATGTGGGAACCAGCGAAAGTTCGTCTACCCTTAACCAAAGGAGACTTAGAGCCATTATTTCTAAGAATAATAAAGAACGTGAAAGATTTCTGCACAAAGGCTTGCTCTGCTTGGAACTCCAGCCTCCTGCCTCCCTCCAACTGAAGTGACTGCTTTTGAGCATTGGCTCTGAGCCAAGACACCGTCTCTTCAGGGAGGTCTTTTCCTGGTTTCCTGTCCAGTCCTTGGTCACAGCCCGTGATTATAACGCGCTCTTAGGACGGTGCTCCATTTCTTTGTAACACGGATTTGACCGTGCTCTTACCCTCTCATCAGTGCCACGTTGCCTCCTCCGTCTCCCCTACCTGTGCTCTCCTGCTGAAACTACCTCTCTCGAGTTATCTCGCGACAGCAGGGACCATCTCTGGTCTGACTTAGCATCATGCCTCTAGTTGGAGATGCAGTCCTGAGTGTGTGTGCTCAGTATCTTTTGAGGGGCCGTGAGCCCTGGTGGTGTGCCCCTGTCTGTACCTACCTTTTGTGAGAGGTGTTCTGTGTGCGTGGTGATCTCGGTGAGCACTCAACATGATCGTGGAATTCATGGCATTAAGCTTTTCAAATTCATTTAGAAAGTCAGTGTCTATACTCATTCCTCCGTCCTCTATGGTATATCATTTAGATAGCTTTGGTAAGAAAAATGTTGAGTTGGTCAGAAAGTTCTTTCGGGTCTTTTCCGTAACATTTGTTTGACCAACCCAATATGGTATCTCCAAATTTCTTTTCTGAATTTGTAATCTAGGGTGTAACTCAGGCAGTTGGCCTCTCTCTCACACCTGTCTCCAGTGTTGTTGCAATCCCTGATTATTACGCATACTTAGATCTATACCATTATTCTTTTTAATGAAAATTACCTAGAATAAAATTAATTTAGTAAAATTTAAACATTTTAGAACATGAGAGTAAACAGTTAAAAAGGAGATGGTTTACTTAGTTATTTTACTGAGGATTGATTATTTTTTTAATTGAGTTTCATAAATTGACAAACTGCATATGAGATCCTTTAATTATTTAAGGGTTAATATCATCTTTAAGGATTACACAAATACTTGGTGCAAGTGTGTGCTATTAAATTAAACCTACTGTTAAACCTGGTGAATAGTCTATGCATGTTTATTGTTAAAATTTAGTTTTAATATAATGGAAAATTATACTTCATCTAAAATAAATACTAATAGAGTTAACCTTTGTATATACTAATAGAGTTAACTAATTGTATATACTAATAGAGTTAACCTTTGTTTATTATCATTAATGAAGACAGTAGTCAGATGTACAGATATTCCAAGTACATTTTATTTTTCAATTTTATTTTACAAAATATAGTAGAAATCTTTTCCAATGTATTAATCAGTACTATGTGTGTGTTTCTTTTTATCTAAAAGATCAATTGCTCTGTAAATATTAGTTGCAATTCCATGTGATGCAATATTCCTTTGAGGGTGGGATGTGGAAAGGCTGACAGCCCATTGTCTCAATGATCCCAACCAGTTTTTCCACTGCTGTAAGCTGACCACTCCGCTGTCAGCCAGTCTTCAACAGGCTACTTCACTCTACTGTTTGAATGACTTGTCTGTCTAGTAAGAACTGGAGATTGCCAGGGAATAGCTGCTTTAAAGCTCATTAAGCCCTTTCCCTTGGTTTGTTCAAAATCTATAATCTGTAGGCCTAGATTTGTACTTTCTGGCCCAGAAAAGTGCTCAGGGGTTTCATCTTTGACCCACTGTTTCCTGGACATTTGACTACTCTTACTGTATTATTTTTTTCTAAGAGAAACAGAACTGAGAGAAAAGATCAAGGAGTATATTTTAAGAGAGTTGGCTACTCATCCTTGTTCTCCATGACCTAGTATTGCCACCTTGGACATCAATCTACTTATCTCTAATGAGAAGATAAATAATCTCTGGGAGTTTATCTTTCCCAAAGTTTCTGATTCCTAAACCTTTTTAGTTGCTGTCACATTCTTCATTTTATCCAATATATATATATCAATTGTCATTAGTTCATTAATAAGCAAACATGTAGCTTTATTATACAATGTAAAAAATCCACAGTATGCTATAATGACAGTTTTATTCAGAGTGAGACAAAGAGTGTAAAGTATATATATTTTTTCCATTTCCAAGCTGCACATCCACACACATAATTACTGTTGTGTGAATAATTTCAGAGTACCTACTAAGACTTCTAATAGCTATCACTGACTAGTAATCTGTCACGGCATAATGTAGGATAATATGTTTTTACACAACAATGGTGAGGATCTCATTAATTATTACCACCTATAATTGCTTGATATGAACATTTATTCTAAAACTTAAAAATTATATACAACAAAATAATGATTTAAAATACTAATAGGAAGTCTATACGCAGAAGTTGCTGCATTAGAGTTAATGATGTATTAAGTGATTTCTTACTGCTTTTGTCTTTTTAATAGGTGGCATATTATTCAAATTAAAATAGAAGAAAAGTCTCTGCCAACAATTAAGCATCACACTGAGTCACACCTGCTGCCTTAAAGATAAGCATATAATTTATTAGACAGACTTCTTGAGCAATATCTGATACAGAACATCAGTATATTTATATGCCCAGGGAAGAAGAATTAAAGTCTAGCTTTATTCTCCAAAGGTATTGCAGCTTCAGTTTATGCATGTTTCTGTGTCTTGTAGTATGGCTGAATTTCAAAGTTCATAATCAAAATCTACCGTTTCACTTTTAATCTAAACTTTAATTTCAGAAGATTTCAAGTACCTTTTGTTGATAAAGTATATTCTTTCTTTTCTCAGGTATCTTTTTTTCTTTTATACTGTACAACATATAGAGGGTAAGGCTAAATCCAGATTTAAAATTATGAATGAAAATGATTGTTTAAATGACGGGTTTTGACTTTAATGAAAAGGAGAGAGGCTTAAAAAAAAATCTAAGCAGAAGACAGTCCATGGGTCAGATTCTAATCTGCCTGTAGGAAAGTAAGAAGGATAAATTAAAGTTCTTTCCTGAATGAGAAAAGAAAATGTTTGGCAGTAGAGTGGAGAAAGGAGGACTAACTAAAGTGACCTGTTAAGTTTGGACCAGGAAGATTTCTGACATTGATAGCATCCCTTTTCAAAGGAAGCATTAAGTTTGTGGAATAGGTACTCAGGTGAGAGAAGAAACTACCAAGGGAGCAAGCCAAGGATTGTGATTGTTGGCCAGGGTGATCTGCATTTGGACAGCTGCCAGTGGCCTGGAAAAATAGCAAAGTCAAATGGAGAGTGATATGTCACTGGCTCTGCAATGGACAGTGGTGCTTTGTTCATAGCTGGAAAATGTATAATGAATCTTCTTAGAATCAGCGCTGTAATTATCGTTTAGTCTTTATTGTTTTGGAAACTGAAAATTTCCTTATACTTTTAAAAAATATTGTATGAAAATAGGCATTGCAAATTTATTTACATGAATCACATCTTTAAGAGATGATTGATTGGACCAAGAATCTCTAGGAAAATAGGTTGCCAGTAGGAGAGATAGTCAAGTACTATCCTGGTTTGTTTGTTTTAGTCATGGAGTCGCATCTGACTCTCTTGCCACCCCATGGACCATAGCCTGCCAGATTCCTCCGTCTGTGAGATTTCCCAGGCAAGAATACTGGAGTGGATTGCCATTTCCTTCTCCAGGGCAATTTCTTGACCCAGGGATCGAACCTATGTCTCCTGCTTGGCAGACAGATTCTTTACTGCTAAGCCACCTGGGAAGCCCTCCTTTAAGAGTAGTTCTTAGTTATTTTGATGGAGCAGTATTCTTTTCTGCCTAACTTGGATCAGAGTAGCATTGGGTGGAGGTGGGAGGGAGCGAAGAAAAAAGAAAAGTTAAAATTTTTTTTCCTGTTTCTGCTTCCTAAGATTACATTCAGAAACTAGTCACATAGTTATGTGGTCATAGTGTGGAATTCTTTTCAAGTGCCTTCTTTTGAGGATATGAAATCACCAAATAAAAGAGCCTGTGCCCAAATCTGAACACATTTCAGAACTATGCCTGCAAATAATACAGATTATTCACTTTTTCATTTTTTGCTTTCGTTGACTTACTTAAACTTGTGTTTCTAAGTGAAAATGTAGTGTTCATGCTTTAGTAGGCTTCAGCCATCTCATAATTTTTTGTCATACCTGTAGTGCTATGTATGTGATAATCACCCAGTGGTTATTCACTGTTGGTTGTGTTTTCATTGACTTAATCTTTTTTATACTTCATTTTTCAAGCTATTATTAGGTGATTTTTTAAAAAGGGGGATTGTTTAATGCCCTAGGCCCAGTTAATAAGACAAGTTTATGACTGATGGGGCTTCCCTGGTGGTGTCTCATATGGTAAAGAATCTGCCTGCAATGCAGGAAACCTGTGTTTGATCCCTGGGTCGAGAATATCCCCTGGAGAAGGGAATGGCAAGCCACTCCAGTCCTCTTGCCTGGAGAATTCCATGGACAGGGGAGCCTGGAAGACTACAGTCCATGGGGTTGCAAAGAGTCAGACACGACTGAGCAACTAACACTTTCACTTTCATGAGCTGGTGTCTTGGTTCTCACTGAAAATACCTCTTGGAAAGATCCTATTGGCCTAAGTATCTAAAGTTTCAGAACCATCTAAATGCCTGACCTTTCTGCTTTTTATAGTCCCACAGCAGCGTCATTCAGGTGCACCTCCTCTGAGGGAGGTCCTAGTTCTCGTTAAAATAGCTGCTTGCAGTGTGTCCTCATTGTGCCTGTACTCTTGGAACGAAACTTAGGGAGGAGTTTGGCTAGGAAGTGGTAGTACCTTTTTAATTTCTTTGCTGATTAAAGGTGACCAGTCATGGCACTGCTTGTTGTAAACAAGAGAGTTCTTGGAAAATGATTTGAGAATCATCTTTGATGAGGAGAGTGCCATCTTCAGCTGCCTGATGTGTTCTGTTATTGAGCAGAAAAACTCAATTCCAGGACTTTCATCACCTTTTAGCGAAAGTGAACTGTAGTGTATTTTCATTTCCTAATCAGGCCATTTCTCTTTCTCTCCAATTTTTTTTTTTTTTTTTTCTTGACTGAGTCATGGATTAATTTGTTTCTGGTATTGCTTGTTCCTTGCCCTTTGTGATTGGCCTCAACTATGGAAAAGCACCCTTTGTTCCTTAGAGTTCCCGTTGGCCAGGTCGCATTTCAGCTACTCATTAAAACATGTATTTATTCTACTCTGGAGCACATTATCTGGCCAGCCTTGAATTTATAGTGAAATGTAACAGTAAATTGTGCTCTGTGGTCAAAAAATGCCAAATGATACACACAGCAGCACAGAGGTTTCCAGCATAGGGTAGAATTAAAGAGCTTACGACCAATGCCGGGATTGTTGGCCATATTTTCACAGTGGCCAGTGTTGTTGGAGTCGAGCTTGGAGAGAGCTTGAAATCACTTATCTCAGATGTTTGCGCTCACAACCACAAAGCCCCTGAGAAACATAGAACTGATCTTGTAATAAGCTCCAGCTGAGTTTACAAGCCTTGAGCCTTTCTGAAAGCCTGTTTAGTTTAATGAGGGTTTTCAGATTTCAAAGCTCATACACCTTCACATAAAAACAGATGATTATGACCAAATTAGGGAATGTTGTTCCCTGAGTGTTTTCCCCAATATGTTCTCTTCTCAGTTGTCAGGCATTGTTCCATTACACTTTTCACCTTGCAGACATCATTTTTAAATATAATTTTTGAAAGTCTTGTTGTATATAGTTTCTATTCAAGCAGAACGTTACATTACAAAAAAGAAAAGGTTTTCTCGTAATAGGAACAGGCAAATATACATCTGTTTTATTCTGGCCAATAAAAAAAGAAGGTGCAATCTAAAAAAAAAAAAAAATCAAACCCTTAGCTCCTGCTGCCATGACAACTGTCCCGAGAGTCTAGATCTCCATGTTCACCCCTGTGCCCTGTTCAAAAGGCTCTACAACTTGTTTCTGAATATCTTGTTAGTGAAGCGAGAAAAGCCATGTCTGTGACCCAGTAAGGAGAAAAGTGGGAGAGTGGATCTCCCCACCTCAGTCATTTATATATTGGAGAAACCACCTTCAAAAACATTTAGAACTCTATCTTCATTTTATAAATTTAGTCTTTTAAAATAATGGTTTAATGTGTGGCATATATTGGTATTTTTCTACTTATTCTGATTTTTCCAAATGTTTTCTGAGTCACCCTTGGAAAGACCTCTAATAATTAGGATATGAGGCATTCAAGCCTTACTTGAATACCAAATCTTTGATTACATTACATCCGTGGTTTTACAAGGAAGGCATGTCACAGAGCGTGAGGTCCATATGTCAACAATACTGAACCACAAGGATGGTATATAGAGGTGACTAAGAGGCGTGTGGATAAAGTCGGGCTGCACCGAAATTGTAATGAGCCAGTAGAATCCTGGTCTCCTAAGCCACTCTTTAGTATTCCTACCTATCCTTCCATCACACGAGCACATTGACAATGCATTTGCTTAGAAGATGGTAAAGTTTAGATTTTCTTCAGGGAAACAGTCGCTGTTTCATTTCTTCCTTTCCAGCTGTTACTTTCTATTCACCCCAGCTCAAGCACTGAATCCCTTGAATTTCCTCTTCTCTCTTGAGGCAGAATCAGCCACCCATAGTTTTTCAAAGAATGTGGTAAGAGAAACTGTGAATTAGTTAATGTATTATATTTGGGAAACATTTATATTCTAATCAAGGGCAATCCTTTAACAGTTACAGTTTAACTCAGAACAGGTCAAACTGTGTTTTGAGGGTTATGTGATAATTACTAAATTTATTTATTATTTCATTAAATATACTTTGCATATTTATTTCAATGTAACATTAAATTTGTATTCTTACTACCTGTAGGTATTTTGTTTTTCTTTAATTTACTTTTCTTACAAATGCTATTTACATAGAATTAAATAACAAAAAGTTTGGGTAGAAAAATATTGGTATTCTATATTTAAAAAGCACGTGAGAGTTTGGCTTTCATTCACAAGGATTATCTGGGATGGGGCATGCTTACCTGCCATAAACAAATAGAAAATAATGCAGAATAATGTAAGATGCCTGTTATAGACACTGGCCAATAGGCAATGCAGGGTGATCCCTGAGAAAAGGAAACAAAGGTAGTTGAAACAAGTGCAGTCATGGTAGGTTTCTGCCTGGAACCCTGATCCAAAGTGTAGTATAGGGAGAAAGAACCCAAGAGCCTAGTTACCTGGTTTCATGGAGGAAAACAGGAAATAGAGCTCACGGGGACCAAGTCAAAAGAATTTTTATGGGAAGAATACTGGCAAGGTAGGACCTATACAAAGGAAGAGCTCCAGAAAACTGCTTAAGGGTCCAGTTGAATAGTAAAATGAATACAAGTCCATAGAGTAAAAGTCTATAGGGCAGAAGAAAGAGCAACAGTGGGAACCTATAAAATGATCTCTCCAGAGCCCATATAAGACTGGGAGACAGTCAAGTTTCTGCAGACAGACAGGAATTTCGCTGAACATTTGAGGTGTTCTGTAGAGAGAGAGCCACGCATTAGTTGTTCAGTTCTCTGTCATGTGTGACTCTTTGTGACCCCATGGACTGCAGCACGCTAGGCTTTCCTCTCCTTCACTAGCTCCCTGAGTTTGCTCAGATTCATGTCTATTTAGTTGATGATGCCATCCAACCATCTCATCCTCTGTTGCCTCCTTCTTCTCCTGCCCTCAAACTTTCCTAGCATCAGGGTTTTTTCCAATGAGTTGGCTCTTTGCATCTGGTGCCCAATGGATTGGAGCTTCAGCATCAGTCTTTCCAATGAATGTTCAGGGTTGATATCCTTTAAGATTGACTGGTTTGATATCCATCTTTGCCAGCATCACAGTTCGAAAGCATCAGTTCTTCAGCTCTCAACCTTCTTTATGATCCACCTTTCACATCTGTGCCTGACTACTGGAAAAACCATAGCTTTGACTAGACAGACCTTTGTTGGCAAACTGATGTCGACATGCATTATTAGTAGTTCAGTTCAGTTCAGTTGCTCAGTTGTGTCCGACTCTTTGTGACCCCATGAACTGCAGCACACCAGCCCTCCCTGTCCATCACCAACTCCCGGAGTTTATTCAAACTCACGTCATTGAGTCATTGATGCCATCCAACCATCACATCCTCTGTCGTCTGCTTCTCCTCTCGCCTTCAATCTTTCCCAGCATCAGGCTCTTCAGTGAGTTAGCTCTTCACATCAGGCGGCCAAAGTATTGGAGTTTCATCATTAGTAGTAGGACTAAATTATCCCTAGACCAAGTACTGTTCTAAAGCTCCCGTAACAAATCTTAGAAGTACACCTTAAAAAGATAAAACCAGTCTGCAAGTACTTTAATGTTTTGCCAAAACAAATATCAGTGCTCTTTAAAGGAAGACAACAAAGGCCAACTGTTCACGTTATTTCATAAAACCTGGTATCAGATTTTAAAAGTTATTGTTCGGTTGCTAAGTTGTGTCTGACTCTTCGTGATCTCATGGAGTGTAGCATGCCAGGCTCCTCTGTCCTCGCCTGTCTCCTGGAGTTTGCTCAAACTCAAGTCCACTGAGTCCATGATGCTATCTAACCATCGTTTGCCACCCTCTTCTTTTGCCTTATTCATTTCCAGCATCAGGGTGTTTTCCAGTGAGTTGGCTCTTTTCATCAGGTGAATTTTCAAGGTTGATTTCCTTTAAGATTAACCAGTTTGATATCCTTGCAGTCCAGGGGATTCTAAGGATTCTTCTCTAGCACCACGAGTAGAAAGCATCAATTCTTTGGTGCTCAGCCTTCTTTATGATCCAACTTTCACATACGTACATGGCTACTGGCAAAACCAGAGCTTTGACTAGTGGCAAAACCATAGCTCTGACTAGACAGATCTTTGTCAGCAACATGATGTCTCTGCTTTCTAATACACTAGGTTTGTCATAGCTTTCCTTCCAAGGAAGGAAGGAAAAACCCTGATGCTAGGAAGGTTTGAGGGCAGGAGAAGAAGGAGGCAACAGAGGATGAGATGGTTGGATGGCATCATCAACTAAATAGACATGAATCTGAGCAAACTCAGGGAGCTAGTGAAGGAGAGGAAAGCCTAGCGTGCTGCAGTCCATGGGGTCACAAAGAGTCACACATGACAGAGAACTGAACAACTAATGCGTGGCTCTCTCTCTACAGAACACCTCAAATGTTCAGCGAAATTCCTGTCTGTCTGCAGAAACTTGACTGTCTCCCAGTCTTATATGGGCTCTGGAGAGATCATTTTATAGGTTCCCACTGTTGCTCTTTCTTCTGCCCTATAGACTTTTACTCTATGGGTACAGTCACCATCCATAGTTATTTTGGAACCCAAGAAAAGAAAATCTGTCTGCTTCCACTTTTTCCTCTTCTGTTTGCCATGAAGTGATGAGACCAGATGCAGTGATCTTAAGTTTTTTAATGTTGGGTTTCAAGCCAGCTTTTTCACTCTCCTCTTTCATGTACAGTCACCATCCATAGTTATTTTGGAACCCAAGAAAAGAAAATCTGTCTGCTTCCACTTTTTCCTCTTCTGTTTGCCATGAAGTGATGAGACCAGATGCAGTGATCTTAAGTTTTTTAATGTTGGGTTTCAAGCCAGCTTTTTCACTCTCCTCTTTCACCTTCAACAAAAACTCTTTAGTTCCTTTCCACTTTTTGCCGTTTGAGTGGTATCATCTACATATCTGAGGTTGTGGGTATTTCTCCTGGAAATCTTGATTCCGGTTTGTGGTTCATCCAGCCCAGCATTTTGCATGATGTACTGTGCATATAAGTTAGATAAGCCTGGTGACAATATACAGCTTTGTTATACTCCTTTCACAGTGTTGAACCAGTCATTTGTTCCATGTCTGATTCTGACTGTTGGTTCTTGATGTGCAAACAGGTTTCTCAGGAGACAGGTAAAATGGTCTGGTACTCCCATCTCAGAATTTTCCACAGTTTGCTGTGATCCATACAGTTAAAAGTTTAGTGTAGTCAGTAGCAGAAGTAGGTGTGTACTTGTGAAACTCCCTTACTTTTTCCATAATCCAACGAATTTTGGCAATTTGATCTCTGGTTCCTCTGCCACTTGAAAACCCAGCTTGTTCATCTGGAATTTCTCAGTTCAGATACTGCTGAAAACTAGCTTGAATTTTAAAAGTACACATATAAAAAAGCAGGAAAATGTGACCCATAACTGGGATTAAAAGAGCTAATTGAAACAAATCAGAAATGGTAGAGGTGATGGACTTTGATGAAAAGAACTTCCGTGGTTACACGAGAAATATGAAGAGAAATACTTGTATGCTGAAAACAAATACCTCTGAACAAAAACAAAGGCAAATAAATAGAAAAGCATTGCATAATCAGGCATTGGGAGAATTAACATTGTTAACATGTCAAACTACCATAAGCAATCTATGGATTCAACGCAACCCCTAGCAAAATTCCTAGGAGTTTTTTTTTTTTTACAGAGGTAGAAAAACAACCTTAAAATTCATATAGAATCACAGAAGACCCCTGAAAAGCCCGAGCAATTAGGCTGCTGCTGCTGCTAAGTCGCTTCAGTCATGTCCGACTCTGTGAGACCCCATAGATGGCAGCCCATCANAAAAACAACCTTAAAATTCATATAGAATCACAGAAGACCCCTGAAAAGCCCGAGCAATTAGGCTGCTGCTGCTGCTAAGTCGCTTCAGTCATGTCCGACTCTGTGAGACCCCATAGATGGCAGCCCATCAGGCTCCCCCCGTCCCTGAGATTCTCCAGGCAAGAACACTGGAGTGGGTTGCCATTTCCTTCTCCAATGCATCAAAGTGAAAAGTGAAAATGAAATCGCTCAGTCGTGTCCAACTCTTAGCGACCCCATGGACTGCAGCGTACCAGGCTCCTCTGTCCATGGGATTTTCCAGGCAAGAGGACTGGAATGGGGTGCCATTGCCTTCTCCAATGAGAAGCAATTGTGAGCCAGAAGAATAAACCTGGAGACATGACACTTCCTGACTCAAAATATATTGTAGTAATCAAAACAATACGACATTAAAAAGATATATAAACCAATGGCTAGACTAATCAAAAAAGAAAGAGGACACAAATAACAAATATGAGAAAATAGTAGAAATCACTTCAGACTCTGTAGACATTAAAGCATTTTAACTTCATTGTACTAAATAAAGTCAGATGAAAAGTTATTTATTGTATGATACCATTTATATGACATTCTTGAAAAGACTCAATTATAGTAATAGGAACTGTTTTCTATTTTGGTTGTGATGTGTATAGTACATATATGTCACGTGGTTATGGTATACAGTTTTCAAAACTTCCAGAAATTCACACCAAAAAGGAGAGATTTTACTGTATGTTCAGTTCAGTTCAGTTCAGTTGCTCAGTCGTGTCTGACTCTTTGCAGCCCCAAGAGTTGCAGGACGCCAGGCCTCCCTGCCCATCACCAACTCCCGGAGTTCACCCAACCTCATGTGCATCGAGTCAGTGATGCCACCCAGCCATCTCATCCTCTGTTGTCCCCTTCTCCTCTTGCCCCCAATCCCTCCCAGCATCAGGGTCTTTTCCAATGAGTCAACTCTTCTCATGAGGTGGCCAAAGTATTGGCTTTTCAGCCTCAGCATCAGTCCTCCCAGTGAACACCCAGGACTGATCTCCTTTAGAATGGACTGGTTGGATCTCCTTGGACTCTCAAGAGTCCCTTGGACTCCAACACCACAATTCAAAAGCATCAATTCTTTGGCACTCAGCTTTCTTCACAACTCTTGTATCCATACATGACCACTGGAAAGACCATAGCCTTGACTAGACAGACCTTTGTTGGCAAAGTAATATCTCTGCTTTTTAGTATGCTATGTAGGTTGGTCATAACTTTCCTTCCAAGGAGTAAGCGTCTTTTAATTTCATGGCTGCAGTCACCATCTGTAGTGATTTTGGAGCCCCCCAAAATAAAGTCTGACATTGTTTCCACTGTTTCCCCATCTATTTCCCATGAAGTGATGGGACCAGATGCCATGATCTTAGTTTTTTGAATGTTGAGCTTCAAGCCAACTTTTTCACTCTCCACGTTCACTTTCATCAAGAGACTTTTTAGTTCCTCTTCATTTTCTGCCATCAGGGTGGTGTCATCTGCATATCTGAGGTTATTGATATTTCTCCTGGCAATCTTGATTTCAGCTTGTGCTTCTTCCAGCCCATGGTTTCTCATGAAGTACTATGCATATACGTTGAATAAACAGGGTGACAATATACAGCCTTGACATACTCCTTTTCCTATTTAGCCATTTATGATAGCATAAAATATGAAAACTTAGAGATAAATTTAGCAAATATTTCTAAGACATATATACTGAAAACTACAAAAAATGTTTGAGAGAAATTTTAAAGAAACTAATATATTAAGCAGTATACCACCTTATTCATAACAAAACAAAAGTCTCCGCAGTCTTATAATATACATTTACTGAAGTTGGTTTATCTATGTTTCAGTGTAATATCATTGAAAAATCACCACAGATCTATTTTGTACAAACTGACAAAGTGATTCTAAAATGAGTATGGCAATTTAGAAAATGTATAATATTCAAAGCAGTCTCAAAAAGGAAGAACATGGAACACTTAACACTAACTATATTCAGTCTAGTATAAAGTTTAAATAATAATGTATTATTGACATAATGATATTTATATAGTTAAACATACACTTATGTGACCCAGAAATTCTCTTCCTAGATTTTTAGTCATAGAAAATGAAAATACATACCCACTGAAACATTTGTACGTAAGTTTTCATAGCATTATTATTTATAATATCTACAAACCGAGGGGAGAAACACTCATGTCTGTCTGTGGGAGCACAGAGAAGCAAATATCCTTGAGCCATGTAATGAAATGCTAATAATTAATAGTGAAAAGAGATGAATCTCAAATATAGAATGTGTAAACGAATCTCAAAAAGATGATAATGAACAAAACAAACCAGTTAAAGAAAGAGCACACAGTATATGTTGTATGATTTCATTTGTGTGAAATTCTGTAGCTGGTGAGCTAATCTTTGGTGACAGGGTAAATCTGTGTTGAGTCAAAATGGTGTGTAGCATCAACTACAAGGGAGTACTATAAAACTTGGGAGGTTGATGAAAATGTTTCCTGTTGGTTATGATTTTTGTTGCATTGGTGTTGACGAAGAGTCAGAACTTAAGACTTTTACACTTATATCCATTTCATTTACTGTAAATTGCCCATCAAGGGAAGTTGATTTTTAAAATAGTACATGAACTATTCATTATTTTAGTTTAGAAAATGGTGTTTTAGTTCTTTCTTTCTTTCTTTCCACTCTGTTAATATTGGATAAATTACAAAAAAAGGAAGTATTAGTTTTAATTAGCACAGTAGAAACAGTGACATCATTTCAACTCTTGCGTTTATTTTAAGGAAGCCAACTTTACTAAGTTGTATATAGATATATACCTGTATATATATATACAGATAAATCCTGCTTGTCAGCAAACTGTTAAGAGCAAGATATATACTTATTACTTATATACTTATTTTCAGTTCACACAAAATGTCTTAAAATGATTGTAGCCCCTAATTTTATTAACATGGAAAAAGAAAGAAGAATGCATAATATATTTATTTTTAGAAGATACCATGTTCTGGACATTTCTTCATGACAATACCTCCTTAAAATCAGCCTTTATTAACATATGTGTCAGACACATCACAAGTTTCAGGAAGAAGACAATTTCTCACTTTGACTTATGACCTTTTTCCACACAAGGCAAATATAAATTTATAAAGCAAATAGCAGTTGCTGATTATGTGAAAATATCACATAAATTGCCCATCAAGGGAAGTTACAAGAAAAGAGCCATTTTCGCATGCAACATTAGCCTAGGGTGTTTGTTTTAATAAAAATCTTCCAGTACTAATACAGAATGCTCTTTGTAATAAACTTAAAATTGCCTTTAAGATTTTTCTCTTTTTAATATCTTTATTAAAAATCTTTATTAATCAATCTTTATATTGATTTTTATTTTTAAAAATTATTTCATATTTCAGTAGAGCCAGTTAACAATGTTGTGATATAGTTTCGGGTGAACAGCAAAAGGACCCACCCATACATGTATCCCCAGATTCCCCTCCCATCTAGGCTGTACATAATGTTGAGCAGCGTTCCACGTGCTATCCAGTAGGTCCTTGTTGGTTATCCATTTTAAATATAGCAGTGTGTACATGTCCACCCCAACTCCTTAACTGTCTCTTCCTCACATTCTCCCGCTCCTTCAGCAACTATAAGTTTGTTTTCTAAGTCTGTGAGCCTTTTTCTGTTTTGTAAGTTCATTTGTATCATTTCTTCTTAGATTCCACATGTAAGGGAAATCATACGATGTTTCTTCTTCTCTCTCTGGCTTACTTCAGTAAGTATGCCAGCCTCTAGGTGCATCCATGTTGCTGCCATTGGCAATATTACGTCCTTTTTACTGGCTGAGGAATGGTCCATGGTATATATTTACTACATCTTTATCCTTTCCTCTGTCCATGGCCATTTAAGTTGCTTCCATGTCTTGGCTGTTTTAAACAGTGCTGCAGTGAATGCTGGGGAGGTTCTTACGGACATTTCTATCCTTTGATCAAATAATTCTACTTTTAAAACAAAATTGATAGCCAGGATGGTGGTTCGAATTTAATGCTCTTTCTCGCATTAGAAGGAAGAGAGGAAATGTAAGGAATAATATTGATTGTTAATATTCTGATAGTAATTGTTAATATTGAGTGTTAATATTCTGATAGTAATTGTTAATATCAGAATTTTTGTAGATTTGCTCAGTATAAAATGTCATTCAATTAGCTTTCATTATATGCCTGCTACTGGGAGATAATCTTCAGTAATAAACTTGGATTTATCCTTGTGAGGAGAATATTAACTGTGTATACTTGAACTGACTTATAGCTGTTGTGTTAATACTTACCTATTTCATCTAGATTGCATGGTAACTAAATGCACTGTATGAGCGGCAACAACAGGGAGAGTTGGATTGTTTCCTCTGGTGCTTCCCTGAATCACAGGATCTAGATAACACCTTTGCCCATACACAGAACATATTTAGATTTATTGAGTCATCTCTTATTTTTGAATATGCCAAAATGGATTGGCCTCTTTTTTTTTTGCAGACAAATTGCAACAACGTTTGTAATGGAATTGTAACATACTCACATTTTAATGTTATTGAATTGCTCTAAGTCATGTGAAAAGACTCAGTTCTTAGAACTTACTGTAATTCTTAACCACTTTACTGCCACAAATTTCTTTGAATCTTATCTCAGATTCTCCTGTTCTTTTGCTCTGTAATTAGAAGATCATTTTGTTGTTACTGCTTTTATGAACTGTGATTTCTTTCTCCTGCTTTGGAGTCATTTCAGTATCTACTTGGCCATTCATTTTTATTTGTTAATGTTCTAGATATTTTGAACTTTTGTAATTAGCTTGTGTTTGTGCTCTGCCATTTATTTATTTGATTTTTATTTTAAACTTAGGAAGATTTTGACGCTTAACTTGTTCTGGTATTTATATTTACAGTTCCCTGAATGTGGTTTCTATGGAATGTATGATAAGATCCTGCTTTTTCGCCATGACCCTACCTCTGAAAACATCCTTCAGCTGGTGAAAACAGCCAGCGATATCCAGGAAGGCGATCTCATTGAAGTTGTCTTGTCAGGTAGTATACTTTTTCTTTATTCATAGATTAGTACTTTGCATCTGGAGAATTCTTGGCCATAAGTTTTACTTTTTTTTTTTTTTTCTTTTGATTTCATTAATTTATATTAAACACTTGATTTTGTATTGGGTATAGTCGATAAACAATGTTGGGTCAGTTTCAGGTGAACAGCAAAGGGACTCAGCCATACTTATACATGTATCCTATTCCCCCAAACTTCCCTCCCATTCAGGCTTGGCCATAAATTTTTAAGGCAGCATTAAAAAAAAAAAAAAAATTACGTCAAACCCAACCTCAAGAGGAAATTTTAGGGCTTTGTCGATACGAACTTTCAACATTATTTTGAAAAAGAGCAAAAGGTTTCTCTTGAATTGGCTGTTTTCCCACCCAGTTCTGTCCCGGTCACTTTTCCCAACTTTGCACTCTCTCCAGATCTCCCCAAGCATGCATGAATACGTTCATTCATTATGTAAATCACTTGAAACAGCAAAAGCAAATGAAAACACACTCGCCAACATTAAAGTTAAGACAGATGTCAGGGCCCCAAGTGTCTGAAAGCCAAGGGCTGGAAACCGTTGCTTTACTCAAGTCAAAACTCCAGTAGCTACTAGCCAAGACCAAGTTGGAAACCAGAGCTCAGGAGTTACAGCAGGTCAGGCCATGTTGTGCGACTTTAGCTAACTCAGTCCCTGAGAAACAGCTGCGTTTCCTCTGCCCAGATTTTTATTTCTTGTTTAGGATTTATACTTCTTGTTTAGGATTGGACTGTGCCTGTCGCAAAAATTTAACTTTTTTTTAAAATGCCAGAGAACACGTGTAGCAGGGATCTTAACAACAGTAATCAGTCCAATATTCTAAAGAGGTCTAGATTTTTATTGTTTATCTTTGTTAAAATTGAGTCATTATTGAGAAATGCAGATTGTACTGCTCCTTTTTCCCTTCCGGCCTTCTTAAAGGAAATCTGTTCACTTTAAAAATGTTTCTAGGCTTCATTTCCTCAAGTTCCAGAGCCCAGTACTTAGATGCACTGATTATAATTCACTTGGCCTTTGGTTTGATGAAGTCCAGTTCGCATTGTCTGTATTGATCTCCTTGATAGGAGACCGTGAGAGGTCTTGGGATTGCCACGTTTTATTGGGTAGATAGATCCTGTAAAACAGCTGGTTTCACTAGGTAAAAATAATAATTTTCGTGTTGCTTATAGTTTTGCCAGTTGCTAAACAACCCAAAAAAGGAAAGGTTTTCACTTTTTTAAATTTGAGGGGGAATCTCTCGCCTGTGCTCCCCCTTTTACGTTTCCTTGACTTTTGACGTTGGCTCACTGCGCCTGGCCTGACAGCACGAGTCCCTTGGTATGTTGTCCTATGAGTTTCCTGTTTCTGGAACACTGGAGGCAGCCTGAAATAAATTGTTCAGAGACAGCATACACTAGATCTATTGTCACCATAATTCACATTAGACTCAAAGCCAGTCAGCCTTGCAGCGAATATGTTTTATGAGCCCTTATCCTGTGGCTGTGCCCAGAAATATATGAAGATTTTCAGAACTGGATTTCTAAATTATTTCTTTTTCTTCCCATTTTACTTTTGTTGTCAAGTCCTCAGAATAACACCCTACAGATTGAATGCAAGCTATATGTGTGTGTTCTTATGGGGAGAGCTGCTGCCCATTTGCACATTATGCCCATGCCTTCCGTGAGGCGGACTTGCTGTGCCCCATGCTGACCTGACGTAACGGTGTTCTCCTTTTCCTCTCCATCTGTGCAAACCCAGAACCTTGCTATGCTTACACTCCACCTCTTTTGCCATCCACCCTGGATGTTCTCTGTCACGCTTCTCCTATCTACCTGGCCACAGTGCTGCTGCTGGTGGTGCTGCTGCTGCTAAGTCGCTTCAGTCGAGTCCGACTCTGTGCGACCCCACAGACGGGAGCCCACCAGGCTCCCCCATCCTTGGGATTCTCCAGGCAAGAACACTGGAGTGGGTTGCCATTGCCTTCTCCAATGCATGAAAGTGAAAGGTGAAAGTGAAGTCGCTCAGCAGTGTCTGACTCTTAGCGACCCCATGGACTGCAGCCCACCAGGCTCCTCTGTCCATGGGATTTTCCAGGCAGGAGTACTGGAGTGGGGTGCCATTGCCTTCTCCGGGCCACAGTGCTGAGGGGTGTTTAAAGGTACCCCTTTTCCTCACTTGCTGTCTGATCACCTGGCTCAGGAAAGCCTCTTCCACTCTCTCAGTGGCTGTCTGATTGGAATTTAAAAGGAGCCATTTTATAACAGCCTGATCTGATTCTTCTCCTGAACTGTAACCTTTGAACCCTTTTCACATTTCACATAGTTCCACTTCCCTGATACATTTAACCCTTATATTATTCACATACATATATGCTACACACATGTGTACATATAGTGCATATACACAGCATGTGCCTACACATTCAGTTATGTTTAGATCTCCAGCATTTACCTGTAAACCTCTTTGGCAGCTATATTCTTCTACCTCCTATCCCTCTCTAATGCTCAGTATTTTGCTTTTCTCAGTACATGTTAAGAATAGTTTTTACTTAAAACCTCCCACCCCTCCATCTGATATCCCTGTTTTCCCCTACACTGCTTACCTTTGCCCATTGTTGTCACTCACCCACAGCACAGCCTCAACTCTGACCTCACCGATAAGGCGCAGCCCCAACTCGGAGATCTCCACTCCGCAGCACTCCTCCTCCAACTTGTCAGTTGCCACCGAATACACAGTTCCTGTCTTTTTCACTGTAGTTTTTAATCATTAACTCTACCATTTGTGGACTAGATTTCCCCCTTTATCCTTCTTTCCCCACAGCTCATGGCTCGCTGTATTCATGTCTTACCTCACTTTGATGCAGTATTGACTACTTGATATTCTCTTACATCATAGCAGTTCCTGCTGTATCTGTCTGTAATCTGAATTGGTTTAACAATCTTTTTTGCCGTCCCTGTTCCTGAACCACACATGGCTGCCAGACACACATCCCTTGCCAGCATGGCTCAGGGTGGATCTGTCCTTCACCTGACTTTGCTGCTGTGTTGCAGGCTTCTCTCCCTGTCCTTTTGTTACCATAGACATGAGGTTCTCAGTAAGCATGTACGGGTTGCTTGATTGGCTGTTGACTATCACATTAGAAGTTATCACATATACACAATTTTGTAAAAATACTTATTTGTTGTAAAAATATTATTTCTAGATATATCCTCAAAAGTAAATTGAACTTCAAGTCTCCTTGGTATGCATTTACCCAGCCCTGACATGGAATTAGTGCCTGTGATGTGGGCAGGCTTGTATTGCATTATAATTTGAGGCAAGACAAATGATAGCTACTAAGACACTTCAGGTCATGGTGCAAGGAAGCTCATAAACATCCTCATTCCCGAACCAGTCCTTGAAGAGAACGGATGCTGTGATTGGCCAGAGAAATATGCCATTTCCTGGAGGTGTGGTTAAGGATCAGCTTCATTCAAAATGCAATGGGTAGGCGGAGCAGAGGAGCCAACCACTGGCCATTCCCTCTGTGGCCTTTTGACCAGTTCCAGAACATAAACTTGCTGTGGAAATTTCCCTCCTGGAGACTATAATTTTACTGTTAAAATTCATTTATCCAAGCTTTCTGTTTTTCCTCATGAAAAATTAAATTTTACTCTGTAGTGACATAAACATAATCTGATTCTTTTCATGTTTGATCAACATTCCACCAACAAGAACATTTTCTGACATAATATGGTAATAAAATGTCAGAAAATATGGAAAGTATTAATTTTCAGTAAAGTTAAATCCTCTTGTCTCTTCAGACGACATCAAAAATTTTCTTGTGCTTATGTCATTTTCTGCTGAAACCTTTCCTCATCTGTAAGTACTAACTGGACCGCTCCTGGCTAATTCACTGGCTCCCCCCTCTTTTTTTTTTAAAATTTTATTTTGGAAAACGGCTTGGTTGAGCTAGTGCTTTTATACCCAGTAAGCCAGGAAAAGATTGCTCATGGGTGGATGGGAGTAGGTTACAGAGGAAAAAAAAAAAAAAAAACCTCCATGGAAGTACCCCACCATATACACTCCCACACAGCTGGCAAACTTTGTCTGTTGTTATTGTTATGAAGTAAGAAAACACTGCAAATGGAAATTTCTTTTACTAAAGGCAAAGTCAAGTTCAAGTATATGGTACTGAGCTGTGAAAGTTAATGGAATTTATCTGAAGTCTTCTTCATGATGAATCTCTATTGAAGCCTGGTAATTCAGCCATAGTCAAGCATATTAATAACAGGACTGTGTTCATATGACTCAACTCTTTTTGCTTTGTTTTGTTTGGACTTGATCTCTAATAATTGTGTATTTGTGTGTATGTGTCTATCTTGTAGGTGATTAAATAGAAAGTAGACAAGGACTACAAGAATTTACCAAATAAAATCACAGTTTAAAGTCTTCGAGCTAAATATTAAGTCTTTCTTTCTTTTATTAACAGTAAAAATCCATATTTTTTTCTGGGAAATTTTCATTACCCTTCACAGTAGATTGTCCTCTGTTATTTATACCTTTGCACAGTGTTGTTTATACATGTGGTTATTTGTCCCCAACTATTTAGGGATGCGAGCTTCCTTGGAAAGCTAGTGCTATAGCCCAGTTAGAAGGATTTGGACCTATTCTTGGGCAGTGACAAAAGAGCTGGAAATGAGGTAGAGATCAAGATATAGTTTAAAAGTAAAAATAGATAAAGTAACCATATGGGTATAGTTCATGAAGGAGGTGAGAAAAGAAGGGGACACCAAGGAGCGCTACAGCTGCCTCAGCACCCTCTCATTTCCTTTTCGTCTTCCTAAGCCCTGTCCTCATGCATTGTTCAGCACATCTACCAAATGGTTTGCGGATTCCCCTGAGCGGCTGAAGAACTGATTTTATGGCCGTATAGTGCCATTGACTTCCTTTATGATTTTGTACACGTTGTTATGTGTGTGTATGTTAGTGGCTCAGCCCTGTCCGACTCTTTGCGACCCCGTGAACTGGGGCCCTCCGCGATCCTCTGTCCATGGAATTCTCCAGGCAAGGTGAAGTCATTCAGTTGTGTCTGACTCTTTGCGACGCCGTGGACTGTGGCCTGCCAGGCTCCTAGTCCATGGGATTTTACAGGCAAGAATACTGGAGTGGGTTGCCATTTCCTTCTCCAGGGGATCTTCCTGANGTGAACTGGGGCCCTCCGCGATCCTCTGTCCATGGAATTCTCCAGGCAAGGTGAAGTCATTCAGTTGTGTCTGACTCTTTGCGACGCCGTGGACTGTGGCCTGCCAGGCTCCTAGTCCATGGGATTTTACAGGCAAGAATACTGGAGTGGGTTGCCATTTCCTTCTCCAGGGGATCTTCCTGACCTAGGAATCAAATCCAGGTCGCCCACACTGCAGACTCTACCATCTGAGCCCCCAGGGAAACCCAAGAATACTGGAGTGAGTAGCCATTCCTTTCTTCTAAGAGTCTTCCCAACCAAAGGATGGAACCTGGTTCTCCTGCATTGCAGGCAGATTCTCTACCATCTGAACCACCAGAGAAATCAATGTCTGGGATTCAGAGATTCTGTTTGTTTTTGTTTTCATCTAAAAAGGAGCTTATACTGGAGGAAAGTATCGTACAGTGATGATGAAACATAGATTCCACGCTTTATTCAGTTTGCAAGTAAAGCAGTTTCCAGGGCCAGATTATTTGGGTTCATAGTGTGTAGGTATGGTACTCACCTCTTAACATCTTCGCTAAGACTTTAAATAATTCTGTGGCCCAGTTTCCTCATCTATAAAATGGGGAAAACAGTAGTACCTACATTGTATGGTTATTATAAAAATTAAGATAAATTAATGTGTGTAAAGCACTTTATAGAATTTCTGTGCTTAGAAGCAGCAGAGCTGATATTAGCTGTTTTGATTGCTCTCCTCAGACTCTTAAGTGACCTTTTCCCATGATGTTCATGGCTGTTAAACATACCACAGAAGGAAATCCTGTTCTTTCATTACTTTGAGAAATGTTGTTTTAAGCCATGTTTAAAGAATTATTTACTGCAGGACTCTTCAGAACTTTAGTGAATGTTAATAGGAAAGATAATTCTCCAAGATCACTTCTCAAGTTCATTATATCACAGAATACTACCCGGCCCACCCCTCCCCACTCTTATCTGGTGAGTCTTGGGTTCAGCAGTTCACACGGGAAGTACTCCTCTGGGTCATGCCCGTGGACCAGTGATGTGAGAGGGTACATTCATTCTCTGTATACAGGTCATTGTTCTTACACACAGAGCAATGTTTGAACCATGGGAAATCAGGAGTTAAGAAGCAATACATTTTTGTTTACATAGTAGCATAGGCTTTTGAAGCAGTTTACATAAGCACTGATGTTTCCTTTGCAGTGACTTTGTGACATAGTGAAATCAGATACCTTAAAAGCTATGGAATATAAATTTTAACTTGCCCATATCCTGCCCTAAGTAGAGGTAGTATCAACCAGAGCTTGAATCTAAGTGACTAAACTCTTCATACTGCTTCAAGTTAGCCCTTTGAACTTGGACCAGTAAATAGGATTTCTTGAGAATCTGTTCAGTGAATTCCTATTATAGTAAGACAGTTTATATTTCAGGGAAACACTGATGATATTTTAACAACAAAACCAGCAACGAACTAGCTACAAGTTCTATTGATGTGATCTTTTATCACAGGACCAGTATTTTCCCTCTTCCTCATAAAAATAGATACTTATTAAATGTACAAATTGTGATCAGGCTAAGAAAATTCTGGAGACTCTTCTCTGAAGAGTTATGATACAAAATATGAAATAAAAAGTAACTGTGCCCTTGTTTAAATAGGATCCATTCATATAATTTCTTAGTTCTGATCAAAATTGAAATAGTGTCTTAGAATCAGTATATTTATGGTATCCTAATAACTATGTTTTTCTGTTAGTAAGATTCATTGCCTAAACTATAAGCCAGAAAAAAAAAAGTAACAAAATTCCAGCTAGTCCTTCTTTATTTTATAGTAAGTGTAAATTATTGATTTAGTGGTGCTGTGCAAGTCATATCTGTTTCTCCCAGATATAGTACATTCCTTAGTAGTATGTTCCCCCTCTGAAATAGGGATGGAAGGAATAAACCTTGAGAGTGATGTATTAGGTCGCTGCATTGTTATTTATCCGGGAGTACATTATGTAGACATAAGGTTGTTTGTTTGCTTTTAATAAAGCAGAATTAATCATAGGAAGCACCTCCTCAACCCTAATATTGCCTCAGTAATTAGATTGAAAAAGTCTTGGCCTTTACTACTCAGTTTATATTTCTTTGTAGTTGTTCTGGAGTATCTAACTCTGCCTGGCTAAGTGGTCTCAATTCCTGTCCAAGTTCAGTTGCAGTTATCTGTGCAGGTGGTTTTGTAACAGTGGAAACCCTGAAATATAAGATTACAGGTCATTACTCTTGTCTTCTAAGTATGGTTTATGTTAGCTGTGTCTTCAGCATTTCTATTTATTGTGCTAGTCGCTCAGTCGTGCCCGACTCTCTGCTACCCCATGGACTGCCATCCACCAGGCTCCTCTGTCCATGAGATTTTCCAGGTAAGGATACTGAAACGGGTTGCCATTTCCTTCGCCAGGGGATCTTCCTGACCCAGGGATCGAACGCAGGTCTCCCACATTGCAGGCAGACACTTTAACCTCTGAGCCACCAGGGAAGCCCCTCTTCCCTTGTAGGTTACTACAAATATTGAGTATAGTTCCATAGCTATAAAGTAGGTCCTTGTCAGTTTTCGGTTTTATATATAGTAATATGTATACATCAATCCCAAACTCTTAGGTTAACACAGTTTTGAATAAATATTCTTCCCTGTGTTGTTCTTTAAGAAATAGATTAGTGATAGTGATATAAGGACATACAGCATTTATGATGTGTTTGGCACTGTTCTAAGTGCTTTCATATATTCTTTCAGAAATATGGATATTTCTTTTGTAGCATCCAGATAACTTCAGTTTGGTAAATGGTGGACTTCTAATCAAAGATTGTAGTTTAAGCCCTCGAGCTGCCGTTTATTTTTTACTTAGTGTTTGGCAAGCCACCTCATTCCTCGGAGTCTTCTGTGTGCTGTGCTTAGTCGCTTGGTCACGTCTGACTCTTTGCGACCCCATGGAGCCTGCCAGGCTTCTCTTTCCATGGGGCTTCTCCGGGCAAGTGAACTGGAATGGGTTGCCATGCCCTCCTCCAGGGGATCTTCCCAGCCTGGGATCAAACCCACGTTTTATCACCTGTCAAATAGCAATAGCAGTGTCTCCAATATAGGGTTGGGTTCTAGATTTCATGAGAATAAATAGAAAACATTCACAAGATGCCTGGCACATATGAAGTTTTCTTTCTTCGTGCCCCTCTCCATCCCACTGGGCTACACATTGTTTGAAATAGGAATCGTTTATTTTGATATTGAATCCTCATGATCTAACATATGGCATACAATCAGTGTCTATTTGTTTAGTCAGAGTATACATACTTAAACTAACAAAACGAACAGACCAACAAACAAATGAATGCTTAAATAGTTGCTCCATGTAAGATATCCAAAATTGCTGTTGTTCTGTTGGAATTGAATTTCAGTGCTTACCTGTTGACTCTTCTTGGCCTAATCTATTAGTAAAATCTATATTATCATATGACTAATCCCTTTTTTCTGATTTCTTGCCATCTTCTATATATTCTTAAAAGCTAATTATGTTTTGGAAATTATTTTAGAAAGTCAGTTCTTCCTTCAAAGCATTGCAATGTCTTTCACAACATTTCTCATGTAAAATGAAACCTAATTCATAAAATACAAATTGTTTTCTTATCTAATTTTTGCAACTCCTATATTATGCACATCTCTGTGACCAGGTAAGCTCATTTACTATCAAAGGCCATTCATTCTTGCTTGAATCAGCTTTCCCACACATTGCTCTTTTCTTACAGATATCCTTGCTTTCTGTCTAAAACCTGTTTCGTAGTCACTTCTTTTTAATGCACTCCCCTTCCATATTAATCTCACTTTCCTTCATCAGTTTACTATCATTTCTTCATCTGGTGCCTCAGTGCTCCATACCTGGCATTAGAGCTCAGAGAGGTGACTCTGGAGCTGGCCTTGGGCTCTGCTTTTTGTTGCAGTGTGTGGAAGGAATAAAGAGTGATATCCTGAGGTGCTGGCTGACCTTGCCTGCTGCTCCCGCTCCTCCTTCCTCTCCTCACACTGAAGCTCTATGGCTTTATCCATCCAGCAGAACAGCTGTTTGTGCCTAAGGGTCAGCTTGCGAGATCTATAGAAAAGCTGAGTCATACACTCCAAAACTGGAGTTTCAATCTCTGTAGAGATCTCTGTCACGGTACATACTGTGGTTTTCAGAGCAGGACGTATCAAGCCCCTCTGTTTACACAAAATTAGCCTAAGGCATAGTTCTTTACCATTTGGCAAGTGAATATCCAGCCAGAAATCATGCTTTTTCCTTCTCTTCTCATCTACCACGTCTGTAACTGAGGACAGTATTGTAAGTCATCCAGATAAACAGGAAAAGAACACATGGATAGTGAAAACCACACAAAGGAGTTTTTTAAACTCTATTTCCTGGCCTCTATGTAACCAGAAATTCCTTATAATTGCTTCTTGGGGTGGAGATTGACCTACTGTATATAAATCTTAGACTGGTTCCAAATAGGAAAAGGAGTACGTCAAGGCTGTATATTGTCACCCTGCTTATTTAACTTGATGGATAGGGAGGCCTGGCGTGCTGCGATTCATGGGGTCGCAAAGAGTCGGACACAACTGAGGGACTAAACTAACTAACTAATTAGCACCTCAGTGATATAACAGGGTCTCAGAAGACTTGCATATTTAGAATCCTCCTGTTGTAGAAGACATAATTAGATGTTCTTATTCTTTTTGTCTTTTAATGTTAATTTTGTCTGTATAATTGGTTTATAAACCATATAAAATCTTATTAATTTCTTATTTACCAGATTTAACTTAGAATTATTTGGAGCTTATCTCCAAAAATCACATTTCAACCCCAAAACAAAAACTTTGATGCATCAAAGATACTAAAATAGATGAATTCCAGGATCTGACCATAATATAAAAAATATTTTAGGCAGTAATAGTATCTTGTAAATAAGTATATTCTTGTGCATATGTGTGCTTAGTCACTCAGTCATGTCCAACTCTTTGTGACCCCATGGACTGTAGCCTGCCAGGCTCCTCTGTCTATGGGGATTCTCCAGGCAAGAATACTAGAGTGGGTTGCCATGCCCGCCTTCAGGGGATTTTCCCAAACCAGGGATCAAACCCAGGTCTCCTGTATTGCAGGGTGATTCTTTACCATCTGAGCCACTGGGGAAGCCCAGGAATACTGGAGTGAGTAGCCGATCCCTTCTTCAAGGGATCTTCCCGAGCCAGGAATCAAACTGGCGTCTCCTTCATTGCAGGCAGATTCTTTACCAGCTGAGCTACCATGCCTTCAGGGGATTTTCCCAAACCAGGGATCAAACCCAGGTCTCCTGTATTGCAGGGTGATTCTTTACCATCTGAGCCACTGGGGAAGCCCAGGAATACTGGAGTGAGTAGCCGATCCCTTCTTCAAGGGATCTTCCCGAGCCAGGAATCAAACTGGCGTCTCCTTCATTGCAGGCAGATTCTTTACCAGCTGAGCTACCAGTGAAGCCCACATATGTTCTTGGATCAGTTCTGAACAGAGATGGTACGGATTCTTTTTGAGTCAGAAACTTTGAAAAAATGGTTAGTTTTCAAACTGTTCTTTGATATAGTGGCCATCTGTTTATTCTCTGGAAAGTCATCTCTGGATTCGCAAGAATTTACATGGTAACATTCTAAATGCAGTTTTAAAATGTATTGATTAAGATGGACCTATGAAGATTAATATTGATCAGTATTATCTCATGATCTTATATGGGTAGTTTCTTTTTCACTGTGATAATATATTGAAAAGCCTTCTTGACTTCTTCCAAGATAATCCCCTTAGAAGTAGGACAAATTGTAATATACACTGTTTCCATATTCCTTCTCTCTTTCTGTCTCTCAACACAGACACACACACACACACAGACACACACACACAGAGTCACAGGAGAATCTAGAGGAGGAAAGGAAGGAAGGATAGAATTGTATATACCACCAAAATCTGTGAAATAAAGTCATTGAAGGCTGCCTGTGTTAACAAAGGCCAATTGGAGAATGGCTACTGAAGATCTTTGGTTCATACTGGCTATCTGAAGATCTTGTGGACACATAAATTATTTTTGCTTGAGGTAAAGGATTGGGCTTCACTTGAAAAGCTGCCAAATATCTCTTTTTGATGTTCCATGATTGGTAGCACATAGCACTTCAATTCAGTAACTCAGCCATGCTACCATCTGCCCAGCACTCTCGTTTTGCTGGTTGGCATGTCATTTATTTGCTTTTAACATGCAACCCATATAAAAATCCCTCATAATCTGCCAGAATTAGAAATGCAGCTGTTTTAAGTCTTAAACAGCAATAGACTATTCATTATGCCAGTATAGAGGAATAAAATAGAAAGAAAAGAGCAGTACTACACCAGAATGTATTTGTACCTCCACTTTTCTAAGTATTTTAAAGACGTCTATAGCCTCTTAGCAGTGTTGATTTCAAAAAGAAGTCAACACACAAATATACTGAGTATCGCTTTTCCTACATATACTTTAATACAAGAATTGGGATTTGAATCAAAGTCTAAATTCCTGGTTTTTCATTTTATGAAGCAATTTCAGCATTTTGGTTCCTAGAAAATGAAGAATTTCTGGCTAACTCTGGGTCTCATCTTATTCTAATTTTATTTTCCCCAGGATTTTTTTTTGTGATTCTGATCATTACAACTTGTTAATCCTTAGAATGTGATAACGTAGAGCTGTGTGGAGAATTCTTGATGAGAACAAGCAGTTGGTCCTCTTAAAAAATAAAGATGAGAAAAAAGATTTTTCTTCACATAGTAATCCTGTGATGCTGAAAAAATGTAAAGAAAAAAACTATATCCTGTATCCCTGTTTATCCACAGTCAGATTATTTAGGAATAATGTACATGAGGAAATAAAAAAACTCTGGTATGGAGCACTCCATCCGAAAGCACCTTTCTTCGTAGTGACTCGATGTAATCATTATGAAACTCAGGTTGGATAGTTTGAAATTGATTTGCCCCAGCCTTTGCACTTGACATTCATATCAGTAAAGGTCTAAGTTGAATTCATTTGGTTATATGTTATGTTGCCCTCATGTGAGACCTCTCACCATGTGAATTTTGAGCAGTTAAAAAAATCACTTTACAATTCTGAGAATTAACCTATAAAAAATTATTTCGTGTGGATTGGGGCATGAAAAGCAGTGAGAGAGCAAGTCACAAGTTTGCTAACATGAGTACTTGATAAGCATTTATCTTATGTATCCAACAAGATTGGTGATATTAAACCACTAGGGACAATATGTTACAGTTCTTCAGAGATACATATAGCAGCAAGCTCAGTTCCAGACATATAGTGTCCACTCTGCAACTACTTGTTCATGATTGATATGCTTTGCTTGGCAACTTAAGCCTTCTTAAATGGATCTCAGTTTGAAAGGAAAAATTTAATTTTGGTTTTAAGGACTTAAAATGCTTGGAAAATTCCAAAGTAGAAAGGCACACTAGACCATATGACATGTTGTTATAACAATTATTGTGACAATTTTAATGAAAAATGTTTGTTTAATTCTGTATCCTTAATATACAACCTTTTCCCTGAGAACAAATGTGTAATGTTTACATATCCAGCCGAATAGATTCATCTTGTTGTCCTACAAGCTTAACAGCAACCTCCGGATTATCTCGTGTGTAAATCTCCACTCTTGCTGATTTTATGCTTTTAAGATACTTAGTGCTGAGCAGAGGTCTTGGTTTGCTGTCGCTAATGTCTGAAATCTATTTTTGGTCTCCTGGAGTACTTAACACTCAGAACTAGTGAGACAAGCATCAGTGCCTCATTCCTGCTTGGAAATCAGACGACCTCCTTAAATGATACCACCGTAGCAACTGACTTAGTTGTCAAGCTTGATAGGTTTTTACCTAAATATTTTTATTTTTTGAATAGAAATACAGAAAAGTTGCAAAGACAGTACAGAAAGTTCACCTCACCCATATTTACTTTCCTCTAATGTTATCATCTTACACTGTCCTGGTACATTTATCAAAATTGAGAAATCAGCATTGGTCAGTGGTTTGAACTTAGCAGCATTTTCCCAGCAATGTCCTGTTTCTGCTGCAGGACTGAACCCATAGCATCACTCTGCGTCAGTTGTTACATTTTTTCCAGTCTCATATGGCCTGCTCCAGTGTCTCAGACGTCTCTTGTATGTTATGACCTTGGTGATTGTGAGATTTGTTTCTTCTTCCTTTTATTAAAAACCCAGTTTTAGGTTTTTATCTATTTCTGTTTTACTATTAATACATTAGATAACACATGTTCTGATGTCACCTGTCATAGTAGTATTTTTGAGTACAGCTTTTCCTATTAAACATATAAAGAACATACACATAAATATTTATACTTTAAAAAGGTAATTCTGAATACCAGTATAGTGAACCATGATGATTAATTTTATATGTCAGTTTGAATGGGCCATGGGTGCCCATATATTTGGTTAAACATTATAGTGGGTGAGATTATTCTGGATGAGATTAAAATTTAAGTCAGTAGACTGAGTAAAGTTTCTTGCTCTCCCTGGGGTGAGTTGGCCTCATCTAATCTCTGTAGTCCTGATGAGAGCAGAAATGCAGGGCAGAAGGGGACAGTCTATCCAATTATGTTTGAGCTGGGTCTTTGGTCTTCTGCCTTTAGACTGGACTGGAACTACATCATTTGCTCTCCAGGTTGCTGATTGCGAATCTTGGGACTTGTTAGCCCCTATAATTGTGTGAGCCAGTACTCTGTTTGTATATATAGATACTAGAGATGGATATAGATGGGGCTTCCCTGGTGGCTCAGTTGTGAAGAATCCGCCTGCAGTGCAGAAGATATGGGTTCGATCCTTGAATCAAGAAGATCCCCTGAGGAAGACATGGCAACCCACTCCAGTATTCTTGCTGGGATAATCTCACAGACAGAGGAGCCCAGCAGGCTGCAGTCCACAGGATCGCAAAGAGTCGGACATGACTGAACGCGCACACATGGGTATGGTAACAGTTGTAAATACAGATATAGATTGTCTATATTCTGTTGATTCTTTTTCTCCGAAGAGAACCTAATCTACTATACAAACTGTCTCACCGAAGAGCTAGAGAAATACCATAAACGTGGAAACCTTTGGGTGTTCTTTGGTCCTGAATTTGTTAATCATCTCCTTGCATTTATTGTTTTATATGGTCATATTTTATAACTTTTAAATTGGAATTCTTCTGGGATGGTTAAGTAGGTATGGTTCTTAGCCAGGGAAAACTATAAAATATTTTTTTTACACTTATGAGATTTTTTTCCCCCTTAATTTTGGAAAATAAAATACATCTCTTCCTTAAATTCCTTAGTAGTAAAAATGATAAATCAAACACTGTATACTGGATAAACTGACTTTCATGGAGCTTCTGTATTCTGTAACAGTCTGCTTCTGCAGCAGGTGCTAATCAGTGGGTAAGGATCCTGTCATCTTTAGATCTGAATTTACCATAAAAAGAAACTTTGCTTAATAGCATTTTTTTTCAAGTATTGTAGTGCAAATGGAAGAAACTTGACACATTAATACTACAGGAAATATTAAGTTGTGTAAACATATATCTTGGAATAAATATATAAGTTTATTATCTTTCTGTAAAAGAAGTTATTGTAGCTTTACCTCAGTTTAAAGACCTATAGTTTCTGTAAAATAAAAATTATAACATATAAATATACTTTCTTTATCTTAACTGAAACTAATAAAGACAGAAAGCTAAAATATGTTCGACATTATGACCACTATATACATTTTGAAATACTTTAAAAAAATTCAGATTTTTATGTATTTACAACAATAGTCTGGCTTCTCTGGTGGCTCAGACAGTAAAGAATCTTCCTGCAGTGCAAGAGACCTGGGTTCGATCCCTGGATCTGGAAGATCCCCTGGAGAAGGGAATGGCTACCCACTGCAGTATTATTGCCTGGAGAGTTCCATGGACAGAAGAGCTTGAGAGGCTAAGGCCTGTGAGGTCTCAAAGAGTCACACACGACTGAGTGACTAACACTTTCACTTTCACATAGCAATAGTCACCAAAACAAAGACTTGCGGGATCAAACCCTAGTAGTTCCCTCAACTCTCTAAGTTACTTAAATTTTCCTACTGAAGACATGCAAAACAATCCTAATTACGCTTTTTAATGTTATCCTTTAAATATTTGATCCCCTAAAGTCTCCTCTGTTCTAGGTTTGTTTTATTTTTTCACTTTACAGGTACAATTTATTTCTTTGTCTTACCCCCACTGCCTATAGCAGAGCCTGACACCTTGTAAGCACAATGCGTATAAGTTGAAAAAATGAATGAATGAATGTAATAAATTGGCAAGTTCTGTGGATATTACCTTTTACTAAATATCTGCATCACTTACTGTTTTCTAGTTCAGGTGACAATAGTTGCCCACCTATATCATCAGAATAGTTTCCTAATTGGTTTCCTTGCCTCTGATCTTGTCCCCTCTCATTCATTCTCTTCCATCACACAACCCTCCTAATTCTAAAGCCTGAACTGGATCGTGCCATTCTTCTCTATAATACCATTCAGTAGTACAAGGATAAATCCTCCTACGTGTCTTAGAAAACTGTGATTTGCCTTCTGCTTATTCTTCCAGCCACATAGCCCCCTGTTGCACTCCTTACCCACTCTAGAGTATAGACATATGGAACTTTCCATTTCTTTCCATGTTTATAATATCCTGTCTTACTCCCAGTGCCCCGTCATGTCTGACAGCCTTACAACCTGTACTTTTCACACCGATCTCCATTCTCGTTTGACTTGCCTGGACAACTTCTGTTCATATTTTATGACCTGGTATATGCATCTTCCTCCTAGAAATCATAACTGAAACGCCAGATTTGGGTCAAGCGACTCTTCCTCTCATATGCTCCCTTCACTAACACTCTGTTTAGAACATGTTTATTGGTTTAAAGTAAATGATACTCTGTGAGTAAGGGGGCCATGGTTATCTAATTTTAAATGTTGTAATATTATAGAACTGTTGGTAAAGATTATATGAGACTGGTGTCAACTTCTTAACATGTTTTAACTTGTTTCTTTTGTTTTATTATCTTCAGAACCTTGTGTACCATATGGCAGTAAGTGTTCACTAAATAATTGCTGAATATAGTAAACTTCTGCCCTGTTATCATCATAGGCACTTGGGTTAGATTTGGATTTAAATATGGTACAGATGATAATCAGTTTAGGACATTAGTATTATTACTTGTCAACCCAAAATGAAACTTTTCAAATGAGTGTTTGTGTGAGTTTTTTTAATTCATAACGTGAATAGCGTCTAACAACAGTGTTCCTAAAAAGCACTTGTTAGTGAAAAAGTAGAATAAGTTTTCATTAATGTTAATAGGCTCAAATGAGCCTCAGTTGAAGTTAAAAGTTTAAAAGGACATGGGGCAACCAAATTTTTTAAATGGGCAAAAATTTGAATAGAAGTGTTTTCAAACAGGTTACATAAATGACCATTAAGCAAATGAAAAGTTGCTCAACATCATCTGTCTTTAGGGAAATGAAAACCAATCCCTGTGAGGTAACACATCATACCCACCAGAATGGCCATAATCAAACAGGCAGTAACACATTTTCTACAAAGATGTAGAAAAGTTGGAACCTTCATGTTTTGCTAATGAAAATGTAAAATGGTGCAGCTGCATTGGAAAATAATTTAGCAGTTTCTCAGAATTTCCCAGCAATTCTGCTCCTAGGCATAAACCCAAGACAAAACTAGTTCCTGCAAAGTCTTGTACACAATTATTCATAGCAGCATTATTCACCGAAGCCAAAACACAGAAAACAAAAATTTCATTAAATGATGAATAAACAAAAAGTGGTATATCCATTCATAGGATACTATACATAGTCATAAAAATGAATGAAGTGCTTGCTATACATGCTATATCTTAAATGAACTTTGAAGCATTATCCTAAATGAAAGAAACTAGACGTGAGTGTGGCATATTGCATGATTTATATGAAATTTCATTTATATGAAATGTCCAGAATAGGTACAGTTTTAGAGACAGAAAGTAGATGAAATATAAAAGAAGAAATAAAGATAAGAGAGTTGACTTTTGTGTTCGCTTAGAGGATAGCAGTTTGTCGAAGAGAGGATTAAGGAAAGTATTAGTGTATAAGGAAATACCATGGGGGTCTTTCATAAACAATTTCAGTTGCTCTAAGAACTTTTAATTTCTTATGATCTTTAGAATATAAGGATTAAAGAGGCAAGAAGTTGAAAATAAGGTTTATTCTGGGAAATACTTAAATATTGTATTGAAATTGCATTATTGAAATTATCCTTTTCTGAGAATAACCAGTTAATAAAATTCAGAGGATTTGGCTGGAGCACCTTGTAGTTCTGATGTGCAATGTGCTTTGATCCTTCTGCAGCAGGGATTTGCCATTCTTGCCAATGCAAAGCCTTCTTTTCTTCTTAACTTATACGTTTATGCAATGATATGATATTCTTGATGGAATAATACTGCATCTTTAGCTTTGACAGGACAAAAATTGAATGGACTGAATTGTGTGTGAGTCTGTGCCTGCACGTTTATGTACGTGTGTGTACAATAATTAGTTGATGCTCTAATTATTTCCAGTGGTGTTTAAAAGGTATTTATTCTTTCTTTTTCACTCTATCTTTGTTTTATGCATTAGAGCTCATAGGTATTTATATACTAATTTCAGTTAAGAGCACTGGAAACTCCTTCAAATCCAGTGGAGTATGATGATTCACATGTAGCACTCTGCATGATCTGCATACCAAAGCAGTGGTGACAGAACTTAATTAGCATACTTGATATAGTGGAGGCTTCACAGAGGTGAAGTAGATTTCTTGACAGATGAAAGGCAGAAAATAAAAAGGAGACATTAACTTTAGTCCACAGTCTTGAAGATGCAGTCATAAACGTTATCATCATTTTTGCATGGAAGGTGATGGCAGACTGATAGCTTTATGAGCTGAGAATCAATAAATGGAGATGAAGTAGCTTAAGAGAAAGCACAGGCAAAGGATGATTAAAAACCTATGGGGGAAAAATCAGGGATTGACCACATAGCAAAGAAAATCTTAATAAATTTCTCTAAGTAGAAACCAGCCAGGCTATGTTCCAATATAACCTCAGTACAGTAAGGGAAAGTAAAAATCTAAAGGACAAACAAAATTTATCAACTTGGAAATTTTAGAATATTACACTAGAAATAAAAGTTAAAGAAAAAAAGCTAGGAAACGATAGACTATTTTAAAATGAATGATAGAGAGCACTGTATATCATGTACTTTCAGTGCAGTCTGAAGAAGAAAATATATATTTTTAAATTCATTTATTAGAATACAAGAATGGTTGGAAATAATGAGTTTATAATTCCACTCAAAAGCATGTAAGAGGCACAGTAAAATAAGGGAATTGCCAAAGATTAAAGAGGATACTCTGCATCATTTTTATTTTAGGAGTGAAGGATTGTATATGCTTTCTAAAGATTTATTAATGTAATTTCTTATGTTAATAGTTTGAAAAGAGAAGAATGATATGATCAGCTCAACAGGTACTAGAAAAGCTTTGCATCTTTTTTTTGCAATAAATCTAGCAAGTTAGAAATAAAGATAAACTTCCTTAACTTTATAAACCACATTTTAAGGAACATGTATCAAGCATCCCATGTAACAGTGGAATAAAAAGGAATCATTTTCTTAAAAGTCTGGAATGAAACACAGTAGGCTAATTGAATGTATCATTATTAAGTATTGCACAAGAGGTCTTAGCTAATGACATATATAAAACAATGTATAAATAAATATTAAAAACAAAACTAGTAGTCTTTAAAACAATTCATTCTCTAGGAGTTAAGTCTAAGGAATTTAGCTGAAAAATTCTTTGAGTGATTAGTGTTTAAAATAAAGTGAGATAATAAATCGTAAATCATGAGACAAATCCATGAAGTACATAGAATTGCACCTTAGAAATGTTAATGCCTCTAAAAGAAAACTACTATATCTTGCTGAAAGACGTTAAAAGAAGAGCAAAAGAGATAGTCTCATATTCCTAGATAGGAAGTATCAATAAAATGAATATTTCCATTCTTCCTAGAGTAACCATGTGTTCATTGCATTCTAATTATCTGTAATGTTTAAAAGACTTATTTAATCTGAAAAAGCTGAATTGGAAGGAAAAATGTGCAAGAATAAACCTATTCAGATTATGGCCTTCTTATGTGATTCTCAGAAGGTTGGAGAATTTATGTTTAAGACAGGAAATATACAAGATGAGCCTGTGATATTTTGTTGTGCCAGGAAGTAAAGAAGTCATCAAAACCTAGTGAGTCTTGTCAGAAAGATACAGGAGCCAACATGAAGAGTCTCCCATTGAGTAAAGGTGGCACAATTTAAGCATCAAAAGAAATAAGTCAAATTGATGGAAACATTGAATAAATACAAATCGGTGAGCTCATGATATTTAAAACAAAGAGTGAAAAAAAAAGCAGATACTTATTGAACACTACTGGAAATAGAGTACTAATTAATTATTGAAAATTATAGCAAGTAAAATAAAAAATTAAGAATATTTTGCCTTCCCTATACAAACTGCATTGCCTAATAGCCAAATAGCACCACTTTATGAGAAAAAGATATTCTTTATAAAAATTTTCCAACTAACAGGATAGAATGAATGATAGAGTTAAAATCACTATTTTGCAGCCTCTAATGAGATAATTGATTCAGGCAATGTTCACCAATGGATGATTACAGCATTGGTTCTAAAAATTTTAGTGTGCTTCAAAATCTTTCAGGGAACTTGTTAAAAAAAAAAGATTGCTGGGCTTCCCCCCCGGTATCTCTGATTTAGTATGTTTAAGATATGGCCAAGAACATACATTTCTAACAAGTTTCCAAGTGATGCCACTGCTGCTGGTCTGAGGACCACATTGTTGAGAGCCTCTGCATTAATGAAATTTTTGTGGGGAACCAAAAGAGGGAAAAACCCGTCTGTCATTGCTTGAATCTGTTCATCAATCAGCAAAACCCAAGTAGGGCAACCAGATATTGTGAGTCTCCAGATGTTATGCAAACTGAACTGTACAGACCAGGTTCTCTAGGGAAACCTAACCAGTAGAGAGATATAAAAAGAGAGATGGAAAGAGAGTGATCGTCTTTAAAGGGTTGGTTCATGTGATTGAAACTGAGACGTCTAAAACCTTCAAGCTAGGCCAGCAGGCTGGAGACACGCAGAGAGATGTTTCAACCTAAGTCTGACGCACTCTGTGGGCAGAATTCTCTTCCTCAGAGGAGGTCTTTATTTTCCTTTAAGGCCTTCAGGTGATTGGATGAGGCCCACTTACATTAAGAAGAGTAATCTGCTCTACTCACAGTCTATTGATGTTAATGTTAGTTTCCCCTTTAAATGCCTTTATAGAAACATCTAAAATAAATGTTTGCTCAACTATCTGGGTACTATGGCCTAGCCAAGTTGCCATATAAAAATTAACTATGACATGGTTTCCTCAGGGTGTATGCCTAGGAGTGGGCTTGCTGATTTGACAGAAAACAACAAAATTCTGTAAAGCAGTTATTGTTCAATTAAAAAATAAATTTAATAAAAATTAGCTATGACATGAGCATAAAGTGTTGTTGCCAACAAAGTGGAACCTGAATCCAACCAAGCCTCCAGAGCTAACTTTTCTTAATAAGCAGCAACATGCAATAAAGAAGAGTAAATTAAAAGAGGAAACAAGGTGTAGAAGCACTTAGGCTTCCTCAGCCTATCAGGGGTGTGGAAAAAGGGAGAAAGAGAAGAAGGAAGGAAAGAAAGAGGAGTGGGATCTGCCCTCAACAAGAGAATTTTTCAACCACGTGTGATGTATTGAACTTGTTTGGACCTCTTCAGATTAATCTATTTTAAAAAGCAGTTTTGAAACTATGGAAGATGTTTGTGGAATGAAAATAATGAAGAAATGTGGCTGTTGTTAGTTTCATTTAGATGTTATCATAGCGTTTCTTCTTGTGTGTGCTGCTGCTGCTGCTGCTAAGTCTCTTCAGTCGTGCCCGACTCTGTGCGACCCCATAGACAGCAGCCCACCCAGGGTCCTCTGTCCACAGGATTGTCTAGGCAAGAGTACTGGAGTGGGGTGCCATTGCCTTCTCCTCTTATATATGTAAATGTCATTTTTTATTTTAAGAAATATGCTCAAGAATACTTCAACTGTAATTATAAAATATGTGGAATCTGCAAGTCGCTCAGTCGTATCCAACTCTCCACAACCCCATGGACTTCAGCCTACCATGCTCCTCCGTCCATGGAATTTTCCAGGCAAGAGTACTGGAGTGGGGTGCCATTGTCTTCTCCGTGATAAAATACTGCAGCAGAGGTTAAAAAAAAAAAAAAAAAAAGAATTGAAAAGAGTAATTGTGAAGTAAATGTCACAAAATCCTGATACTTTTTGAATCCGGTGTTGGGAATGGAAGTTTCCTGTATTGTTCTTTCTTCAGGCTTAAAAGTTTTCATAATAAAATTATAAAATGCTTTGTAAAAGAAAATTATAATAAAGGGGCAGGTCACTTACTCTTCCAGGTATCAAAACATTCTATACATCTAAATAATTAAAATGGTGTGATTTTAACTTGTGCAACTAAGTAGCTTCAGTCGTGTCCGACTCTGTGCAACCCCATAGACGGCAGCCCACCAGGCTCCCCCATCCCTAGGATTCTCCAGGCAAGAACATTGGAGTGGGTTGCCATTTCCTTCTCCATTTTAACTTGTAGATAGGCAAATAAGTAGAAAAATATAATCAAGAAGAAACATATTTGTATGGAAAAAATTAATATAATTTTGATTAAATAGAAAAAAGTGGATTATACAATAGGTGATATTGGAACAATTGGATATCCACTTAGAAAATAAATTCTAAACTAGTCAAAAGCAAAGAAGCAAATCTATAAATTGTAAGTAAAGCCTTCTAAAGTGTGACATGTCACTCTAAATCCATAAGGGAAGTTGTTATCCAATTCAAACTTATTAAAATATTTAACTTCTGAACAATTTAAAAAGCCATAGCTATAAAACACTAATACGAGAATCAGCAAATACTCTGCCATAATAGACAAAGGATTGAGAGTTTGTATTTTTGTAGAGCTCCTTCAGATATCACAAGTGAAATTAATCAAGGGAACAGTATGAAAAGACCTAGACAAGTCACAAAGGAAGAACTAAAAGTACATGAATGCAAGTGGGATACTTAATAAACATTTGAAATGATGACCACACTCATTTTTTTTTTTCAGATGTTAAACATTTTATTTTGTATTGGAGTATGGCCGATTTACAGTGTTATGGTAATTTCCGGTGAGCAGTGAAGGGAGTCAGCCACATAATCATGTATCTATTCGCCCTGAAATGCCCCTCCCATCCAGGCTGCCACATAGCATTGTGTAGCGTTCCATGTGCTATACAACAGGTCCTTATTGGTCATCCATTTTGAATAAGGCAAAGTGTACGTAAAAGTTCCAGATTCCCTAGCTATCCCTTTTGCCACCCTCTGTCTCGCTCTACAGCCTTAAGTTTGTTTTCCAAGTCTGTGAGTTTCTTTCTGTTTTGCAAGTAAGTTCATTTGTATCATTTCTTTTTGGATTCCATACATAAAGGATGTCATATGATATTTCTCGTCCTCTGTCTGATTTGCTTCACAGAGTATGACACTCTCCAGGTCCATCTCTGTTGCTGCAAATGGCCTTATTTCATTCTTTTTAATGGTTGGGTAATATTCCATTGTATATATGTACCACATATTCTTTATCTATTCATCTGTCGATTGGATAAAGTTGCTTCCATGCCTTGACTATTATAAACAGTGCTGTAGTGAACACTGGGGTGCATGTATCCTTTCAGATCATGCTTTTCTCCAGATATATGCCCAGGAGTGGGATTGCAGGGTCGTATGGTAGCTCTATTTTTAATTTTTAAAGAAATTTCCATACTGTTCTCCATAGTGGCTGTACCAATTTACATTCCCACAAACAGTGTAGGAGGATTCCTTTCTCTCCACACCCTCTCCAGCATTTGCTCTTTGTGATTTTTTGATGATAGCCATTCTGACTGATGTGAGGTGATATTGTAGTTTCGATTTGCATTTCTCTAATAACTAGTGATGTTGAACATCTTTTCATGTGCCTATTGGACATCTGTTATGTTCTCTTTGGAGAAATCTCTATTCAGGTCTTCTGCCCATTTTTTGAGTGGGCTATGTGTTTTGATACTGTTGAGCATCATAAGCTGCTTGTGAATTTTGGAGACTAATCCCTTACTGGTCACATCATTTATAATTATTTTCTCCCAGTCTGTGGATTGTCTTTTCATTTTGTTTATTGTTTTCTTTGCTCTGCAAAAGCTTTGAATTTAAGTAGGTCATATTTGTTTACTTTTGTTTTTATTTCCATTTTTCTGGGAGATGAATCGATAAAGATATTGCTGTAATTTATGTCAGAGAGTGTTCTGTCTACGTTTTCCTCTAGGAATTTTATTGTATCCAGTCTCACATTTAGGTCTTTAATTCAGTTTGAGCTTATTTTTGTGTATAGAGTTAAAGAATGATCTAATTTCACTTTTTAACATGTGTCTGTCCAGTTTTCCCAGCACCATTTGTTGAATAGGCTGTCTTTCCAACATTGTGTATTCTTGTCTCTTTCCTCATAGATTAATTGACCATAGGTGCATGGGCTAATGTCTGGGTTTTCTATTCTGTTCCATTGATCTGTATTTCTATTTTTGTGCCAGTACCATACTGTTTTGATGGCTGTAGCTTTGTAGTATAGTCTGAAGTCAGACTATCCCTCCAACTCTGATTCCTGATTCCTCCAACTCTGGTTTTCTTTTTCAATATTGCTTTGCCTCTTCAGGGTCTTTTGTGTCTCCATACAAATTTTGAGATTTCTTTTTTTGTTCTAGTTCAATGAAAAATGCCATTGATAATTTGATAGGTGTTGCATTGTATCTGTAGGTTTCCTTTGGTAGCATAGCCGTTTTGACAATATTAATTCCTCTAGCCCATGAACATGGCATATCTTTTTATCTGTTTATATCTTCTTCAATTTCTTTCATCAGCATCTTACAGGTTTTGGAGTATAGGTCTTTTGTCTCCTTAGGTAGGTTTATTCCTCGGTATTTTATGCTTTTTGATGCAATAGTAAAGGGAACTGCTTCTTGAATTTCTCCTTCTGACCTTTTGTTGTTAGTGTATAAAAATACAGCAGATTTCTTTTGCATTTTTAATCAAAGAAATGCAGATTCATATAATATAGTCTTCACCTAGCAGATTCTCAAAACGTAGAAGCTCCACAATGTCCAGCACAGGTAATGCTTGAGAGAAATACACAGCCTCATGTATTGTTGGTTGGAAAACAAAATGGTAAACTTATTTTGGTGGTAACTTGGTAGTTCCTTTTAACATCCTTACAAAGTAAAACTCACTGACCAAACTATTCTGCTTCTAGCAATACATCCTTTAGTAATACTTTTGCATGTAGAAATACTCTTTCAAGGTTTTTCACAGCCAATTAGAAATCCACTATAATAAGTGCTCAGTAACCAAATAAATTTTTGTACTTCATTACCAGGAAATATTATTTAATAGAAGGTAGAATGGAAGAGATCTGTTTTTAGAGACATGGAAGTATTAACATTAAATTAAGTGAAAAAAAGTAAGCAAACCCTTGGTTATGCACTTTGTCAAAGGCTGTACCTGACCACATAAATATATGGTCGAACTTGAGCATCTAACAGGAAAAGACTTTCCTCACTCTTCCCATACAAAATTTCTTTTACTTCATGAGGACGTTGCAGGCTGAACTTTGTGTTTTGTGACTTATTTATAGAGTCCTAGCTGCTGTTGATTTTGTCTTTGACTTTAGGGCAAATGGATCATGATTCAATTGACTGTCAGGACTCACAAACCAGCAGTCGGCTCACAGACTAGTCAGCAGTTAAAGACAGTGGATGGAGTTGTGTCTGGAAGTCTTTTGCATTGTCAGGTAGCTCTACATACTTTTATGCAGAGGGTTAGGATGAAGTTCCTTAAATAAGCAGGACATACCCTCTCCCAGTTTTAACAGTAATCTTTCATGGTTAGAAAGCTAGAAAGGAACTGGAAAAGCCAAGGTTTCCTTCTAGCGTTGAAACTTCATTGACACCCAAGAAAGGCAAAAATTGATTCAGAAGGCCAAACTATCTACGGTCTAGAATTTATTTTAATAGATCATTTTTGATTATTTCATTTCTTCCCTGTCATACTTGATAGAGCTTGATGAAGCTTGCTTTATGAAATTTCAAAACTGTAAAAAGCTTTCCTTGTAAAAAGAACTGTTAACCTTGTTACTTTGCTGTCTTCATTTAAAAATTACAACCTAGGGAACCATATCTACTTACTTTTAGTAATTTAAAAGATTTTATATAGTATCTCATGATCCAGATAATAGTAATCAGAAACATTTATTTATGTTTTGAATGTCATTTTTCAATTTTTCTAAAATTTAGTTTCATATATCCAAATCTTTGATGTGAGAAAACACTAGGTTGTTGCTCCAAATATCAACGCTTGACAAATCCCATGTCACTAATGATAATAGGTTTTAGGAAATTTTTAAATATAAAGTATAATCAGAAGGGCATATTTCAATAAAATTTTTTTGAGCATCTCTTGTTTTCTTATGAATTGTGACCTCAGGTTAAAGTAGACATTTCTAAAGTAGAAATGCATAGTACATCTTCACATATTGCTCTACAAGTTTGAATAGGCATTTATTCTCAGGTGCTCTGTCTTCTCTGGCATATAAAATTACAGGGTTCTTATATAATATCAAAAAAGTAGAAAGCTGTAGGAGTTCTACAATTACATTATGTCAAACAGGAATACATTAAGGCTTACTGTTTGTTAAAGTTAAAAATACATTTGCTGAAATTTCTGGAGAAATTCAAGTACAATCATGTCAAAAAAAAAAAAAAAGTGGAAAAGAACTGAAGTCTGATTACCTAAAATTTCTTTAGTCCAATTCATGGAACAGAATTTTGTATTACAGCCTCATTGCCTTCTCCCCAAAGTCATTTTGCACATAGATTTTAATAGACTAGATGTTTGCAGTAGGAGAAAATACTGTTAATCCAGGGGCTACCCTAAAACATTTTGCTTCATGAAATTTAAAATGTTACTAAAAGCGTTTCTGCATACATGATACAGACCATCCTTATTTTAGAAAATAGTAATTCAGATGGCCTTTTAACTTGTTATTCAGTGTTTAGTCTTGTGTGCATGTACTCGCTTATGCAGCAGGAACACTGGGAGCTGTGATGGTGTCACCTGAGTAGAAGTGGCTGTCTCCCTCGGAGCACAGTGTAAGAATAGTTTTCAGAAGATGCAGCCCCCCCGTGATTTGGCTCCTGACGCTTGAGGTTTTAAATTTTCTGGTCAGAGTAGGAGTCACCTTAAACGTGGGCACATGAGTTTTATGTTCATTGATTAGGTATCAAAATGTGGCAACAAGCTAGCAGTGCATGGGCTGGATGCAGCCTGTAGACGTGCATTATTAACCCAACAAAATGTCCTTTCCAGAAAATTAGAGCGAATGTTTCAAAATGTGATTTCCCGCACAATCTGGATTTCAGGGTTTTCTTAAATATGCAGAGGGCCTGGGGCTCGGCGCCAGCAGCCCAAGCAGCCGCCACCCAGAGCAGGTGGCCGCTCTCCAGAAGGATCTCCCCTGTGCTGCCACGGCTGCTCTCATTGCCTTCCCCACACTGAGGCTGAGTGTCAGGTGACACTCATCTTTGCAACCGCAGATCATATCTCATAATTCAGAAACACTCAGTGGCAGCCATGTCTGTGGCAAATGACAGAGAACCAAAAAACTAAAACAACTGAATGTTCCAAGGAGAATCTGTTAGAATAATTTAAGTTATTCACCTCATTTATTTTTATTTTCCAATAGGTCCTAGAGACATGTAAATTACCTTTATTGGCATATAATTCATATACCATAAATTTCAGTCATTTAAAATGTGTAATTCAATGGTATAGCCACAAAATTTTGTGGCCATCACTATCTAATTTCAGAAATTTTCATCACCTCCAAACCATGTAACCGTTAGCAGTCTTTATAGACATCAAAAAGTATGAACCTGATAGAAGGTGTGAAACAAAGGAATCAGCTTTCGTCTGTAATCTAAGTTTTATTTCATAATTTGGGAAACTTAATTTTCATGTCTCATAAACACCTGGCATTTCCTAACTTTGTATATACTTCAGATTTCATCTCTCCATCCAAAATAATGATTTGAAAAAAAAAAAAAAGGCAAAACCAAAAAACCATGTACATATGTGCAAATACAGACAAGTACATGGTTTATGGAGTATGACTGAATGCTTTACTGGTGATATATGTGAATTCATTATGTATTAGTTAGCAGTATATATAAGCTTAATGTTCAACCCTTGGGTTTTCTTTTGTTTATAAATTTATTTGGCTAACCCAAGCCACTTTTTTTTTTCTATGCTTTGCAAAAAACAAGATGCTTTATGTCCTCGGGTTCCCATATATACTGAAAAGAACATTTATAGAAGACTTACTTTTAAGATAAAGTGAATATATCTGGCTTAAATCCATGCTGCTGCTGCTGCTAAGTTGCTTCAGTCGTGTCTGACTCTGTGTGACCCCATAGACAGCAGCCCACCAGGTTCCCCCATCCCTGAGATTCTCCGGGCAAGAACACTGGAGTGAGTTGGCATTTCCTTCTCCAATACATGAAAGTGAAAAGTGAAAGTGAAGTCACTCAGTCGTGTCTGACTCCTAGCGACTCCGTGGACTGCAGCCTACCAGGCTCCTCCGTCCATGGGATTTTCCAGGCAAAAGTACTGGAGTGGGGTGCCATTGCCTTCCGCATTAAATCTATGAACTGACCCCTATTTTTGTTTTCCTCAGTGCTCTTAGCTTGTTTAGTAATCCAACAAGAGATTTATATTGTAAGTTTACTGGTCTACCATTTTCCCCACTTTGTTACCCCTTTTTAAAATCTGGAATAATATGTGCCAGTTTTCCTCGCCTGGCAGTCTCACTCTTCTCTGATATTTCCCTAAAGATTCGCTCTAAACTTTTTCCAGTTTGAAGATGTCCCGCATGAACTCCAGACTCTCTTATCCAGTTGCCTCCTCATCATGTCCACCTGGAATGTCTAATAAGCTTTGCAAAGGTAACACGTCTACAACTGGACTCCTCTTAGCTTTCTCTAGACCTGCGGCTCATACCCTTCTCTTCTAGGTGAATGGCAACTCTGTGCTCAGCCTATGAATTTGGAGTTCTACTTGCTTCCCCTCTTTCATACCTTCCATCTGCTCGTCCGTCATGTCTATTCTGCTTTCAGCATATATCCAGGTGCTGATCACATTTCCATTTCTCTACTGTTTTCACTGGTGCAAGCCAGCATCGTCTCTTTTACCTGCTTCTGCCCTTGATCCTGTACAGTCAGCTCACAGTATAGCAGCTAGATGATCTAATTACATTCTAGAAGTTAGTTCTTATGAAGTAGCATTCAGGGTGTCCTGAATTGGAGGAAGTTGAGACCATGAGATTTCTTTGGAAGGAATGATGCTAAAGCTGAAACTCCAGTACTTTGGCCACCTCATGGGAAGAGTTGACCCTTTGGAAAAGACTCTGATGCTGGGAGGGATTGGAGGCAGAAGGAGAAGGGGACGACTGAGGATGAGGTGGCTGGATGGCATCACGGACTCGATGGATGTGAGTCTGAGTGAACTCCGGGAGATGGTGATGAACAGGGAGGCCTGGCGTGCTGCGATTCATGGGGTCGCAAAGAGTCGGACATGACTGAGCAACTGAACTGAACTGAAACCATGAGCTGAGGAATGCCTGCCACCACTAGAGGCTGGAATGGCAAGAAAACAGATTCTCCCCTGAGGACTCAGGAGGAAAACTGCTTGCTGACATCTTGATTTTACCCACTGAGACTTATTTTGGATTTCTGATTCATTAAACTATAAGATAAAAAATGTGTGTTGTTCTAAGCCACTAATTTTGTGGCACAACAGCAATAGGGAACTAATATAAATGTTGGGCAGATGATTTGAAATTATGGATATGAAATAGTTCTAAGGACAGCAAATGGATATACAAATGGATGTGCTTATGAAAGCATGTTTATGTTTTCCTCTGCTGATTTCAGTGATAGACATTAAGCACTAGCTTGGGGTGAATTGTGCTAATGTGATTGATTTTAACTTTAGACCCTTAAGTAGTTAGTAAGTAACCGGGAAAATGATCAGGAGACAAATGTCACATAAATATACAATCCGTGATGATAATTCTGGTATTCAGGTATCTGTGAGGTGGCACGTGGGCTTCCCTGCTAGCTCAGCAGTACAGAATCCNATATATATATATATATATATGTATATATATATCTTGTTTCAAAACTTGAATTTTAAGGCATATGTATATATCAGGAGACAGAGAGGGATTGGGGAGTGGGTAGAAAAAGAGAGAAATGGACACAAGAGGGAATAAAGACCTAACAAACTCAAATGTCTCCTGAGAGACAGTGGTAAAGAAGTGTCTTTGGTTCTGGTGACATTTCGTGTGCTGTTTTTGTTTTTTTTTTCCCCCTAGATGTCCAGGAAAAATAATAACAAATCAAAAATATATTTTTTCAAATAATAAAATAGTAATATCTTTATGATTTGAAACATTTGCCGATTGGATAGCCCAACACAAAGTGAGCAAAAGGACTGAGCCAACATTTCACAAATGGATATTTAGAAAGCATAATGAAATATGGATTGAATATTGACCTTCTTTAATATCAGGCAGAAATACTTATTTTTCTGGGGCTGCTTAATACCTATTTGACTAATTGGTTTCATAGGTCTGAGAGCAGACAAGACAAGACTCTCCCTTTTCATATGTGGCATCATCTCTTTGTTATGCTTGGGTTTTGATCACTTTTCCCATAAGTCCTATGGGCACACTCTAGTCCTAGTTCTGCTCTTTATCCAACTCATGATCTGTTTGGTCCATCCACATAAAGCCTACCCACAGTGTAACAACTCTACTCTTATCACTGAGTAAAGTCCTTCGTATTAGTCATCTGAGGACATTGAATTACACACACATTTCTTTCATTGTACTCTGTCTTCCTAATCATAATGCAAGATTCAAAACAGGAAGGAAATTAACCTGTTTTGCTCACCCTTGCATTTTAATGAAGTGTGTGAATAAATGTGCACTTGTACCAAAAGTAATTTAGAAAACTGAAAAGCTAGGAAGTAAAAATATGACAAAGAGAATGAAACCAGGTTAAATAGTATGATTCTGAACCAAGTGTAATAAAAGCAAATGAAGTATTGACAATTAATTGAACAGTACATATAACAGTAATGATTCATGATATTGATATGGATTAATGATATTGACAGTGACCTAGAGATAAAAATAATGTGATATATTATGTTCATAGAATGTTTTGGTATGTAATCTCCCTTCCACTAACCTGCCAATCGAACTAAAATATTCTTAAACTTTTTTGTCAAGAATATGCCCCAAAAGTCAATGGAAAAGCAATAATTTGTTTTTTTTTTTAAAAAAAGCATTTGAAAGTCTATTTACTATAGAAAAAGTGACATGTAATATATGGATATATAAAAATAACAGAGAAATCAAAATTGTGACCACATACTCAAAGTTTTGCTCTAATCCAGTATATGACTTGAGAAAGCAACACAGAATCTCTTTCATATCATTCTCCTGTGGAAAATATATTTGTCAGTTAGGGGCTGAGTGCTTCTCAACTAGGAGTCCTCTCTGACTTGTCTGGCAGAAAATGTAAAGTGTGACATTTTAAGGAAAAAATTGAAGATAGCAATAAATATTCAAAATACAGCTGTTCTTTAATTCAGGATTCCCCAGAGTTGGCACAATTGACATTCTGGACCAGATCATTATTTGAGGTGAGTGTCTGTCCTGTGCATTGTGGGATGTTTACAGCATCCCTGACATTTATCCAGCCCTCAATAGGTCATGGTCATAAAAGACTCTGGACATTGTTAGATGTACCCTGGGGGACAAAGTCATCCACAGTTAGAGCCAGAATTTGAACTTCACTTTCTTATATTTTTGTAGTATTGATATACTAGAAATGCAGAAAACATAATATAAATGATTACTAGATTTGACCACACAAAATTTATATAGACTCACAATTCCTCTCAAATACATCAATAAAATAACTAAATGGCAAATAACCACCTGGTGAGAAAAAAACTCCCACCGTAAAAGTTGTAAAAGAATGCCTTCAATTCATTCTGCTGCTGCTAAGTCACTTCAGTCGTGTCTGACTCTGTGTGACCCCATAGACGGCAGCCTGCCGGGCTTCCCCATCTCTGGGATTCTGCAGGCAAGAACACTGGAGTGGGTTGCCATTTCGTTCTCCATTGCATGAAAGTGAAAAGTGAAAGTGAAGTCGCTCAGTCGTGTCTGACTCTTAGCGACCCCANGAAAAAAAAAAAAAAGGCAAAACCAAAAAACCATGTACATATGTGCAAATACAGACAAGTACATGGTTTATGGAGTATGACTGAATGCTTTACTGGTGATATATGTGAATTCATTATGTATTAGTTAGCAGTATATATAAGCTTAATGTTCAACCCTTGGGTTTTCTTTTGTTTATAAATTTATTTGGCTAACCCAAGCCACTTTTTTTTTTCTATGCTTTGCAAAAAACAAGATGCTTTATGCCCTCGGGTTCCCATATATACTGAAAAGAACATTTATAGAAGACTTACTTTTAAGATAAAGTGAATATATCTGGCTTAAATCCATGCTGCTGCTGCTGCTAAGTTGCTTCAGTCGTGTCTGACTCTGTGTGACCCCATAGACAGCAGCCCACCAGGTTCCCCCATCCCTGAGATTCTCCGGGCAAGAACACTGGAGTGAGTTGGCATTTCCTTCTCCAATACATGAAAGTGAAAAGTGAAAGTGAAGTCACTCAGTCGTGTCTGACTCCTAGCGACTCCGTGGACTGCAGCCTACCAGGCTCCTCCGTCCATGGGATTTTCCAGGCAAAAGTACTGGAGTGGGGTGCCATTGCCTTCCGCATTAAATCTATGAACTGACCCCTATTTTTGTTTTCCTCAGTGCTCTTAGCTTGTTTAGTAATCCAACAAGAGATTTATATTGTAAGTTTACTGGTCTACCATTTTCCCCACTTTGTTACCCCTTTTTAAAATCTGGAATAATATGTGCCAGTTTTCCTCGCCTGGCAGTCTCACTCTTCTCTGATATTTCCCTAAAGATTCGCTCTAAACTTTTTCCAGTTTGAAGATGTCCCGCATGAACTCCAGACTCTCTTATCCAGTTGCCTCCTCATCATGTCCACCTGGAATGTCTAATAAGCTTTGCAAAGGTAACACGTCTACAACTGGACTCCTCTTAGCTTTCTCTAGACCTGCGGCTCATACCCTTCTCTTCTAGGTGAATGGCAACTCTGTGCTCAGCCTATGAATTTGGAGTTCTACTTGCTTCCCCTCTTTCATACCTTCCATCTGCTTGTCCGTCATGTCTATTCTGCTTTCAGCATATATCCAGGTGCTGATCACATTTCCATTTCTCTACTATTTTCACTGGTGCAAGCCAGCATCGTCTCTTTTACCTGCTTCTGCCCTTGATCCTGTACAGTCAGCTCACAGTATAGCAGCTAGATGATCTAATTACATTCTAGAAGTTAGTTCTTATGAAGTAGCACTCAGGGTGTCCTGAATTGGAGGAAGTTGAGACCATGAGATTTCTTTGGAAGGAATGATGCTAAAGCTGAAACTCCAGTACTTTGGCCACCTCATGGGAAGAGTTGACCCATTGGAAAAGACTCTGATGCTGGGAGGGATTGGAGGCAGAAGGAGAAGGGGACGACTGAGGATGAGGTGGCTGGATGGCATCACGGACTCGATGGATGTGAGTCTGAGTGAACTCTGGGAGATGGTGATGAACAGGGAGGCCTGGCGTGCTGCGATTCATGGGGTCGCAAAGAGTTGGACATGACTGAGCAACTGAACTGAACTGAAACCATGAGCTGAGGAATGCCTGCCACCACTAGAGGCTGGAATGGCAAGAAAACAGATTCTCCCCTGAGGACTCAGGAGGAAAACTGCTTGCTGACATCTTGATTTTACCCACTGAGACTTATTTTGGATTTCTGATTCATTAAACTATAAGATAAAAAATGTGTGTTGTTCTAAGCCACTAATTTTGTGGCACAACAGCAATAGGGAACTAATATAAATGTTGGGCAGATGATTTGAAATTATGGATATGAAATAGTTCTAAGGACAGCAAATGGATATACAAATGGATGTGCTTATGAAAGCATGTTTATGTTTTCCTCTGCTGATTTCAGTGATAGACATTAAGCACTAGCTTGGGGTGAATTGTGCTAATGTGATTGATTTTAACTTTAGACCCTTAAGTAGTTAGTAAGTAACCGGGAAAATGATCAGGAGACAAATGTCACATAAATATACAATCCGTGATGATAATTCTGGTATTCAGGTATCTGTGAGGTGGCACGTGGGCTTCCCTGCTAGCTCAGCAGTACAGAATCCATCTGTAATGCAGGACATGCAAGAGACTCCTGTTTGATCCATGGGTGGGGAAGATCCCCTGGAGGAGGGCATGGCAACCCATTACAGTATTCTTGCCTGGAGAATGCCATGGACAGAGGAGCCTGGTGGGCTGCAGTCCATGGGGTTGCTGAGTCGAACACGACTGAATCATCTAAGCACAACAGCACCAAGTGGCAAATCGTGTGTCACGGTGGTTGTAGTAACTGAAGACGGCTTCTCCTCCCCAAGCCAGAAGTGTCCACCTTCAGGACCCCCTTTCCTCCTGCAGCGAATTGTGCTGGAGTCTTAGGTGAACTTAGACCTCACACTGTTGGCCTTAAAGAAATTAGCAAAATATTTTGAGCCTCTGGTGTTCATTAGCCTGTGACTCTGTTGTGAAGAGATAAGTATATACTTAACGCCTATTCCCTTTTTCTCTCCTCTCCACTACTGATCTCAAACAGTTTTTCTTCCCACCAAAAATAAGAAGACAACCTAGTTTTAACTGGACTTTTAACACAGCTGGTAAAATAGATTTGAGCACTTTACTTCTCATACATCGTGAGAGACTAAGGTGCATTTTCTAAGAATACACAAGAAGTTTTCTATTCTGATAAAAAAATTTAAGCCCATATTATGAAAAGAAATATGTTGTTGATGATGAAATGCCCAAAGAGTATGAGTGACTGAATGCCTCAGCAGGGCTCACGCTAGCAGGGGCAGGCAGGGAGTGGCAAAGGTCATGCTATGGAGAATGAAGTAAAAGAGTCTGAGGTTTAGGAACTGGGGAAAAGGCGCTGACAACAATGAGAGTGAAAGTGAAAGTCGCTCAGTCATGTCCGACTCTTTGTGACCCCGTGGACTGTAGCCTGCCAAGCTCCTCTGTCCATGGAATTCTCCAGGCAAGACTACTAGAGTAGTTGCCATTCCTTTCTCCAGGGGATCTTCCCAAGCCAGGGATCGAACCCAGGTCTCCCACATTACAGGCAGATTCTTTACCGGTTAGCTACCACGGAAACCAATACTGTGGCATATTCTTAACAATCCACTGGTGGTAAGTTCTGTGTCGTGGTCAGCATCAGCCCTGTTGAACATCAGGTAGAAAGAATACTAATGATAATGGATTTGCTTCTTGAATGTTTACTTGAGTACTAAGTATTGCCTTAATCACCTAAGAATCCTCAAAATACTCTATTAGGTAAGTGATGATCATTCCCATTTTTACAGATGAAAAGACTAAGGCACAGAGATGTTTATGAATCCAACCAAAGTCACACAGCTGTTAACTAGCTAGTAGAGTTACATAGTGTATAGACAAAGCCCTTGACTGGGAATCCAGATCATCTTGTCAGATAATAGCAGGGCCCCAGTCCCTGATTAGAGTTTGTGGTTTATTAACCAGTGAAGGGAAACCTGGAACAAACAACATTAGGCAACAGATTTAGAGGGGATTGTCTGTATCCTAGTACAGAAAATGGGAAAAAGATGCAGCCATGAGAACTGGATGCTTAGAGCACCCTGAGTGGCAAGACGACTGCAAAAGCATGTTTGCAACAGATGACTAATGAAGATAGCTGGATATCATGCTGGATTGTGAAGTACCAGCTTAAAGTGCCCCAACCCTCTCCCAGCTGACCATACTTCCTGTAGTCATTCCCCTAAGTGCCTCATCAAGAAACCTTGTGAGAATCCTGGTGTTGGCCAGTCCACTTAATCAGAGTCAGGCACGTCAAGCAAAAATGTCACCAAATTGGGAAGCAACTCTCTACTCAGGAAAGAATCCCAAAGGATTCAAATTAAAGTAAAGGAAGTTTCAAGCCACCAGTGGGACAGGAGCTCTGTATCCCATTTCACAAAATTGATAAAGAAAGTAGGAAGCCCCTTGAGTAATTGTGCAAACCATCTCCAAAACTGCATCGTGTCTTCCCCCCGTTAATATCGTTACTGTAGAAAGTTATTATATGTGTGTCTTTGAAGACTTTAAAATGGAAATAAAAATTTCCCCCAAATCAGCTGTCATCATCAAAATGAGAATCTGTCTTACTGTTAGAAATTCTGAGTTTAAAAAGTTTCTATTTCTAAAACTAAATGCTGATGAGAGCTATACAGTCCAAAATAGAAACATTTTTCCCCTAAGAATAAACATCTGAAGTTTGAGTTATAGTTAGCTGGTCCAGTATTGCATAGAAAAGACTGTTAGCACACACACAGAGTGAGCATAAAGATACATCTTTGTTCATTCTCTGAATTATAGCTATCCATCTTTCTAAAGTATTAAAGATCCACAAAGAATGCTGTTTGCTTCCAAAGCTTTATCACCTTTCTTGAAAAATATGTCAGAATGTTGTCCACAGAATTAGAAATTTTAACCACCCACATTTTTGTTCATTTGAACAAAATGGAGCTACAGCTAAGTGAGGTGATCCCCTTGTCATAATAGTTTTAATACCAGATTCATTTCCATGCAATTAAAGGAACACTTGACTTTTTCCCTTGAAGAGGATATAAACTGTATTTTTGTAAGAACATTATTCTGTTTAATATTTCAGAGAGATAAATACTGATGATTTACAGAAAAATTTAAGATAAAACTTAACAGTGTATAAGGAAAGTTCGGTGGTAGAAAGCTTCATTGCTATAGTCTTTTTTTCTTAACCAAATAAAACTTTTCAATATTTCTGTGTGGTATCCTGTCGATTCTATCAAGCTGAAGTTCCATTGCAGATGATGAAAGGAACAGTGTTTTTAAATGCATTTACTTTGGCATTTGCTTTCTCAAGTACGTTTGGAATAACATTGTAGATGGAGCATATTTAGACAAGCTGAAAACAAGCTCTCAAAGCAGGAAAAAGATATATTTTTAGCAGTCATCAAGTTGGATATTCTGGATACAGATAAGGCATCCCAAGGGGCTTCAGGTGGCTCCGTGGTAAAGAATTACCTGCCAGTACAGGAGACACTGGAGACGTGGATTCGGTCCCTGACTTGGGAAGATTCCCTGGAGGAGGGCATGGCAACCCACTCCAGTATTCCTGCCTGGGAAATCCCATGGGCAGAGGAGCCTGGTGGGCTACAGTCCATGAGGTCACAAGGAGTCAGACATGACCGAGTGACTGCGTACATGTGCAGTCCCAAGGTAGCAGTCAGGCTTCTGCCTAGTGGACTGCTCCTTTGCACTTTGAGTGAAAAAGGAGTCACGTTGAATCTGCTTGAGAAGTGCTGCCAGATGGATATGAGCCAAGGAATGGGAGGGGTTTACATTTTGGAATTGGCCTAAAGCTTCCTTATAAAAGGACTCCATCTTTCTTTTTTTAACAAAAAGTAAATGAATAAATAATGCTTTTGTTTGAGAGACTTTTTTTGGTAACATATTCTATAGAAAGGGGAAGAAATTCTTTCATATTTCAGAAATCAAAGAACAAAAGGCAAGAAAATCTTCTAAAGTAAGCTTAATTGTCTCATCAGTTGGAGAGATTGTCTGCCTTAATTTGCTGACAGTTTCAGTGGTGTGATAACTGAGAAGCCAGGTATATTTTCAGAACTTCTAGCTCAGAGCAGTCCTCTTCAGCCCTACCCAAGGAGCAGGGTCTTTCCTTCTTAGTCACTGTCCATTCTGGCTTTTTGGTGGGCTGAGAATATCTTACTGCTCTCTTAGAACCGCACTAGTAAATCCATGCAACTGAAAATGTTTCTGCTCCCTTGACTCTCAACCCAGTTCTGATTTCTTTTAGCATCTGGAGTCATGGGTTAATTCACAACAAATATTTCCTCACTGAAATTACCGCATCTGTCACAAGTTGCTTTGTAGGATACAGTGACAGTATACAAAGTGATAAATCTCTGTCCGAAGGCATCAGTTACTTAGTTGAGGAGAGAACAATGCACTTAAATTGTTGGTGCATAACATGGGACGTTACCTGAAGCTTACTGGTCTTCTGCATCTTGAAGAGTAGATGCTATGAATGTTATGAAGAAGAATATTAGAGAAGACTTTCTGGGAATGATGGTTCTGGAACTGAGCCCTGAGGGCTGGTTTTGAGGGATGTGAAGGACATTTTAGCCAAAGAAATCTCACAGCAATCGAGCATATGAGCCCAAAGAATTGGTTAACTGTGAGAAAATGATCATTGGTGTCCAGCCGCCCTGATTTGCCAGTAACAACTGGCACTATGTCCTTGGACAGTCCTTTAAATTCTGAAAGCCTTAGTGTTTTCCATCTGTACGATGACAGTACGATCTACTTGTGGTTTGGTGTTGGGAATAAA